>CM024636.1:20589105-20912073 GCA_014182715.1 Eucalyptus cloeziana | reverse complement strand
ATCGGTGAAAAGTCCAAATATGTTATACCAAAGTAGGGCAGCTTTTGAAAGGAAACCTACCGAGCCGGAATTGAGGGATTGGTTGTCTATATGAAGGGATTGGGGCAATTGGCCTTCCACTCGAAGGAACCGTAGGTTTGGAAGCACTGCAAATTCTCCAAGAGAAAGACTGTCCTCCCGAAATTGGTCAAAATTCAGACGGAGGGCTTCGAGCCTTTTATTTGTCTGAATATTGAAGCAAGACAAATTTAGGAAAAGGAAGAACACGGGTAGCTAATTAAGAGAAAATCTTGGGACAAAGTTGGAATTTCGCCAAAAAAGCCCTTAATTATATTTGAGTAGTCAGACCCAGTATTTACCTCACTCCTCTGTAGTACATCCAGTGCCTCCTCAAGGTTCCACAATCTACTCTTCTTGGCTAAATTCCCCCCACCTTCTCGAGAGACAATTTCTCTACCAAGATCTCTGAGATGATCATGCATCCAAAACTTATTGCCTTTTTCAATCTTAATTAGTGACATCATTTGAAGAACTTCAAGACCTTTTATTGGGCTTAAATGAATTTCTCCCCACATGTATATTGCATTAGTCTTATCATATCCGATTAAAAGACAAGCTATATCAAGAAATATTTGCTTCTCGCAAGAATCCAATGCTTCGTAACTTATCATCAACTTATTTTGAATTTCCTCAATAGGACCCATTTTCCACTTCTCCAAGAACTCATCCCAGATTTCTTTTCTTTGTCCATACAATGATAAAGTTGAACCCATTACCTCAATAGCCAATGGAAGACCTTTGGCTATCTTCACAATTTCTCTAGACAGCTCTAATTTTTCTGGTGGCGGGTGATCTCTTCTAAAAGCATGCTTGCTGAAAAGCTGAAGGGATGCAATCGAATCCAATTCACGAACTTGATAAGTCTTTACATCAAATCCACGAATGACAATTGCATTTCTTGTGGTTATAAGTATCCGGCTTCCTGGACCAAAGTGACATCGCCTCCCCAATAGTGCATTTAATTGACTCATTTCACTGACATCATCAAGAAGAATAAGAGCTTTCTTAAGGGAAAATCTCTCCTCTATCGTTATTATCCCATCGTCCACGCTATTAGCAGATGGAATTGCCCTCCTTGAAAGGGCTGAAATTAGACGGTTCTGCAAATATAAAATTCCTTTCGAGTTTGCAGTTTCTCTAACATCGTCAAGGGAACAACAATAAGCGAAGTTCTTGGTAAGCATGTTGTAGACTACTTTAGCAAGAGTCGTTTTTCCGATGCCACCCATACCATAGATTCCCACGATTTTTACATCATCTGTGTTGGTGCCTATCATCCCCAGTATTTCCTTCACATTGTTGTCAACTCGAACCAAGAAGTCAGTAACCAACAAATATGCTTTTTTCAGCTCGATTAAAACCTTCGTAACGATATGTTCAACAAGTTTTCCTTCGTGCCTAATGATATAAACGATGAGAAAGACCAAGGTGAACAGAAAATAAGTTAGAATCGGCAAGCTGAAATATATGACATCAGGAATTGATAACACTAGGCTGCGGAAGCCACAGAAGGCAACAAGAAGTGCAACTGCAAGTGGAACTTACGTATTGCATTGGTAAGGAAGAATAAATTCATGGACATGCTAGGCAGATGCTCAAACCTTGTGCAGATTTAGAGCAGCTATACAACCGTCAAATACAGTAGATGATCATAATATAATGCTAGTAAGATGAACAAAGGCTGATTTTTTTTTTTACGTGTGTTTCGGATGTGTACAAAAGCTTCTTTTTCGCAAAATAGTTTTACGATCAGCACATCGTGCACGTCTCAAGTGTTCTGACCAATAAATGAGAGATCCATTAAGTTACTCCATTAATTTTTGGCACACAATACGACGAATATTTGTATGCGCCACTCATTACATAGATATGCATAAATGTTTTCATATTGTATGTTATAAATATATTTGGATGAACGAAGAAAAGTCAAATTAGAATGTCTAAACGTTACTCGAACAAAGGGAGCCCATGTAGCTACAATTTATCCAAGTAAAACAAAACATAATTTTCAAACCCCGTGCGTACCCTGGCTTTCTACTGGTAAATACAATAGAAAAGCATTTGTGCTTAAATTTCTTTTGTACCGTAAAGATAAGAAAGGAAAAGCATTCAATGTGTCATGGGCTCTTGGATCCACACCAACATGACACGATCGCATTTGTGCAATTTCTATGGATTGATAAGAGAGAGATGAAATAAGATCGCTAATCCACACAGCAATAGAAAAGCAACTGCAAGCAAGAGAGTTTTCATTTTGGCATGCAATTTGAGAATGGAAGATTCGGTACCTATCCCCGTTTTCCACGTCCCATCCATTTAGCCCTCCAACCTCATTAAGAGCAGCCCTCCACTTCCGGATGGTCTCATTGTCCACACGCTTCTTTTTTCTGTGCGCAAGCAAGGCCTTACCATAAGCCCCAGTTTGGTAGCGAACCTCGGATGGTTGGACATAGTAGAAAATGGGCATGATTATCTGTCCCTTCCTCCTACATTCCACCATATGAGCTAGCTCATTAAGGCACCACTTGCTGGAAGCATATCCTTCAGAGAAGATGGGTATGGAGATCTTCGATTGCTCGATCGCTCCAAGAAGCTCCGGGCCGATCTCTTCCCCAATGCGAAGCTCTTCGTCATCTCGGAATGTACGGACTCCTGCTTTTGTGAGATTGGTGTAAAGATGATCGGCGAAGCCTGTGCGTGTATCCGGTCCTCTGAAGCTCAAGAACACTTCATAGTCACACCCTTCCACTGCTTCAGGTATTTGCATAGGTTCGTGGTTGCGGGAAGAACCAGCTTCTCCGATGCCATTGAAGGATGCAGGAGTTGTCCATCGCAGGCAGTTGCAGAGAAAATGAAACATTGCACCAGCTCAGCAAAAGCAGATTTCTGAGCTCTATGAAGCCGGAAGTTACTGGACAAGTAGAAATGTCACTGGAAATTAAAACGGGTACGATCTGTTATGATTTTTCTCGTTGATCTCAACAGAAAGTTTCTCAGGAGCGCCAATCTCAAAGGAAGCAAGTTTCAAGGAACTTTACCTCTGTCTGGAAAGGCAGAGCTCAGAGCACGCGCGCTCTCTACTTTCGTATTGATATGATGGTTTGACGTTTGCAACTTTGGGTGCTTCTGCCGATTTTACTTTTGCAAGCACATTCGACGGTTGCCGTTGTTTCTCTTTTCATCCAACGGTTCGTCTTGGATGCGGGGCCAGTCCCGTGCAAGGGGCAGGGGAATGACCGTCAAAGATAATCAGACGAAGACTAAGGTTTAGATGACTTGCAGGAAAAGTTAAGCCTCGTGTCAAAAAGTTTAGGTCTTTAGGTCCAGAGTCGACCTTCCATGCAGACTGAGGTGTCTGCAAATAAAATGCGTTCCACGTTGTTAGAGTTTCAAAATTTTTATAAGATCAGAGATTTAGGAAAGTAATCATAAAGAGCAAATCAAATGGTACAGCTCACACTAAATCATGTCGCGTGACTCGATGTCAAGCAAGCTTTATGTATCTATTTTATAATATACATAATCATTTTGTGAACCCTCTAAAAATATGCTTATGCTTTTCTAATAGCTTTTGTATAATCACGGGAATCTCCGTATAGTTAAACTTTCTCAAAAACGCATGACGATCCCCGATTGAAATTGTCGAGCGTGGCTCTCGCTCGAACTTTACCCAATTTACAACTCACCTAAAAAATCCCAAGAAAGAAGATTCGGGTGGGTTCACCACTGTCTGGAAAGGCTAAAGCCGTTCCTATTAGCACAGTTAAAAGCAGTCAAGAAAGAGACATTAACCAGTCTAACCTGGCGACTCAAATGCTTTTTCTTGAATATCAATGTTCTCATTAATTTCAAAATAGGAGTTCACTTTTACGAACAAAGGATGTGATTCGTGGTTAGAGAGAGCGAGTTCCCTCCAATAATGCATGTAATGACAAAATTAGTCATAACAGCGGATGATGCGGATAGCATGCAGGAGGAACGAACGAAAGGTGAAGATGATGAATTAGTGGGTGGCAATGATATTTTAAAGACTCCCCGCCCAAGGTTCTAACGGGAAACCATAATGCAACCAAGGTTCCTAAAAAAGGAACAACGGAATTCGAATTGTAGCTCTGGCCAGAAGTTAGCCTTGTTGAATGTCTATCACGATGCAGAAATTAGGAAAAAATCTTGAATATATCGGTTTGTTTTGTGAGAAGGGTTTCAGAATTCTCTTTGATTGTATTCAATATTGGGTAGTTTGTGATGAAGCATTATTCATGTGATGATCGCTAACATGTTCAAACTTAGTATTAATGAAATGACGAGTTCTCTTGCTTAGATCGTTTGATGCAATTTTTCTTAGTAGCATGACAGGCTAGGACACTAGGACTATAGATCTTTGAATTATATGCCTAGGCATCGCTATATTTCTCTTAAGGAACATGTTATTGGCAAATGTATAATCATACAACATGCAATTAATTTTAACATGTTTATTACATTGGAGTTATTGAGGAGTTGGGGCTACATTGAGAGAGGGTTGGGGCTGTCCCAAGTTAAATTTATCCTCTATATTGGACAGTAATATAATTAAGGATGTCAATTCATATTCCCAAAGGTGCGCCATCTAAGGTTTAGTTTATGGATTGCTAAGTTTACACTTAGCTTGGGAGCCCACATCAATTTGAGAGTTAGGTTTAAATTCTTTAACGTGCAAATATTTCTATTTTGGAGTTATCACTAATCTATTTTTGGTGAGTTAATTAGATACTTAAGTAAAGCATGAGAGAATTGCTTTACTTTTACAAATCTAAGATTGTGGAATTTTCAATAATTTTATTACATTTTTTTATTTTTTCTCTTTTTACTTTTTCCTTCTCTTCTTCTTTCTCTAGTTGGTGACTAGCCACAGCGATAACTTGCGACCGGCCAGATGAGAGCTAGCAAGGGCTGACCTTGCCCAACTGCCATGAGGTTGGGTGAGCCAAGGTGAGGTCGAGCCTCGCTGGGCTAGGGTGAGGGAGACTCGCGGCAGTTGGGCAAGGAGCCTTGGTGAGGACCAACGACTGGCTAGAGGAAACAAAAGAAGAGGAAAAGAAAAAGAAAGAAAATGAAAAGAAGAAAAGAAAAGACGGAAAAAAAAAAAAGATTTTGGCTTGATTCTAGAATTGTTTTCAGAAATAAAGAAGTAATTTTTTTATTTCTTAATTCATTGTAAATCTTATTTTGGGAACAAATCTATTTTTGAAAATAAAAATATAACCAAACTGATTTTTAAAATAAAATAGAATGATATATTGTTTGGTGCACTGCGCAACAAGCCATTGGTGTCTTCCACGTAGGTTCTTTTCTACTTTCCCGCTCTGCACTCCCATTGATTTCACATGGCTTTTTCCCCAACTTTTTCAAAAGTCCGAATTTGTAAAATTAATTAGTTTTCGGAATGATTGGGCCGGGAAGGTTCTTTAATATATATATTGTCTGGGGGAACCTTTCGTTGAAATGAACGCTACCATTCCACGTCAAAAGCCGCTAAAGTGATTCCCAAAAAAGAGGAGAAAGAAGGGGCCAATTATTTGGCATGTTTGCCGTACAGAATCAGAAAGAAGAGAGGCAGCGATGGTGGTCCAAAAGTGCTTTCAAAAAGCTTAAACTACACTTGTTTCTTTGGCATGAAATTGCTTCCTGGAGGGGTTGGCATAGGCCTTTGTACCAAATAATTTTCAGAGACTTTTCTTATTTGTTAATTTCCGTATATACAAGAGCGGAGGAGAGTGCCCTTGAGGATTTTCAAGGGATTTTAGGGTTTTTAAAATATGTTAATAAGTTGGAGTAGGCTTTCAGAACTTTTGAAGCTTAGGCCCAGGGACATGCTCGAGTACAAATTTCCAATTGGATATTGGCACGAAGGATGGAACCGGTCGAGGCTAGACGAAACGACTGAGCCAATTTTCACGAGTTAGTTTCATATTTTGGATTATGAATTTTCCTTTCATTATTGTTATAGAGACATGTAGCAAAAGCGCGATACTTTCGTTTGAGGAGATCATAAAGAAGGAATCCAAATTTTAGTTCATCAATATATGTAATCAAATCCACATTTACTCAAGAATTTAAGTAATTGAGTTATGGACGAGCTATCATATATAAATTTCTCTACACCATATAAAACCTCTAATATGAGATTTTCTTTAACGCAACTTACACTTGTACTTCAACAATCTTCGACAATTTGTGGAGCACTTACAACCTCATATCGATATAAAGAGTGAAATATAATTTATTTCATAATTGCTAATGTAAAAGTATTATTTAGTTGCAAAATTTTGAGAAAAATCGAAAAAGGTTCATATGACATTGAGGGCAAGAAAAATCGTGACTTTGTCTTAGCCATGTGAGTAGTAGGAAGAAACGTCAACTATAGGAATGATTTGTGCAAATGTCAACATCTCAAACTTTGCCTTATCTTTTCTAAAATCAAACAACTATCCTAGGGTTCACAAAAAATTGACCAATGTTTGACCAATGAGAGAAAGGGTATTTGAAAATTTTAATGGGAAATTATTATGTAGATTGGAAGATGCATTATATGGGAATATTCGTTAAATGTCGTAAACCTACGACCACCGTTGCTTAACAAGAACCAGTGCTGTCGTAAAAGGATCGGAATAAGCATTCTTAATTTTCTGTTTCCTTTCGATTGAGTTCAACTAAGCCACTCTGTGTCTTTTTTTCTGTGTTGTACTCTTTCGATTTTTCCTATGGATCGAAATTTTTTGTGTGTCCTGTTTTTAGAAGGCAAAATGCATGATTCAAAACTTTAAACGAAATATCAGTATGCTTATGAGCTGCATAATTTGTTATGCTTACTCCAAATTCGATGCTTATATAGCTCTTGTTTTTCCCCCATGGTCGACGATATCATTAATAGGAAGTTTCTTGGATGCTGACAGCGGACTATAGGAGTCTCCCACACAGTTTCTTTTCTACTTTCTCATTCTACTTTCCATTGTTCTCATATGGTTTTCCCACAACTTTTCGAAAGTCTAAATTTCTAAAATCAGTTGGTTCGTTTACGATTGTCCTAAGAAAGTTTCATATTATATATTTTTTGTCCGGGGCACCATTTCGTTGAAATAAACGCACTCCCATTCAATAATCAAAAGTCGCCAAAGTGACTGCCCACAAGAAGGAAAATCTTAAACCTCACTTGTTTCTTTGGCATGAGGTAGCTTCCCTGAAGTGGTGGGCACAGGTTGCTGTTTGTACTAACAGTTTTCGGTTCCATCTGACCCAGTTTGAGCCTACCCAGATTATTTTTCTAGATATATTTTTTATTTGTTAATTTCGGTAAAAAGAAACATATACCGGAGAGGAAGAGAACTCGTTCAAGGATTTTCAATGGGTTTTAGGGTCCGAATATATATATTTTTTAAATTAAAATGTGTACACTTTGAGGGTTTTTAAATTATATTATGAGTATCACTGGGGGTTCGCCCCAGTGGCCACCCTTCCATCTTGGAATGAGGAGGTTAGAGGTTCAAATCCCCACATTCTCAGGGAGGATTGGGGTGTGGACAATTTCATTTCAGGAGTGGGTTTCGACTCTTACGCCTTACAAGGAAGCAGGTCAAAAGTCTGAGAGTGAGTGTTAGAATATGATTAGCGTATGACTGACAAAAAAAAAAAATTATATTATGAGTTGGACTGGGCTTTTTGAGCTTTCAAAGCCTAGGTCCAGAGACATGCCAAGCCCAAATTTCTAATTGAATGTGGACATGAAGGATCATACTAGTTCAGGCGGGACGAAACGAATAAGCCAACTTTGATGAGCTGTCTATTTTTTTTCATTATTATTGTAGGGACGAGCAGTACAAGAAGCCACCTTTGCCTTAGGAGACCATCGAGAGAATGAGCCAACTTTCATGAGTTTATTTTTTTTTTTTGATAGGATATGAAATTTTCTTTTCATTATTGTTGTAGGGATAAGCGACATTAAGCCACCTTCACTTGTAGAGATCATTGAGGGGGAGCTCCAATCTGAGACTATAAATATATTCAGTTAAACCTATGTTCGGACAAAAGTTTAATTGATAAGTTATGAGCATACTAACATATATTATCTTTTTCACACTACATCAAATCTCCGATGTGGGATATATAATATAGCTCTCATGTGTACCTCAACAATTGTGAAGCTCTAACGATCATTATATTGTTATGAAGAGTAAATTATAATTAATTTCATAATTTGTAATATAAAAATGCTATTTCTTTTCGAATTTGGAGAAAAATATTTTAAAAATAATTAAGAGTCATATTCTTGAGGGCAGGAAAACTCGTGACTTTGGGCCCGTCATGCAATTAGAAGAAATAAACCTCAAATGTAGGAACCATTTGTGCAAAACATGTCGGCACCTCGAATTTTGCCTTATCTTTTCTTAATCAAACAGTTGTCCTAAGGTCGACCAAAGCTGACTAATGAGAGAGAGCACTGAACACATCAAATATATTTGAAATAGTTTTGGCAAATTATCATGCAAATTGGAAGAGGCACTATATTGGAAATAATCATAACATGTCATTATCATGTAACAGAAGCCAATGCCGTCGCAAAAGGACTAGAATAATCATTCTTTCAAGGGAGTCGTAATATATAGTTTGATGAAAGTGGATACATTATAACGGAGGTCTACATCATAATAACTTATCTTCAGTGAACATACATACTCTTGGACGGATAAGTTTAAATTTTTACGTTTTCTATTTTGAAAAGACAAAATACATGATTCAAAATAGCCAATGGAATGTATGCATGTTTATAAGCTATATAATTTGTTTGGCTTACTCCAAATATTGATGCTCATATAACTCATGAGATTCTTCAATTTTTACTCGAACTTCATTGACAAAATTTCATTAATTAATGTTTTATGGTAGCATGCACACATATGAACTCGCTATTTAGTATTTACATTATGGGGTGGTATGAATTGTTAATTGCTTGTCTTATACTTACAAGTTCATCGAAACGCCTAAGGATAATAAAAGACATTCTATTGCAATGTTAGATAATATTTGGCAATTAGATAAAGGGGTTCGGAAGTGTGACATTTATTAGATATGCCCGTATCCAAATAGGGTAATTTGACGTGTGTTCCACATGAGGAAGGACAAACTGAAGTCAATTAGACTATACATCTATACACCCAATTATTGTTGTAATACTTTTTTTTTTTCTGGTTTCTGTTGCCCATCCATTTGAATATGAAATACGTTATTGTTGACATTTTAAAATGGCCAGGTATTTTTAAGCAACATGACGTCAACTCAAATAGATATAGAGCTCAGTGTTAAGTATGAGTATACTATCAATGAGTTATTGACAGCAAAGACGTTTGTTGATGACTATGATTATCGATGACCATGATATAGTTTTTAGTTAATAAATATAGATAAATGTTCAATATAAAGACTAAAGACTAAATGAGATATTGATTAATAGTTAAGTCCAATGGCAATTGAAGAGTTGTAACCACTTGTGGATAAGGTTGACGTACAATCATAAAGGCTAAATTTGTGAACTTGCGATTATAATCATTTATTTGAATATTAACATCTCCATTACGCTGTGTAGTAGGCTATATAAAAACTTCTTGAAGTTAGCAACATATTCATATTAATACATAATAACCGAGTTCTTCAAAGTTAACCATAGCAATGATAAGTAGGAGCCAACCAAGCAAGATATCCATACTGTCATTGGAGGTCTGACGAGTTGCCAACTGCCACATGATTTTAGTGATGCGCATGACTTTTTTATGGAAGGATCATGAAGATTCCCCTTGTATTTATACCATTTTACCATGCTTTTAATTGTCTCCATTCTGAAAATTTCTTGAGAGAACCCATCATTCAATTCCGATGGACTTGCATAGTGCAAAACTCATATTCACAGCAATACTCATTTCAGAAGTTATTTCCATAGTTTTGAGGAATGGGGGCTTAATAGACCATTACATTAGTAAGGCATAACCATACATGAATGACATCTGGGGCCAGTCATATCTCCTATCAAATAACTAGATAAGCCACATGGAGGAATATCATGAAAAGCCATACATTCTCCAAATCTAATAGCATGGTTCGCAATCCAATCAATACAAGTAATTGATGGAAGAGCATATGCCAATGCAATTAGCAAAGCCTCCATAGTACTTGCCTTCCTCCATTCATTAGTAATCTTTATTGGAAAAATTGAATGGATAATAATGTGTGTGTATATGTATATATGGGTCTGTGAAGGACTGTATATGTATATATGGGTCTGTGAAGGACTTCGAATGTAGCAATTTTTCTAGCTAATGATTTCAATATCATTAGGATTATAGCGAGGGTTGAGTAAAATAATATATGCTCAACATGCAGACATACAACTAGTATGGATTTAATTTCATTCGAATCAAACCACTATGTTTTGTGCATCCATTATTGAGTTAGTGTTTTTATTTTCATATGTAAGATGCTACCGTTATGATTTTAAAATGTCTATTGATATCTGAATTTTAGTTGATAAATAAAATATTTTAAAAAAATAACAGAAAAAATAAAAAATAAAAAGAAGAAGGAAAAGAAAGAGAAAAAAAAAATAGGAAAGAGAAAAATTGTTTATTGAAGTTCATGAGAACAAGAAACAAGTTTTCTTATTTTTTATTTATGTTCCAAATTTGTTCCCGGAATGAACAAAAGTATAAATAAACGCGTTTCGTTTTTTTTTTTTTCCCCGTAACAAAAGAATAGCAATTGTGTTCCGAGAAATAAAAAAAGAACACAAACAAATAAGCCCTTAGTTTTTGGAATGATTGTGCCGCGAATGTTCCTTAATATATATTTTTTTTCGGGGGGCCCCTTTCGTTGAAATGAACGGTACCATTCCACATCAAAAGCCGCTAAAGTGACTGCCCAAAAACGAAAAGAAAGATGAGGCCAATTGTTTGGCATATTTGCCGTACAGAATCAGAAAGAAGAGGGGCAGCGATAATGTTCCAGAAGTGCATTAAAAAATCTTAAACTACACTTGTTTCTTTGGCATGAGATGGCTTCCTGAAGGGGTTGGCACAGGTCTTTGTACCAAATAATTATCAGAGACTTTTCTTATTTGTTCATTTCCGTACATACAAGAGCGAAGGAGAGTGCCTTTGTGGATTTTCCAGGGGTTATAGGGTTTTTAAAATATGTTAATAAGTTGGAGTAGGCTTTTGGAGCTTTTGAAGCTTAGGCACGGGTACATGCTCAGGCACAAATTTCCAATTGGATATTGGCACGAAGGATGGAACTGGCCGAGGCTAGACGAACTGACTAAGGCAGTTTTCAAGAGTTGATTTTTCCTTTTCGGATTATGAATTTTCTTTTTCATTATTGTTATAGAGACATGTAGCAAAAACACAATACTTTTTCCTGAGGAGATCATAAAGAATGAATCCAAATCGGAGCTTATCAATGTATGTAATTAAATCCACCTTCACTTAAGGATTTAAGCGATTGAGTTATGGACGAAGTAGCATATATAAAATTTCTCTACACCATTTCAAACCTCTAATATGAGATTTTTTTTTAATGTAACTCACGCTTGTATTGCCAACAATTTACGAATCACTTACAGCCTCGTATCGATATAAAGAGTGAAATATAAATTATTTCACAAGTGCTAATGCAAAAGTATTGTTTAGTTTCAAAATTTTGAGAAAAATTGAAAAAGGTTCATATAACACTGAGGGCAAGAAAAATCGTGACTTTGTCCCAGCCATGTGAGCAGTAGGAAGAAACGTCAACCGTAGGAACGATTTCAAAACATGTCAACACCTTGAACTTTGCCTTGTCTTTTCTAAAATCAAACAATTATCCAAGGGTTCACAAAAAATTGACCAAAGTTTGACCAACGAGAGAAAGGGCATTTGAAAAATTTAATGGGAAATTATTATGGAGATTGGAAGAGGTATTATATGGGAATAGTCGTAACATGTCGTAAACCTACGACAACTGCCGCTTAACAAGAACTAGTGCTGTCGTAAAAGGATTGGAATAAGCATTCTCAATTTTCCGTTTCCTTTCGATTGAGTTCAATTAAGCCACTTTTGTGTCCTTTTCTTGTCTTGTATTCTTTCGATTTTTCCTGTGAATCTAACTTTTTTGTGTTTCCTATTTTTAGAAGGCAAAATGCATGATTCAAAATATCCAACGAAATATTGATATGCTTATGAGCTATATAATTTGTTATGCTTACTCCTAATTGGCAAAATTATCCAAAAATCTTAAACATTTCAATTTTGCCAATTTAATCCTAAACCTTTTTCACTTCTTGCCAATTCAGTCCATCCTATCAATTTTGGTCGAAAATTTTTAACATGGACGGCCGGTCTGACTTGGCACTTTTTAATAATATTTTAAAAATATTTTGAATTTTTATATCTT
Organism: Eucalyptus cloeziana; assembly: GCA_014182715.1. NCBI lineage: Eukaryota > Viridiplantae > Streptophyta > Magnoliopsida > Myrtales > Myrtaceae > Eucalyptus > Eucalyptus cloeziana. The sequence goes on along the minus strand of CM024636.1, from coordinate 20,899,560 downwards.
TTTTTTTTTTTTTTGCTTTTTTGGGGGGGGGGTTGGTTCAGATCTATTCAACTAGGGTTGCTAGACAACCCTTGCCAACTCTAGGCAAGGGCATCGTGCCCCTCGTGACCGAGGGTAGTGACCTATCGATATGCTTATGAGCTATATAATTTGTTATGCTTACTCCTAATTGGGAAAATTATCCAAAAGATCTTAAACATTTAAATTTTGCTAATTTAATCCTAAACCTTTTCACTCCTTGCCAATTCAGTCCATCCTATCAATTTTGGTCGAAAATTTTTAACGTGGACGGCCGGTCTTGACTTGGCACTTTTTAAATAATATTTTGAATTTTTATATCTTTTTTTTTTTTTTTTGCTTTTGGGGGGTGGTTCGGATCTAGCCAGCCGGGGTTGCTAGACAACCCTTGCCGACTCGGGCAAGGGCATCGCACCCCTCACGGCGAGGGCAGTGACCTTGCTCATGGCCCTTGCTTGGCCAAATCTGGCAAGGGCATTGCAGTCCTCATTGTTTCTAGGCGAGGGCGTCGTGACCCTTGCCCAAAGTGGGCAAAGGTTGGCCAGCAAGGGTTGCTGACTAGATTCAACCCCCCAAAAGCCAAAAAAGTAAAATAAAAACATAAAAAATAATATATTATTCAAATATTATTTAAAAAGTGTTATGTCGGCGCCATTTGTCCATGTTAGCAATTTTCGGCTAAAATTGATTAGATGAACTCAATTGACAAGAGTGAAAAGATTTAAAACTAAATTGGCAAAATGTATGACTAAATTAAGTTGGGACTATTTGAAAATTTTCCCATTCTAATTTTTTTTTTGGTCAGTTTCCCTTCTTAATTCAATGCTTATATAGCTCTTGCTTTTTCCCCCATGGTCCATGATATCATTAGTAGGAAGTTTCTTGGACACTAATAGCGGACTATTGGAGTTTCCCATACGGTTTCTTTTCTACTTTCCCATTCTACTTTCCATTGATCTCATATGTTTTTCTCACAACTTTTTCAAAAGTCTAAATTTCTAAAATCAATCGGTTCATTTTATGATTTTGCCGCGAAAGTTCCATAATATAATTTTTTCGGGGTAACCATTTCGTTGAAATGAACGCACTCCCATTCAACAATCAAAAGTCGCCAACTTGACTCCCCACAGGAAGGAAAATCTTAAACCCCACTTGTTTCTTTGGCATGAGGTTGCTTCCTGGAGTGGCGGGCGCAGGCCGTTGCACTAACAGTTTTCGGTTCCCTCTGGCCCAGTTTGAGCCTACCCAGATTATTTTTCTAGATATATATATCTTATTTGTTAATTTCGGTAGAAAGAAACATTTACCGGGGAGAGAGAGCTCGTTCGAGGATTATCAATGGGTTTTAGGGTCTGAATAACCTATTTTCTTAAATTAAAGTGTGTATAATTTGAGGGTTTTTAAACTATACTATGAGTTGGACTGAGCTTTTTGAGCTTTCAAAGCCTGGGTCTAGAGACATGCCAAGGCCTAATTTCTAATTGAATATGGACATGAAGGATCATACTTGTTCAGGCGGGACGAAACGAATGGGCCAACTTTGACGAGTTGTTTTTTCTTTTCATTATTATTGTAGGGACGAGCAGTACAAGAAGCCACCTTTGCCTTAGGAGACCATCGAGAGAATGAGCCAACTTTCATGAGTTTTTTCTTTTCTTTTTTTGATAGGATATGAATTTTCTTTTCATTATTGTTGTAGGGACAAGTGACATTAAGCCACCTTCGCTTGTAGAGATCATCGAGAGGGAGTTCAAATTTGAGACTATTAATATGTTTAGTTAAATCTACATTCGCACAAAAATTTAATCAATGAGTTATGAGCATACTAGCATGTATTAGCTTTTTCCATACCACATCGAATCTTTGATGTGGAATATGTTTTTCTAACATAGCTCTCATGTTTACCTCAACAATTGTGAAGCTCTTATGATCATTATATTGTTATGAAGAGTAAAGTATAATTAATTTCATAATTTGTAATATAAAAATACTATTTCTGTTCGAATTTGGAAAAAAAATTTTTAAAAATAAATTAAGGGTCATATTCATGAGGGCAGGGAAACTCGTGACTTTGGGCCCGTCATGCAATTAGACGAAAGAAACCTCAAATGTGGGAACCATTTGTGCAAAACATGTCGACACATCGAATTTTGCCTTATCTTTTTCTTAATCAAACAGTTGTCCTAAGGTTGACCAAAGTCTGACTAATGAGAGAGAGCACTGAACACATCAAATATTTTTGAAATAGTTTTGGCAAATTATCATGCAAATTGGAAGGAGCACTATATTGGAAATAGTCATAACATGTCATTATCATGTAATAGAAGCCAATGCGGTCGCAAAAGGACTAGAATAATCATTCTTTTGGGGGAGTCGTAATATATAGTTTGATGAAAGTGGATACATTATAGCGGAGGTCTACATCATAATAACTTACCTTTGGTGAGCATACATACTCGTGGACAGATAAGTTTAACTTTTTGTGTTTTCTGTTTTGAAAAGACAAAATACATGATTCAAAATATCCAATGGAATGTATGTATGTTTTATAAGCTATATAATTTGTTTGGCTTACTCCAAATATTGATGCTCATATTACTCATGAGATTCTTCAATTTTTACTCGAACTTCATTGACAAAATTTCATTAATTAATGTTTTATGGTAGCATGCACACATATGAACTCGCTATTTAGTGTTTACATTATGGGGTGGTATAAATTGTTTGCTTGTATTATACTTACAATTTCATCGAAACGCCTAAAGATAATAAAAGACATTCTATTTCAAGGTTAGATAATATTTGGCAATAAGATAAAAGGGTTCAGGAGTGTGAAATTTATTAGATATGCGCGTTTCCAAATAGGGTAATTTGACGTGTGTTCCACATGAGGAAGGACAAACTGAAGTCAATTAGACTATATATATACACCCAATTTTTGTTGTAATATTTATTTTTTTCTTGTTTCTGTTGCCCATCCATATGAATTTGAAATGCGTTACTCTTGACATTTTAAAATGGCCAGGTATTTTTAAGCAACATGACGCCAACTCAAATAGATATAGAGCTCGGTGTTAAGTATGAGTATATTATCAATGAGTAATTGATAGCAACGATGTTTGTTGATGACTATGATTATTGATGACCATGATACGGTTTTTACTTAATAAATCTAATAAATGTTCAATATAAAGACTAAAGACTAAGTAAGATACTGATTAATAGTTAAGTCCTATGGCAATTGAAGAGTTGTAACCACTTGTGGATAAGGTCGATGTACAATCATGAAGACTAAACTTGTGGACCTGCGATTATAATCATTTATTTGAATATTAACCTCTTCGTTATGCTTTGTAGTAGGCTATATAAAACCCCTTGACTTGTTAGCAACATATTCATATTAATACATAATAACCGAGTTCTGCAGAGTTATCTATAGCAATGATAAGTAGGAGCCAAACAAGCAAGAAATCCACAGAGTCATTGGAGGTCTGACGAGTTGGCAACTGCCCCATGATTTTAGTGATGCGCACCACTTTTTTATGGAAGGATCATGAAGATTCCCCTTGTATTTATACCATTTTATCATTTTATCATACTTTTAATTGTTTCCATTCTGAAAATTTCCTGAGAGAACCCATCATTCAATTCCGATGGACTTGTACACTGCAAAACTCATATTCGCAACAAAACTCATTTCAGAAGTTACTTCCATAGTTTTGAGGAAAGGGGGCTTAATATACCATTACATTAGTAAGGCATGACCATACATGAACGAGGCATCAAGGGGCCAATCATATCTCCTATCAAATAACTAGAAAAGCCACATGGAGGAATATCATGAAAAGCCATACGTTCTCCGGATCTAGTAGCATGGTTTGTGTCACGCCCTGACCTCGAGCGCACGCACATCCCTCGGTGGTTAATAAAAATATGACATCCCAGGACGCGTCGCTAACTCATTCATTTTAAAGCACATGTGGAAGCGAATAAATAATCCCCAGACAATACTCAACATGGGATAGAAAAGTAGGATAACAAATTTCACAGAACACTTTTATAAACAACCAAAGTCAGCCTACAAAGTTATATATATACAAAAGTCACGGTCTCAAAAAGGACTATCTAGCCAACCCTACCTCGAACCCTCCTACTTGGGATCCGGGTCCACTACGACATCGTTAGGTGGGTCAGCTACTCCCTCGCCCGCAACGGCGGGTATGTCAAAACCTTGAAGGGGACCTTCCCATTCCCCGTTAGGCCCATGACGAAATCACGCCTTAGATCGATGAGGTAACCATTGTAGTAAGCCCTCATCGACCAAGATAGTGGTCACGATGAGCTCATAGAGCTTGGGGCTCCCGAGGACATGTACATCGGTCCTTTACTCGCTATGCCCCCACGGCTGTCCAAAACGAACTGGATGGGCCTCCATCTAGGGACCTGTAAAGATAAAATCTAAGATAATGTCTCAGCGAGTTCACGCCCTAAACCTCGATTAGGAAGAAAATATGCCCAGAGGCAGTTTAACCACACATCACATAAGACTCATCCCGCCTCAGTTCCTTTCTGCACATTAGTACAATTCATATCACATATAATTGTAGTAAATATACTCATCAATTGGAACGTTTCAATTTATATCTTAATCAATCACGAGAGTCCTGATTATAAAGCCAAATCGTTATGACATGTCTCATTCTGTGCCACACAATTTTATCTCATAATCAGGCGCGGTTAAAACACTCATTCATGTGTCCCAATTGATTATGACCTAACGGCCACGACCAACTCAATAGTCAGCGGTCTTCCGGCATAGCCGGGCGTCGTCTCACACCATCAAGTACGACAACGTCTACATCTAGACGGCATTCCACGTAGGAGCATCGATCTAACCTCCACTGCGACCAGCATCCATTGACTTAGGATATTCCCGAAGGAGCATCGTCCGGCTTAAAATCTCGTGACGGGTTCTCATAACGATTCCATACATATCCAATCATAGCCAATGACATTGTGCTTTGCACTCAAATGTCTCAATTAAAATAATGGAATTGGCATATTTTCTTCAAATTAAAAACATTCGATAAAATAATCGTGTGTGGGTACACGGTCAGTTTGAGCCATAAAAAGTTATATCATTCCTTTTAAAAATCTCACTATTTGATATAGTACTTAAAAACATTTTTGGTGTCAAAATCTGACACTCGATATTTTCTAATTAAATACCAAAATTTCATAATTTTGAAATAATAACTCAAAATTAACAATCATCACTCAATTGCACAAATTAGCACTTAATTGCATAAACTGATTACACCACAACAATTAGCAAGAAATTCCAGCGATCGGCTATCTCGGTATAATTTTCGGAAAATATTAAATAATTAAATAAATTACAAAAATAATTAAATAAATGCAATAAATGCCTAATTAAGCTAAATATGCCAATCTAACCACCTAATTGAACTTATAAAAATAATGCACTATGCTAATTAAATAATACAACCTAATTAACCCTTAACTAATCTAATCTAACCACATAATAAGCCTAATTAATCAACTAAACTATTAATTACATTAATCTAACCACCTAAACCAAGCTTAGCCTAATCTAATCCTACCCTAAGCATAATTAACCCCTAAGCAATGTTTAGCAAGTGAACTCACTAAATTAGCGAGCTGGTGAGTTCACGGCGACGGTGACGGCAATGCAGAGACGAGCGGAACACGGGCCTACGGCAACGCCCAACGAGGTCTGAAAGAGGAATGGGCCACAAAGTTCACAGCCCAAGCTATGAGTTCAGCTTTGTGGTTGGCTAGACGGGGCTGGTCGGTGGCTTGGCAGGCAGAGCTGGGAGGCCAGGCGGCAACGGCAGGACTAGGCGGGGCTGCTGGCAGCTTGGGGACATGACGACAGCTTGGACAGGCGGCGGAGGAACTTAGACGGAGTTGCAATGGTGGCCAGGGGCTTCGGGACGCCAGGTTAACACTCGAGCGATGGCATAGACACGGGGCTCAGGTGCGACGGCGAGCGGGACGGCATGCGAGCGTGCGGCTTTGGCGGCGAAGGGCAGTCGACGGCAAGGGAGTTGGCTTGGTTTTCTGCTGGTCTTAGGTTCCAAAACAGCAACAATGGAGGATAGAACAGAAGGAAGAAGAATGAGAGTTGTTGTTGGCTTAAGGGGAACAAAAAGCCCTCAAAGTCTTCACAAAATATCAAAAACACTCACTATTTGGCCCCCACTTGCTGCAACCTCATCCATAACCATTTTCAATCTTCTCTAAGAAGCCAAAGGTTAAGCTGAAATGTTGCACCCCACCTAGACATACGAATTTCCAAGTATCCAACTTCAATTTCAATTCAAATCCTCTCCCATTGGACTCAATTCCATAGCCAAAGTGTCATGGAGGATGCCCACACTCAATTTTACAATTTCCCTAGTCAAGTGATCCAACTTGACGGTCAAAAACGTACCCAATTTGGCCTATCCAAATTTACCGGTCCAAATTCGCTAAACTTTGATTTTTCGCCAAAAATTCGAACTTGCCGAAAATTCCTCGGAGGATGAGTCGAAGTTCCTAAATAAATTGTGACATGACAGAACTTAAATCGAGTTCAATTTAGTGGTTAATTTCAACTGGACGCGATTTTAGCGTGACCTAACCTACTAGGTAGCTTTTAGGAATTTTTAGCGCATTTGACCCGTAGTCGATTATTTTCAATCCACATTATGTATCTCCGAATCATTGGCGACTCTTGGTTATCATAAAAATCTCGAGGTTTCAAATACGGGCACAGGGTACAGAAACGACAGAAAAATCGATTTAGTGCCGTTCGATGAGAATTTTGCAATTAGGTGAAATCACCCACGCTTTAGTTACATGCCTCTGTCAAACCGACCTATCTCCGTTCTCTAATTGATTTTGACGGTGTCGTATTGACCCTTACAGATTAGCACGGTTGAGCAGTCAAGTTCTAGTCGAATTCTTAAGTTTGTTGCGTTTAGATTCCTTAACGGCTTCATTAGATAGATTAGTTATCTCGTAAGTGATCAGCTCAGAAAAAAAGAATATAGGCGCGTTAATGATAAGCCTATTTCATTTAATCGAAAGTAGGGTTGAAAATCAGGATGTCACAGTTTGCAATCCAATCAATACAAGTATTTGATAGAAGAGCAAATGGCAATGCAATTAGCAAAGCCTCCAAAGTACTTGCCCTCCTCCATTCATCAGTAAGCTTTATTGGAAAAATTGAATGGATAATCAGTGTATGCGTGAAGGACTTCGCATGTAGCAATTTTTCTACCTAATGATTTCAATAGTATTAAGATTGAGGTGAGGATTGAGTAAATTAATATCCGCCCAACATGCTAACATACAAGTAGTATGAATTTAATTTCACTCGAATCAAATCAATATGTTTTGCACATCCATTATTGACTTAATTTTATATTTTCATATGTAAGATGTTACCATCGCTGTTATGATTTAAAAAATGTCTGTTAATATTTGAATTTAAGTCGACAAATAAAACATTTTAAAAGAAAAATAAATAATAGAAAAACATAAAAAAGAACAGGAAAATTTGATATTAAACAGAAAACAGGGAGACCAATTCAGATTGCATTACATCAGCTCGAAACCAAGGATGACGGAGTGAGACGAGCGAAGCGAAAGAGTTCGAGCAAAGGTCCCACAAAGCTAAGCTAGACGGGAATAGCAGAGTCAATTCGTTACACATTTTCTTCCTCGTGGGCGGACGTCCGTAGCTTGTGACCGATTCTCCACTACCAGGTCCGATCTCCACCGACCACACTGTCGGAAGTCGTTGGCTGCTCGTCTCCGAGTGTCAACCGAGAATCGCCATGACAGAACGTAATTTTTGAATTGTAGAAAGTTCGTAGAGAGTATCCTGCTTGATTTCTCACTTTTGTAGAACATCTTCGTTGATTCAGGCTATTAATAATGGTCGTAGCCACTGTCAAGCGATGCTGTCAGCCACTTCCGCATGTGCAATAAAAAGAAAGGGTCGGCGACTCGTCCTGGGAAGTCGCAAAATATTATTGACCAGAGAGGGATGGGCACGCGCTCGGGGTTCGGGGCATGACATACTCGTTTAAGTGGTATTGGAGTGAAGTTTAAGATTGGAGTAATAAGGAGCAATGGTTCATGGGATAGTAGTGGGAAAGACATTTAAATTCATGCTGGTGCATGTCTGTGATAGCTACTTGATAGCATTGTGTGTTGTGTTAATCGCTCAGCTTCTAATTCGGTTTAGAATTGGAAGCGGGTTTCAGTAAAGAAGACTGAATCATGAGTGATCTAGAGCTGAGGACTCCTAGTAAGAGGACAGTATCCTCTGTGACTTGGGGTAGAACGTCAACAAGGATCGGTGCCCAAGGTGGTTGTGATAGAGCGTAGGCTTAGGCCGGCACGAGTGTAAGAGTACCGCCGCAGGTCGATACTAGTGTAGCAGCACTGAATGATCCTAGGTTCGACATGATCGTTTAGGTGCTAGTGTTCCTTGGGAACTGGTTAAGCCAACAAGCTTAGGATCGAGCCGCTGCTGTTGCTGCCTCTGCTGAGGTCCCACTTGGAATGGTGATTAGAGGCTAGACTATAGTATCTGAGTCAAGATTCAGTCTAGACATAAATGGAAGTCAGTTAGGGAAAATATCGATATTGAGAGAAAAGTGTTCTATTCCATCCAATAGGAAGAGTGGGATAGTCAAGTCAGCACCGAGACGAAATGGAACATGTTGTTCCCATGGAAGATGGTAGGGGTCTCGTGTCTTTCGATGACAAGAAATTGTGGTAGGTGTCGCCAGCACGGACATTGATTTATATTGTTCGTGTGGGTAGATGGAACCTCGATGACGGTTACTGCTATCGCCGTCAATGAGACAGATCAGAAGAATGCTCCATAAGACACACTGTGGATTTTTGGAATAGGTCTCTGGTACGAGAAAGAGTGTATGCAGGCACCTGACAGGAAATAAAAGACTCACCAGATGAGTGTCGAAATTGTGGAAGGAAGCATGGATAAATCCAGTATCCCAGTATAGCTAGAACGTGCTGTGACTGTAACCAGCATGGCCATCAAGTGAGGGACTGTCAATGAAAGTCCAAGAAAGTATAGACACCACCATTTCAGTTAGGACGCCACTAGGTTGGCGAAAAGGACAGGAATGGAACCAACCCTGCAGCAATCAGAGGAAGAATGTGCTTGAGAAAAATTTATCAGAGTAGCGCAGCAAAGATTTGGACTAAGTCTATGGAATTTCAATTTGTTGAAATAAAGTGAAAAAGAGGGGAATCACTAGTAATAGTGGTGCTTGACTAGTTGATAAGGTGTAACTTTGATGCCACATGAGTAGAGTGGGCTCATGGAGCATCTTGTGATATCGAATTTTGGTCGTGGAGTAATCCAACTTAGTCCATTAGCATGTGAAAGTGTCGAGTTCATTAGGAGTCGAAAAGAATCTTCGATTTCATTAATTTCGTCGGTTGAAAGCAACTCGCTTGTTAGATGGAGATCGCCAAGGTTACTTGGCGATGGTCATAGTTAAGACAGATTGGGGAACTAGAGATGGAGGACATCTCAGTAGTCTAAGAAATTCTAGATCCGTTGTCAAAGGGATTGTCAGACCGCCGTTAGAGAAAGAGATAGAAATTGCGATCGAGCTAGCACCAGGACAAAGCCACTCTTGAAGGCTTCTTATCAGTTGTGTTGTTTGAATTGATAAGATCGAAGATGCATATGTGAAGATTGATGAATGAGGAATTCATGCTTATCAGTGTAGCACTTTAGGGAACATCAGTCTTGTGGAGAGAGAAAGACAGATGGTTCGTTGCAATCATGCATCAACCATCGTTAACTCAATTAGGTGATGATCAAAGACAAGTGTCCATTGTAAAAGATCGATGAATTGGGTGACCAGACATCAAGAGTGTCGATGTTTTCAAAGATTGACTTGAGAACAAGATGTCGTTAGTTGAGAACCAGGAAGGAGATTATATTGAAGATAGCTTTTTGTACTTGATATAGCCTTTACGAGAGTACTGTAAGACCGTTTGGCCTGGTGAAGACTCCAGCTGCTATCATGGATTTGCCAAACTAGGTGTGCAAGGAATATCTAGATCGGTTGTGCTCGTGTCTTTTAATAACATTCTGGTGCATTCGAGGAATGCTAAGGAGCACAAGAGACATCCAAGAATGGTGAAAGAATTTCTGTGGACCCGACCAAGATTGAAACGATTATCAATGAACCGAGACCGACAACAGTAGCAGAGAACAGAAACCATGTGGGTTGGACAGATTACTATAAAAGGTTCGTGAAAGAATTTTCAGCATCAGTATTGTCATTGACTTGATCTTTTAAGAAAGAAGTGAAATTCATAGGAATAGACAAGTACAAGGATAGTTTCCAAAGCTTAAGCAAGAACCGGCTACCGCACTTGTGCTGATCATTCCTTATGGTTGTGGAGGAGGTGAGATCTATAGTGATGCGTCATTTAAAAGATTTGGTTTACGTGTTGATGTAACGTAGTAGAATGTTACATATGCGTCCCATCAGATGATACCTCATGAGTTGAGTTACCTAGCGTGTGATTTGGAACTCACGGCATTAATTTTTGTACTGAAGACTTGGAGATGTTAGTTGTGTGGAGAAAGACCCTGGATCTTCATTAACTAGCAAAGTCTCAAGTATATATTCTCTTAGAAAGAATTGGATCTGAGATGGCGCTGTAAATCAAAACTTTTGAAAGACTATGAGAGAAATATTTGGTATCACCTTGGAGGAAAGAAAGAGGTCACTGATGAGTTGAATCAAGAGTCTTTAATGGTGCATATGCTGGTTAAAGTATGGAACTTACTTGAGAAAGTTCGAAATTTGGTTTTCAAATTTGAGGTAGGCTACCTTTTGAATTCTACAGCCACCCTCAAAATTGAACCGGATATTCAAGTTAGAATTAGACGCTTTAGTTGACAGACCGAGACGTTAAGAAGATCCTATAAGAGGATATTGATAAGAAAGAGATAGACTTTCAGATCTCTGATGGCGAAGCACTCTAGTTCCGAGAGTGATTAAGTGTACTTGACGTTGTAGCACTCAGGTAAGAAACCTTGTTTGAAATTCACGGAAGTAATTACAGTTTTCGACCAAACAGTGCGAAGTAGGTTAGAATTAGCGTCAGCTCGAAGGGTAGATCATTATGAAAGTAGATATCGTCGGACAAGTAGCAAGTGTTGGATGTGTTAATAAGTAGGAGTTCAATAATGCATGCCGAGAAGGCTTTTACAATCTTTTGAGAGTCCTGAGTGGGAATGGAAGTATAGCATGATGGAATGTTATGACAGACTTACTAAGGAGCTGGGGAAGTACTATTTCCATTTGACGTTGTGTTCGACAAATGAATGGAGTCGACTTACCTTAGTACAGTACAAAAAGATCTCGATTTGAATGGGTACACCGAAGTGTTTATGTGTCAGAAAGTATGCCTACATGGAATGCCAATGATAAATTTATTTCAAATCTAAATAAGAGGTTCCCAGTTTTGGCAGAGCTTTTAGATGCTTCATATTGAAACTTGCATAGCAGAGTGTGCAGAATCTCAATGGTGAGAAGAAAGATCATAGGCCAGAGTCAGCTCAATAATTAATGATTGCAATTGTCGTGATCAGTGTCAGAGTAAGAGCAGCACGGAACCGCTAGAAAAGTTGAATCATTGAGCATTGAAGGCCCCTAGAGTTTTAAATTGGTGATTACATCTTTCTGAAGGTGTCACCAATAAGGGATACCTTGCGCTTTAGCAAGGAGGGAAAATTGAAACAGAGGTACGTAGGTCCCTTTGAGATTCTAGAGAAAGAATCAGGATCCTAACGTATCGTCTTGCGTTGCCGCCGAGGTAGGCGCAAGTGCATGACGTCTCTCACGTGTCGAGGTTGAGGACGTATGAGCCTAACCCGACCCACTTGCTAAATCTCGAAGAATTAGGCGTGGACGATAGAGTGTCGTATGTAGAAAGCCTAGTTCAGCTTGTGGTTTAGAATAGATTTTGCGTGCCAAGATGGTCCCCTTAGTCAAAGTGGTCTGACAACACCACGGGATTGAAGAAGCAACCGGGGAAAATGAGACTCGATGAGACGACGATATCTGCACCTTTTTGTGTAAGGATTTGGTAAATATTTAAATTTCGAGGACGAAATTTTTATAAGAGGGGAAGAGTTGTGACAGCCTGAATTTTCATATTTCGTTTTCGATTAAATAAATCGGGCCTTTCGTCGACGCGCCGATAGTGCTATTTTTTGAGTTGACCACTCACGAGATAACTGGACTATCCGGGGAAACAATTAAGGAATCTAAATGCAATTGGACTTAAGAATTCAACCATGAACCGACTGCTCGACCGTGTTGATCTGCAAGGGTCATTATGACACTATCAGAATCGATCAGAGATTAGAGATAGATTGATTCGACTGAGATATGTGATCAAAGTGTGGGTGATTCCACCTGATTGCAAAATTCTCATCGATCGGCATTAAATTGAATTTCTGACGTTTTGGGTACCTTGTGTCTATAATTGAAACCTCAAGATTTTCACGACAACCGAGAGTCGTCAATGTGTCGAAGATGTACATTGTGACTCGAGATAAATCGATCACGGGTCAATTGCACCAAAAATTCATAAAAGTTACCCGGTAGACTAGGTTATGCTAAAAGCGCGCCGGATTGAAAATAACTGTGAATTTGAACCCAATTTTAGAAATTGAAAGTTCTGTGATGTCACGATCTATTTGAGGAACGTCGACTCATCCTTCGAAAAAATTTCAGAGATTCCGAGATTTTTACGGAAAATCGATTCGTACGTCGTGGAAATTAGTGGAAATTCGGATGGGCCAACTTATAAGAAATTTTGGCTTCTATACCGAGTTATATGATGTTGGGGACTTGTAGAAAATGGTGTGGGCTTTTTCTTTGATGAAATTGGACATCAATTGGAAAATTTGATGAAGAATTGGAAACCCAAAAATTGAAGAAATTCGGATGCCAAAGTGAGGGCAGCATTTTTGGCTTCAATTTAGATTAATTTTGGAAATTATATGTTAGAAAGTATTGGGGACATAGAGGATATACATGTAGACTTTGTGGACCAAAGCAATGATGGATTATATTTTTTTATTTGACCATTGATCCCCCTCACCAAGCTTCTTCCGTACACTATCCTCCCCTTCGGTCTCACGCTCGCACACCCAAGGAGAATCGACCTCATTTGCTGCTTCATTTCTTGCGCCCTCAAATTCTCTCTCTCTCTGTTTATCTCTCTCATGCCAGCATCCCCAGCAGCTTTATTCTCTTTTGTATTTCCTTCGAGACAGCCATCCACCGAGCGGCCATTTGTGCCACGTTGAAGCCCATCTTCCTCCCAAGCCATACGAGCTTCACCCCACGTCCGAGGAAGAAAGCCCCTGCCACACGCTCATTTCCCCACCGATTTTCCTCTGCCACGTCCAAGCTACCACGCTTTTGTTTTCATCTCCACCGGTCAACCACAGCTCACTTTGCACCCACGCCGTTGACCTTCGAAGCTCCATCACTCCATCGAAGTTCATCCTCTCTCCGCCTGTTTCATCCCATCGAAGTAGCAGTCTTCACGCCCGCAGCCCAATTCGTTATTTCCCCACCGAGCAGCACAGTCGAGGCTGCTTCATCTTTGCTACCGCGTGAACTCAAGCGGATCTCACGGCCCAGCATCTCCATAAGCTTCATCCATCTTCACGAGCCGCAAGCCTCATTCGAAGGCCTCTTTTGGCCCAAAGAAAAAAATCAGCAGCTCCTTCAGGCTTCCTATTCAGCTCGTCTTGGCCCAAGTGTACAAGCAACAGCCCAAGTGAATTCCATCTCAGCCCATTAGTTGGGTTTAGTTCAGTTTATCTTGGGCCCGCAAAGTTGGCCTAGCTGACTGCCAAAGCCCAGCGTTTTGCTGTGGGCCAGGCGCTGGCTGGTGAAAGATTCCGCGACGCCACCGAAAATTCAGATTTCGAGCCGCGTCGTCGCGTTGTCCCTTGATGAACCGCCTTCCGCAATTAACCCGTGAGTTTATGCACTAAACTCTTCTTAGTAGGCTAATGATGCTAAGGGGTGTTTAGTTTAATTTAATTATGAATTAGGTGGTTAGTTAGATTAAATTAGAGATTTAATTATTTAATTATGCATGTTAGGTGGTTAGATTAGAGTAAATGAGGCCTAGATAAATTGCTTTACTTATCTAGAAGGGTTTGGGAATTTTCCGGGTCCGTATTGGTATTTAATTTAACATTTTTGGCCTAGGTTGGTATTTTTAGAATTTAAATTGAATTATTTTATTAAATTTCGAAATTAATTAATTATTAATTATTAATTATTTTTCCGGAAATTAGGCCGGGATAGCCGGTGACCGGAATTTTGTGCGATTGCAATGGTGTGGTTAATTTTTGCAATTGAGTGATAAATTCTGCAAATTGAGTGCTGATTGGATTTTTGGTATTTAATTCCAAAATTTGTGAAATATTGGTATTTTAATTGGAAAATACCGGGTGTCGGGTGTTGACACCGAAAGTGGTCTTTGAGTACCAAATCAGCTTAGGTGAGCAATATAGATTTATGACAGCTTCGGGGAGCATTAACACCATTATAGGTCTCTAGCAGCTTCGGTGAGCAATGGCAAGCAATAATGCTTTAGCAGCTTCAGTGAGCACTTTAGATATCAACTTCGACGAGCATTATAGTGATCTAGCAACTTCGGTGAGCAAATGTTATTAGTAGCTTTGTTGAGCAATAATTGATCTAGCAGCTTCGGTGAGCAAAGTTTAGACATTAGCTTTGGGGAGCAATGATATATGAATATATCTATTTCAGCTTAGGTGAGCAATGTTCGAATCGATAAAGTTCATGGATGGTATCAATGACATGGAGTCGAATGAGTCGACTGATTGATGGTTAAATTGAATGGGATTGAATTGAATTGTTTGGTTGAGTATTTGATTGTACTAACCTGCATGGTGGAACTGAGGTGAGGTAAGTCCTCCATGCTAAATGTGTGATTGTGTGATTAGGACGCCTCTGGGCTTATTTCCTTCCTAATCGGGATTTAGAGTATGGACTTGCTGAGACATTATCTCACTGGTTATTGAATAACCATTTTCAGTTCCTTAGAAGGTGGTCGTGGAGGACCAAGGCCCTGAAGTCTAAGGAGGTAGAGTATGGAGGATCGGCAGATGTGTTCTATTAGTATGTCGTAGGACAGCTTCTTTTGAGAGTTGACCTTTTTGTAGGCTTTTGACTAAACTTGTTTTGTACCTGAATCTCGTTGTTTATAAAAGTGTGTTTTTGTGAATTGATATCTTGCTTTTCTATCCCGAGATGATTATTGTCAGGAGATTTATTTTTGCTTCCGCATGTGCAATAAAAAGAAAGGGTCGGCGACTCGTCCTGGGAAGTCGCAAAATATTATCAACCAGAGAGGGATGGGCACGCGCTTGGGGTTCGAGGCGTTACACATATTCTGTCACAATGGGTATTCATACAGATTTTCAATCATAAAATTCGTCACTTATTATACAATTAGTCATGCCTCAATTTTGAAATAACAGAGTCATGTGATGCACCCTCTAAAAGAATTTTTTATTTACCATATATTAACTTTTGTAATGATGGACATCTTTGTATTGTTAACTCTTTCAAAAACTTGTCATAATCTTAATTCATTCAAAATATTATAAGAGACATAATGAAGGAATTTTGAAATTTGATTTGCCACGGTGCAAGATAGAATTGATAAATCATTAATGTGGATTTGAACGTCATCACGTAGGTGTATCCTTGGATTAAAAGAAAACATGACACATAAATTGCGTTATACATTAAATTATAATATGAGTACATTCTATATTTAATGCATGTAATTTTTCGAAAGAGGGTTTAAAGTAAACATTGTTTTAGAAAGTGATCAAGCCAATCTCAAAATGAGGACATGAACTCCCCCCCAACTGGCCAATTCGCCGACCAGCGAGCACTTGATTTTTCTGGTGGCCGGAGTAGGGCATTTTTATCCTGAACAAAATTTGGACAAAGATTGAAAGGAAAACGAAAAACTAAAAATGCCAAAAAAAAAATTGAAATTTAGTCGGCCTACAAACTTCGCCTAGTGACGATCTGCTTGTCGATTGACGCGGCAATCTCCGACGTCATCTGAGCTTCACCTTTAAATCCACCTGCTTCTCCAGCAAATCCTGCGGGTGCCAAGCTTGGCACACCAAGTTTATCGGTTTCTTGGGATTGAATTTCTCGTGCGAGAGGGGACCGAGATGCAGCGTCATCTTGAGGGTATCCATAAAGAGTGAGACTGCTTCAATTCCGGAGCTCAAATCAAGAAGACCACATGGAGTTCAGAGTACTTTTGCCTCATGTTCTGTGGGATCTTCTGTTACTTAATGAGGATTGCCGGTAATTGAAGAGCCCTTTGTTTGCAGCAAGAGATTAAATGTTTAGGGTTCATGTCCATTTTCCAATAAGCCTAATCCAGTCCTTCTATTGAGCAGTTTTTAAAAATACGCCCGTAAACTCTTCTTATGCAAATTAGATCCTATGGGTTTCCAACGATAACGCGACTTTGCACTCGCCGGTTAAGTACGCACACCCCCCACGTGCAATCTCTCTCCCCTCTCATTTAAATTTCACATTTTATTTTTTTGCTATTTTAGTTTTATTTTATTTATTTTAATCTTTATTCAGATTTTGTTTTGGACAAAAATGCCCTGTTCTGGAAGCTGGAAAAATCGTGTGCTCGCTCGCCGAGCATTTATTTGGGATTGATATCGTCATTTTAGACCTTTATTTGAAACAACATTCACTCTAACCTCTCTTTCGAGAAAATGATCATATTTCGTACTCTTATTTGGAATTCCCCCTCTAAATTAATAAAAGCACGAAAGCATAAAAGAATGAAAATTCCTCACTCGATATATTTCTTTGATTAATAACTCTGAAGGTAGGGTTGGCTTTCTATGCATAAATTGGTCGGAAGCTGACCCCATTCTCCTGATGAGGCTATGGCAGGCCAAAATTAGTTTTTGTGTTGAAGTGTTCTATATGTTTCGCTCAAGGGATTGGATGTCCAAGTTAAACTAGGCCTAGTATGATTTGATATTAGGATATTATTCGGGACATTTTTAGTAAGACAATTATTGAAGGAAAGCTGGCCTGGTATTCTCAGCTCACTAGATGCTACATGGGCTATTCTGCAGCCATGAATCTGTTGGCCCATGACACTAAGCATTGGGACAAAAATTGGCTCGACCTCTTAAGATGCTGTTCGGTTTTATCAAGTGTAATGGCTTTTCAGAAATATAATATCGAGTGTGCACCTGTTTTGGACAGAATTAATAGTTGCATTTGTAGAAAATCCAATACCACTCGGATTTTGATAACAAGAGGATGACCAGATCAACTCTTGTTTAGACACAATGTGTACATTATATATGTCTGTTTATTTCACTGTGGAAGGGATGGCAAAAAGAACTGTTTACCTAGCAAACAAACACAAATGCCTATCTTACTCAAAAACAAGCATGTCGAATTTCCATATTCTCTATCGGATATTTCTAATTTCGAGACCCATATCTTGTCAATATGTAACTTCTCGCAATCATGTATTTGCAAAGATTTGAGTTTCTTGAAGCTCAAAGCTGGATCAGGCACCTCATCTAAAGACCTGCATCCTTGTATGCACAAGTCTTCCAATGACTCCAATCTTCCTTGGATCTTCACAAGATTATGACACCATCGAAGGTCAAGTTGCGCAAGCTTCTTCAAGTTTGATAAATTGGGTAATCTCTGAAGTAGAGGAAGTTCACCTAGCTTTAACATCATCATATTCTCCAAACCCTCAAAGCTTTTTATTTCAGTTAGACCTTGACAGTACTGCAAGTGAAGTTCAGTGAGCTTCTTCAAGTTCGATAAATCAGGTAATCTTTTCAGTAGTGGAATTTCTATGAGCTTCAAAATTCTGAGATTCCTCAAGCCTTCAATGCTTTGCAAGTCAATTAGAATATGGCATTGCCCCAAATGCAGTTCATTGAGCTTCTTCAAGTTTGATAGATCAGGTAATCTCTCCAGAAGTGGAATTTCTATGAGCTTCAAAATTCTGAGATTCGCCAAACCTTCAATGCTTTGAACGTCAATTAGATTAGGGCAGTGCCCCAAGTGCAGAATGACTATGTTCGTCATAGAAAAATTGGTGATCTTGACTTCCAGGGGAAAATGATGCGACGAAAGCCATCTTAACTTGGAAAGCATGAGTGTATCGTTTTGTAGATCGGCTGGGAAATCATTTAAAGGCCAGTTATCCTTGGAAACCCTCACTTCGGGGCATCTTAGATTAGACAGCCTCTCAACTTCTTCATTTGCAAAATAGCATAGCAACTGAGGGTCAAACTTTCGGCAAAGAGCTTCAGTTTTTTTCGTTCCCTGCGACAGCGAAACAGAAGGGCAAGTGTATTATAATCGTCCTTCCGAACATAATTTTGTTTTTTGGCATTAGTATAACCAAAAACTAGTTATGACAATAATCGTCACATAAGAAATACCTTCCCGTAAATTTTGATGAGTGAACAATCACAGTATAAGGGCATAAAATTTGTCAGTTTCATGAGTACAAAGTAATTGGAATGCAAATTTACCTTCGCTTCCATC
Organism: Eucalyptus cloeziana; assembly: GCA_014182715.1. NCBI lineage: Eukaryota > Viridiplantae > Streptophyta > Magnoliopsida > Myrtales > Myrtaceae > Eucalyptus > Eucalyptus cloeziana. The sequence goes on along the minus strand of CM024636.1, from coordinate 20,880,805 downwards.
ACCACGTCCAAACCTTCCTCATGGTTCCACAACCGGGTCTGTTTTTCTTGTTCCTTTTTGCATTCTTGACGAACAATGTCTCTACCAAGACCTCTTAGCTGATCATGCATCCATAGCCTATTGTCTTTGTCAATTTTTATCAAAGACATTTTCTGAAGGACCTCAAGACCTTCCTCTGGGAAGAGATTGGAATCTTTCCAAGAGTGGAGCACTGCTCTTTGATCAAATCCTGTGAAAAGACAAGCTATATCAAGAAAGATATGCTTTTGCCAATCATCCAAGGCATCATAACTTATTTTCAACTTTCTTTTTACTACATTGAGAGGAAATTGTTTCAGCTTCTTCAATATCACATCCCAAACATCTTTGCTTCTGTGTGGAAGAAGTTTACCTATAGCCTCAAGAGCAAGAGGAAGACCTCCTGTACTTTTGACAACTTCTGTGGAGAAAGCGACATAGTCCTCCGAAGGGTAATCTCTTCCAAAAGCATGTTTGCAAAATAGTTGAAGAGATTGATTGAAGTTCATGCTCATAAGTTCATATGGATAAACCTCAGGAACATCGACAATATCTCTGTTTCTACTAGTTATGATAATCCTAGTTCCCAAACCGAACCATGCTGGTTTTCCTATCAATGCATCCCAATGAGTCATTTGATCAAGATCATCAAGTAGCACTAGAACCTTTTTTCTGCATAATCTTTCTTTTATTATCTTAATTCCCTCCTCAACATTGTTGATACTTGACCACTTTTTTTTAAGAATGTCAGAGATTAGTTGATTCTGCAAACCTTCAATGCCCTTTACCTCTGAAGTTCCCCTGATGTTAGAAAGGAAGCAGCAAGCTTCATAATGATGTGACAGCCGGTTGTAGATGATTTTGGCAAGAGTAGTCTTTCCTACTCCCCCCATACCATGGATTCCGAGCATTCTTATATCCTCTGAATCACCACACATCATTGTATCAATTTCCATCACATGATTTTCAACTCCAATCAAGCAGTCTGTCACCAGTAGATAAGCCGTTTTCAACTCATCTATAACCGCTTGGACAATCTCATCTACCAGTTCTCCTTCGCCTCTAATATTATGGAAGGGAAGGGAAAACATTATTAAAAGAACAAAGTAATATTATGAAAACACTACGCCAAAATGATGACCCAGAAAATCACATACCTATTATTCTTCAAATTGTCCCATCCGTTTAGGTTGGCAACGTGGTTGAGAGCAGCTTTCCACTTATTGACGTTCGCACCAAAATGCTCCTTGTGCAAAAGAAAGGCTTCTTCATAAGACCCAATTTGATGACGCACCTCTGCCGGAGTAACGTCATAAAAAATTGGCATAACCTTCTGTCTCCTTATTTTACTGCTCTCCACCATTTGGACCAACTCATTAAGACACCATTTACTAGAGGCATAGCCCTTGGAAAAGATGGGAATTGCAATCTTTGATTGGCTAATAGCTTTGAGCAACTCAGGAGCAAACTCCTCTCCAACTCGGAGCTCTTCATCGTCCTTAAATGTGTGGATTCTAGCACCTAACAACCTGGTATAGAGGAAATCTGTAATGCCTGTGCGAGTATCTGGCCCCCTAAAACTCAGGAAAACATCGTAGTCATATCCAGATGACACGTAGGTTGATGATGGTAACCCATCCTGTTTATATAGTTTTTCCTGTTTTGGTAGCATCATATCGGGGAATTGCGCTGAGTTGGAGACACCTGTAGCAGTAACTTCCACAGTGCCATTATTGACAGCCGATGAGGATGCTGAGTCACCGACAGAAGCTACCTCCATGTTTGTTTCTGTCACAGCCGCTATTTCTTCCCCTCTTACAGATTCTGCGTTTTCACCTGTGTTACGAAAACATTAAACAATAATGGCCACAAAAAGAATTCAGGCAATTGTAGAAGGCGAGGCAACTCTAAGGAAATTTATTTCGTTCAGCAAAAATTTCCCCGAAGTTATAAATCGCGGGGAAATGAAGCCAAAAAGTATGTCTGGGATTGTACAGAGGAAGAAGAAAATGAACCTGGGAGATCGGACAGTGAGAATGACTGACCATTCCCTTCCACAGTCATGGCATATTGTTGATCCAACTCGATAATTGGTGAAGTGTGGGGTGATTTTGTGGCTAATTCAAAACTTCCAAAAGTTCCTTCAAGAGCTGAATGAACCGCACTTTCTGATGGCGAAGGTGGCATTGGTGACAAAGTCGATGTAAACTCAATAATGGACTGTGCTGGCGGTTTTGGAACTTCATTCTCTTCAGGACTTACATTGGCATTAGATGGTAGTGTTATAGAGAGGACAGCTCGCCCTTCAACAGGCAGTTCCTCGGGTTCAATCTTCCTCATGCTTTTCTTTATTCGGTTCTCCTTTTCCTCCTCATCATTGGACAAATCTACCCTTACAAGCGATGTCGGACCATCCACTTGCAAGAAAACAATCTGCTCATACAAAGATAAGAATCATGAATTGCTTTTGTTGATAAAAAAAAGTGTCAAACAACAGATGATTAGTTTGATGTCTAACCAGTACCTCTGCCATAAATTCCTTAGGATATTGATTCTCACGATCCCACGGGATATCCATACTCTCAAACTCAAGCTTCAGAACACTATCTGATATGAATGCAGTGTTAAACATTGCACGAAACATTGACTCTTCATTTTCAAGGTGAGCATCCAAACTCATACACTCGAGCACAACATCACCTTGAACATTACACTGGATGTCCAATTTAACCCTTTCACCATCTGCCTGCACTTAAATATATGAACAATTAAATAGTGAACTAGCATGATATCTACATTTTTGCTTAAGCATCCATGATGCATGGGTGAACTCACATATCAAAATGGATAGATGGATGAAGCATGTGAGATAAAATTGGTGCTTGAGATGGAATATTATTTTCTTATGTTCTTGTATTCCTCATAGAGGTAGTCACTACTATGAAGCGACATACTATTGCCAGGAAAGCAAAACAAAAGAATGTAGCATCTAAAAAAGAAAAATAACAGAATGATAGCCCATCCTTCTGATCAGACTGGACATAAGCATGTATGATTTTTAAAGACTCAAAACAAGACTCTCTAGTCGTCACACTGTAGTCATATTCTAAAGTTACATTTGACTACCCATCCAAAGATTAAAACGAATGCATTATCTTGCAAAAAAGAACTCTGGCAAATTTTCGAATGTGGCATACTTGCCATTTTACAGAATGTGATATGTAAAACAGTGCAACAATGATCTTTTGCAGCTTGATCTAACAGTTTAACAGATTAACAATGTGAGGACTCTGTTACTAAGACATTCAAAGCACTAAGATAACTATGATTTCCTGCAGTTCCTATCTACAAATCCAGCAAGGTTTACAAACATCTAAGGTGAAAAAAATTGGTACTACAAGACAACAGATACACGGGAGAGCCAATGGAGTCATACTTGGCAAACATAAACACTAACATTTCATAGAAAATTTTAGATTATACAAATTGCCAACAAAATCAGAATTACCTGTTTGTAATGCCTCACATATTCACTTCTTCTTGGTGTTGAGAACAAAACTTTGGGAGTTTGATCAGCAACCATTAAGGGGTCCCGTCCTATTACCTTAACGATAGGACGACATCCCCCTTCAGCATCCAAATGAGGAACTAAACTTAGTTGAACATTTTTTAACACAAGTGCTTTATCTGATGGAGGCCAATCAGAACCTGCATTCTGTGATGAAACATAGTGGAGGTATCTCAGCTGGGAAGGCAATGGATTCAGTGTCGACGTCAGCTGTAAGAGTTCACAAGGCACTTTCTTGTAAATCATGTCGAGTGTTCTCTGCTCCCCATCCTGCTTCTTCCTATATAACAAAAGAGAAGCCAACATGAACGCCAAAACCGGCCATGCACCCCTTTCGCAATGCATCAACATCACGTTCTTTTCCGTATCAGATGACAACCATTCATCAGCAGATCTCAAGAAGTTGTGGATAATCTCCACTCTTGGTATAGGGCAACCTCCATAATTTTGAGGGAGTTCCATGACGGTTATGTCATATTCAGACAACACTTTAGCCATTTGGCTTTGGTTTTCTTGCTTTCCAAAATTGAGCACCAAGAAAGAGGCAGCAGGAAATTGGTTTTGGAGTTTTGCAACTATGCCTCTCATGTAAAACTCATACTCATCATCATTCAACCAGTCCGTGGTAATTTGGCCAACAAAGGACCAATCCGTGGTAAGACAGTAGTCAAAAACTGCATCCACATCCACAGCCACATAATAAGATTTCCATATAAATATAGATGAAGCTATAGGAGGCATCCATCATCAAGTGTGTCCTTCCTTTGGCTCAGTATAAATTTGATAGACAAATGAATTTAATTCTTGAGGTAAAATGAAGTACTCTTGCAAGATGGCCTCCAAATAGCCTATGATGACTTACTACGCTGTCAATAGTTGTTTAGAAACTAAACTGAAGAAATAAGCTCATAAGCTTTCAGAAAAGAGTGACTGGGAAAGGTTCTTGTAAAGTAGGAAACCCAGGTTCTGCAAATCATTTTCATAGAGGTACAGCGTGATTGATATTTCCAAAGAAGTGATGAATTAACTAATGAAATGATCCCCTGAACTTAAAGGATAAGCACATAATGAGAACCTTCTGCAGATAATAAACTTGTAGAGGGCTTATGACCTTTCACAACAAGTTCATTTGGGAATGGTAAAATATGCATTTATAACTAGACGGTAGCACCCGCAAGAGCCTTTGGGATTAACTAGGAAGCAATTACAGTAAGTGCTTGTAGCTAAGTAGCTCCATCGAAGGTCTACTTCTTTCTACTTCTAGGCTTTCCAGCCTTTCAAAGAAAAAGTATGGTGGATGGTTCATGCGCCTACTTAACCAAGTGAAGTAGGTCCCCTGAGAATAGTCCTTCCCCCTGCTCTCTACCTGTTTAAGATGTGGGCCCTCTTTGTCCTGCTGAAAAAGCTTACGAGGTAGCTAGAATTTTAATGCTATGGTCCTTCAAATTGGGCACTGGACTGACCTACTCTGGTTTCCGGTTAGTCTCAGACTCTCAATACTTTGATAGCCTAGCAACCATTGACAATTTATGGATTTTATTCTCTTCAGTGCGGGGTGAACAGATCTCTTCTTATCGGAGTTGAGCTCCAATGCCATTTGGCTGGTCTATATAACATTGGTGCACCTTCAAAAGCTACTGAGCTTATGCAGTTTCTGGAAGTTGGTATGCATGAACATGGATATGCTCCCAGGTTAAAGCAGGGCTACCGCATTTAATGTGGAATGGGACAAGTATTTCCTATTAGCTGAGGAGCTGGTTGGAATTATTTAAGCAATTCACGTAATCTAGTCGATTCTACTTCATGTCTTACTAGATAAGTCACAAGGCCAAGAAATGATCTCGCATTTACCTGTGATATGAAATGCTGTGACATGGTTTTGTGAGAGTCAATGAGAAACTTTTGATAAGAGTTGGTTGACAAGATGCAACACGGCCCAACTAACTCCTAGATAGAAAGTTTATGCTAAGTAACAAATTTGTCAAGAAAATGACACCATAACTTTCATACGGTGGTCACTTGAGGGTTATAGTTTTTCTTTTCAATCACTCAAGTGCCATAATTTTTGTGTAGCGCTCACTTAAATGCCATAATTTTTTTCAGCGATCATTTGAGTGCCATATAATTTTTAATCGATCATTTAGTACCATAACTTTAAAAAAATGTTTACCACAAGTGCTATGCCACGTCAGATTTTGAACACTTTGGTGAACATTTTTTTTAAGTTATGGCACTCAAGTGATTTCTTGAAAGTTATGGCACCCAGCTGAATGTTTTTTAGAAGTCATGACACAAATGATAGAAAAAAATGTTCAAGTGACTCAAGTGAGTAGTGTACGAAAATTATGATACATGTGATATTCTTATCCCCAAAGTTGTCAATCCTAGATGTTTTAATCTGTATTTGTTTCATGAGCCTAGAGTTCAGTTTATGACCAAAACGGAGGAAAAAAAAAAAAGAAACACCAAAAACTACAATACACAAGCTTCTCTGATCTTTTTAACATATCATATCCCTAATTCATTTCCAGTTTTCACACTAATTTTCCACTAATTCCCATGTTGTTGAAGTACTACGGTGCTCCTAGAGAGGAAAATTTCAGAAAATAAGGGAAGAGGCTGTTATTGAACCCAATCACTAAAATAAACGGGCATGCATAGAATCCAGGAATCTAACAATATAAACTATTGTTGGCACACCGATGCTGAATATGTTAAAGCTTACCATAGACTCTGTCTGAAACTTCCAACACCCCTCCATTGGGCAGATTCCTGTAAGAGAATATCCAGATTAAGGCCATAGTGCACCAGGATAAATCCATGCGCTTCAGATCAAGCATCTTGGCACAAAAGAATTGCACTCATGTAAAACCAAAAGTCCATGTTACTTCATTTTACTTAACATATACTTCATGGTGGAGAAAATTCTCTGTAGACTAGGAGAAATTGTAAGTCTGTAAACCAATATTTTGCTCAGGGAAATGGGAGCTACTTGCTGTCGTTGTTCATGGCATCAAATGTGCACGGTAAAAGGTCACATAGATTTATGCTGGTAATGTTGTCATGAAAAAACCTGCACAATCCCAGTTGTAAACTTCGGCAGTTTCTAAAAAATCAACTCACCTTGTCTGTTTAAACAAATCATCCTTCTCTTCGATGATCTGGTCAGGCAGTGGCCGTGACTGCCAGTCTTCAATCATCTTCCGTACTATAGACATCGAAGGGCGCTTCTGAGGGAAGTCAGAAGCACAAGCCATCGCCACCTGCAACAGTCCCATTAACTCATCCTGGAAATTCTGGTATTCTCCCAGCTCAGGATCGAAAGCATCAATAGTCCAGTGTTTTCTGGTGGTGGACTTAACCCAATTTGCAAGATCAGCCCCATCAGGCATTATCCCAGTCAGAAGCTCCACAAGCAACACCCCAAAGCTATAGACATCATCCTTTTGAGGGTCAGCGGCCTTCGATATGCCTTCTGGAGGAGCCTGGATGTGGGTCAGGCTGTAATCGGAAACTAACGGATCATAAGATGCTGTGAGGAGGACATTGGTTGACTTGATTTTTCCATGAAAGACATTGGGACCTTGAGAATGCAAGTACTCTATGGCTCGGCTGGCTCCGAGAGCAATGCGGCGCCTGATTTCCCAGCTTAGTGGGGTCTTTTCTGACCCCATGCCTCCATGTAAAAGTCCATACAAGCTTCTTAGGGGCACGTAATCGAACAACAGGAGCTTCTCGTCTGTACTGTAATAGTAAGCCTTCAGGGGGAGTAGATTCTCATGTTGCATCGCCCCCAATACATTCATCGTCTTCCTGAATTCACCATCAGGTAAGGCCACATCCTTCAGCCTCTTCACGCCCACCGTCCTCCCGTCCACCAGGACTGCCTTGTAAGATGTCCCGATGGTCCCTTTCCCTAAAACCTCAGCACTAGCCCTTAACAAGTACTGCAAGTCAAACTCCTGCTCCGAACTGTCCAAGAAGGCCAGCTTGTTTGCTGAACGTGGTGGATTGTCCACTTCAACTGTTCTACTCCTCCTGTTTCCCAATCTTTGCCACAGATTACTAAGAGTTCCCGACATTATAGCCAGAAAAAAAGAAACCCCCAGTATGATCCGGTCACACTATGCCCTGCTATGGCAGCATGAGACAGCTTCTTTCTCTTCGGCTCTTCAGCATCGTTAGCTCCAGGTCTTCTTCTTGCTCTTTCCCTCCTAGTCAATGATATCAGTAGCAGGAAAATTGTCTTTGGAGAAAGAAGAAAGCTATTTACTGTGACGATCCAGATCTGGGGCAGTATGGGGAGACGGACTAAGATCACCTCGGCAGTACGTGGGCGAGGCTAAGCGCATGTCTCCCACATCGCTTAGGGGGAGTCTTGGGCTGGTTTATAAGGTTTGGGTTCCTTTAACTGTACGCATTTTCTTGGGTAGTATGGGCTGTCCCAAAATGAACAAAACCGTGAGAACGTAGTATCCAAAGCAGACAATATATATACAGGGTGGGCCAGCGTCCTTATAGATGGTATTAGAGCCGACTCCCACAACTTATGGGGCCACAGCAAGGGCCCTATGCCGTAAGGGATGGAGAATGTGACGACCCAGGTCTGAGATAGTATGGAGGGACAGACTAAGATTGGCTCGGCAATACACGGGCAAGGCCAAGCGTGTATCCCCTCTCCCACATTGCTTAAGGGGAGTCCTAGGCTGACTTATAAGATTTGGGTTCTTCTAACTGTACATACGCATTTTCTTGGGGTTAGTATAGGTTATCCCGAGAAGAATAAAATTGCGAGGACTTAATATCCAAAACGACAATATATATATATATATATATATATATATATATATATATTTATATTTATATTCACCAATGATCAACAGTGTGACGTGAGTCCAATATCCATGTAATTGGTCAGACAAAGAATTTTCAGTGTAAGCAAGGTCAGAGTTTCACTCAAACATCAATGGGTACTGCACAGACGGCTGTACTGCACAGACAACTTCTGTCTTCTTCTCAATCCATATTATTCAATTTTCTTTTTCTCCCCACTTCTTCAGATCCGAGACGACTTCTAACGCCGCTGACTGCAAGGCTATGTAATGCCATCTGCGGGGCGTCGGCACTCGCAGCGGGCTCCCAAACGGTTTCTATTATACGTTCCCACCCTAAATTCCCATTGATCTGACACGGTTTCTCCTGCAACTTTTAAGAAAGTCTAAGTTCCTAAAAATCAATTGTTGATTGGATGGTTGTGTTACGAAAATTCCACAATATTAATATTTTTTTTAGGGAGGCCCTTTCGTGGGAACAAACATTATCTTTGCATAATCACCAAGGGCCAAAGTTGACTTCGCACAAAAACGAAAAAAAGAAAAAAAAAAGAAAAGAAATTCATTTGGCATAATTACAATACAAAACCACAAGGATGAGAAACAGCAATGGCGGACCGGACGTGCATTATTTTGGACACTGAATCTTTCACGATTTTGTTCTTCTTATGATAACTCATACTATCCTAAGACAATAGGTTTGTACACTTTATAAGTCAGCCCAAGATTCTCCTCTTAAGTGAGGTGGGACAGGAAACCTTATAAGCTAGCTTAGGATTCTCCTCCCAAGCGATGTGGGACAAGAGACATGTGCTTAGCCTCGCCTGCGTACTGCGAAGGCCTTCTCAGGACAGTCCCATACTATCTCAAGAAAATGCATATGTGAACCTATTCTCCACCTCTTACGGCACAATTTTCACAATTTGGAGAGGAAACCTTATAAGCTAGCTCAGGATTCTCCTCCTAAGCGATGTGGGACAGGAGAAATGCACGTAGCCTCGCCCGCATATTGCAAAGGCACAGCCTCCCCTGCCATCCATCCATACTACCTTGGGTCTAGGTTGTTACTCCACCCCTTATGATATAGTTTTCACAATTTTGTTTTTCTCATATGTGAACCTTATAAGCCACCCTAGGACTCCCCCATAAGGGATGTGGGATAGGAGACATACGCTTAATCTCGCCCGCATATTGGGATGGCCCTAGGTCCGCCACTATACACATATTATCTGCTTAAGACACTAAGTCCTCACGATTTTGTTCTTCTTAGAATAGCCCATACTACCTCCAAGAAAATGCGTACATACAGTTAGAGAACCTAAAACATTATAAGTCAGTCCAAGACTCCCCTCCTAAGCGATGTGGGATAGGAGACGTGTGCTTAATGCTTAACCTCGCCCACATGCTACCGAGGCACAGCCCCCCTGCCATCCCTTCGTATTGCCCCAGGTTTGGGTCGTCACAATTATAAAATCTTAAACCTCACTTCTTTCTTTGGCATGTGGTAGCTTCCTATAGTGGCGGGCACATGCCTTTCTAATTTTTATTCCGGTAAAAGGAAAATATACCATAGAGAAAGAGAGTAGGTGTTTTAGGGTATGAGTAGCCTTTTTTTTAAACAAAATGTGTATATTTCGTAGAGAGTATTTGATTTATATCCGAGAGAAAGAGAATGCATTCCATGAAGGGTTTGTTAAGATAATGGAGGAAAATAGACAAGCACGACCGGTATTTGAAAAAAAAAAAAGAACACATAGTTTTCATCTATTTTCTAGTTAAATAAGTTAATTTCTACAAAAGTTAAGTATTTCCAATATTTTACATGGTTAAGTTACCTTTAGGCCATTGGGGTGCGAATAGGATTGGGTCTAGATTTTTGTAATCTCGTACTGAAGGAACTTTTTGGCCTTAGATAATTTAGCTGCTATTTCTAAGAGTGCGATTTCTAGGGGCACGAGATTATTTTTTCCTTTAGGGCAATACTAGGAATCCATGAGATTATTTTGTCCTTTAGGGCAATACTAGGAATCCTTGTCAACACCCACGACATGTAAAGAAGGGGGAGTTACTTTGGATTTTGAGCATTTTCAATGGAAGCTTTGAGCCCAAAAGTATTCTGATAATTTACCAGACAACGATGCTTTTGATTAGGGACTTCGTGTGCTCAAATCAGTTTCCAGAAACATTCTGGAGCGCACCAACACCATGACAAATATTTAGTTAATAATTATAAAAGTCCTAAAACGCATCTGAACTCAGATTTCATAAACGTGGGTTCCATGGCCAAATATGAAGAGAAAAGCAGTGTCCTGGAAGCACAACATATCTCCAGATCAGAACCCACTAAACGGTGCTAATTTCCATTTATTCCTAAATAAGCAATGAGATTAATCATGCATGGGCTCAGTGGCAATCTCACAGCATGGCGAGGGCACAGACAACAATTCCTTGGACAAATTGTAACAAAGTAGTATAATAATTGTAATTGAAGTTAAGAAAATAATGGGGTTTGGATGGTGACGTGGCGCACATTGGCATGGATGGGGCTCACAAGTTTTTTTCTTACGTCGGCCGCCATCAACTTGAATCTTCCTCTTCATTGTGCCAATCAACTGCTGATGAAGCATTGTTAAGATTGAGTAGTATTCAAGGAAATGGAGATGAATTTGTTATTGCTCCATATTAAAACGAATGGTGTCCAATGTTTGTCACGAAAGCAAGGAAGGTCCGGGAAGAGGAGGAGGAGCACATTAAGGGTCGCAGATTGCATGGTTGGGCATTATGTGTATGACTCAGTTTGATACTCTTGGGGTGTGGTCGTCAGGGTTAGAGGATTTGGACAAGTAGCGGCTGTTAATAGGTTTCTAGAATGGTGATAAGGGTAGGAATGAACCGAACTATATATTGAACAAGGAAGAGTGATTATGAGATGGTGTGTATGTGTGTGTGAAAACTGAAAGGGGGAGGTTGGGGGTTCAAATCCCCACCTTCTCAGGGGGGATTGGGGGTGGGGAAGATTTCATTTCAGGAGTGGGTTTCGACTCCCACGCCCTGCAAGGACGCAGGGTAAAAAGTCTGAGAGTGAGTGTTAGACTAGGATTAGTGTAGGACTGAAAAAAAAAAAATTGAAATTAACTCATGGAGATATCTTTTGACGTAATGCAAGCTTTGCCTTGGAACTCCAAAGTTAAGCAAGCTTGAGTTAGAGCACTATCGGAATTGTGGACATCCTAGAAAAGTACCTACTTATACACTAAAGGATCTCACATTATGTAAAATGCCAAGCCAAAGATGAACATGCGGGCAAGACTCGGCAGAGACTAAGGACAAAGAACGGGGCCCACGGGGAATCGTCACGGGACACCACCAGCCACCGAGAGCAGGGAGAGTGGCCATCTAAATCTAGTGCAAGGCGGTAATTTTCTATTTCTTTTGCAAATGTTTGGGTCAATCGATCACTGTTTTCGTTAGAGTCGACATTGATAGTGCAGTGGCCGGCGTAGAATTCAATTTTTTTATTTTCTGCATCATATACATCAATGCAACTAACATCCACTGAGGAAATTATTGACGTACTCCAGTTGTGTCTCGTATGTTGTCAAACCTACTAGTTCACATAAGCTAATGGATATGTTGCAGCCTTTTTGTCTTCTTGTTTTCATAACGTCTCTCTTTTTACTCTGAATCAACACCGGCAATTAGTAACAATTTGATGGAAAGGTCATTAGAGACACTGGAAGTAGCGCTGGCTAATCTTGTCCTGTTTCGGTTCCGAAAGGCGAAATGGACTGGTCAAGATAGGCACTTATAGCGGAGCGCCATATGAAAATGAAGTTAATTCTTCCTTGGATTCCCGTGTTGCCTGCAGTACAAGATTGCAGATCCCAACACACAGCATCAAAGAAAGCATCGGAGACGTTTTATTGAAGAACATTTAGGCATCTAGACAGAACTCAGAAATTAGCAGCCCCATCCTCTGGATGGTTAGTGGTGGATGTGTAGTCCATTTCTTGGTCTCCAAGATCTCCTACTTAGTTTAGGGTTATAACTAGGTTAGGCTATGGAGACACATAAGCCTTTACATTCATAATCCTCATTTAATGCTTTTCACACTTGTTCACACTTATTTTCTAGGAATGTTTGACTAACCTAAAGCCTATCTAGCTGAAGTCTCCTAGTTGGGACCAAAATAAGGGTCGAAAATGAATATGTTACAATTCTCACCCCCTAAAAAAAAATTTCGTTCCCGAAATTTTAAATGCGTACCTGATCATCCAAAAGATGGGGGTACTAGCGCTTCATGCTTTCCTCACTTTCCTATATTGCATCTTTCATTTTTTAGTGTCACCATAGGACCTTAACTAAGGAAATGACTTTATTGCACAAGACTTGCTCTCTTCGATCCACGATCCGCACCAGCTCCTCAACATACAACATTCTGTCGTTTGTTTCAACCTTCTCAAAGTTCAGCACGTGTGTCAGATAGGACTCATATTTTCTCAACATCGATACATGGAATACATCGTGTACCTAAACAAGTTTCGATGGCAATGCCAACTGATATGCCATATTCCCTATCCTTTCTAGGATTTCAAAGGGTCTTATGTACCGTGGACTTAACTTGCCTTTCTCTCCACAACGAGACATACCTTTCAATGGAGACACTTGGAGAAATACGTATTCTCCTACTTGGAATCCTAGAGGCTTTCGTATCTTGTCTACATAACTCTTTTGCCTACTTTGGGCAGCTCTAAGTCTCTTTCTTATTACTTGCACTATGTCTGCCATAGGTTGGACTAACTCTGGACCAGTGACTTTCCTTTTTCCCAACCTTGTTCCAACAGACTAGAGTTCTGCAAGCTTGACCATACGGTACCTCAAATAGAGCCATGCCAATACTCTACTAGAAACTTCAGCTTCGCCCTGCTTCCACTATGCTACTCTGATTTCAATTTTTTCGGGATCTCTCATCCCAGAAAATTTAGGGGGTCGTAGCTTTGAGAACTATTCAACCAGTCCTTACATAGGGCATTCGTCATTTCCATTTTTGTTTCAACTTGCAGAGGTATTAATAGAAGTAGACGCTACTTGTTGTTGAGCCTACTGATCCATCGGGCTTTCAATGGTCGTAAGAGCTTGCAAGATTCCATCTAGTTGGGGGTCATCTTTTGACTTTCCTTTCGAAGTCACTTGATCCCAAGCACTCATGCTGTGTTACGCCCCGAACCTCGAGCGCGCGCACATCCCTTGATGGTCGATCGAATTGCGACATTCCTAGGACGCGTCGCCGACCCATTCATTTTATTGCACATGCGGAAGCGAAATAAACAATCTCTAGAAAACAAACAAACATGTGATAGAAAAGTAGGGCAACCAATTAACACAAAACATATTTTATAAACAAACTAGGTCAGCCCTACAAAGTTATATACATGAGGTCAAAATCCAAAAAGGACTACCAAGCTAACCCTATCCCGGACCCTCCTACTTGGGATCCGGGTCCACTACGACACTGTTAGGAATGTCGATGTCTAGCGGGTCAGCTACCTCCTCTACTTCGAGCTCCTGCTCATCCTCGGGCAACTGGTTCGCCACAATATCAGCTATGACATCGGCGTCCACGACAAGGTCGAGTACCACCTCACCCTCGACCTCGACAGCAGGTCCGTTAAAACCATCCACAAGGCCCTCCCGAACCCTATTAGGCCCGTGACGAAACCACGCTTTGAATCAATGAGGTACCAACTGAGGTTGGCCCTTGTCGACCTAGATTGTGGTCACGACGAGCTTGTGGGTCCAAGGATTCCTGGGGACAGGGAAGATAGTACGCTCGGTATCGGCCTCTTGCGGCCACCCAAAACAAACTGGGCACACCTCCATCTAAAGACCTGTAAAAATGTAAACGACGACGAGGTGAGACAATATCTTAGCGAGTCTACACCCTAAACCCTGATTAGGAAGATAATACACCTAGAGGCAGCCTAAACATACGCCATATCATACTTACCTTGCCTCAGCACCAACCTGCACATCAGCACAGTTCATATAACAAATGTATGTAGTAAATGCACTCAGTAATTGGAACACTGCGGTCACATATCAATCAATCACAGGGGTCCCGATTATAAGGCCAAATCGTTATGACACGTCCCATTCCGTGCCATACAATTTTGTCCCATAATCAGGCGCGATTATATCAATCACCTAAGCGTGTTCCAATTAGTTAAGACTCAATGGCCACGGTCGATTCAATAGTCAGCGGTCATCCAGCATAGCCGGGCATCATCTCGCTTCGTCGAGCATAGCAACGTCTACATCTAAACAGCATTCTCGAAGGAGCATCGGCCTAGCCTCTACTACGACCGGCATCTGTTGACGTGAAGCATTCCCGAAGGAGCATCGTCCGGCGTAAACACTCATGATGGGTTCTCATAATAATCACATGCACATCCAATCTCAACCAAGGATATCGTGCTTTACACTCAAATGCCTCAATTTTAATAATGTGCATGGCCTATTTTCTTCATATTAAAAACACCATGTAAAATAATTGTACGTGGATACACGATCAGATCAAACCATAAAATGTGATATCCTCTCTTTTAAAAATCCCACAATTTTATATAGTACTTAAAAACATTTTTCGTGTCAAAACCAGACACTCGGTATTTTTCTAATTAAATACCAAAAATCTATTTTTTTGAAATAATAATTCAAAAATCATCAATCAGCATTCAATTGCACAAAGAAATGATATAAGAGAGTAATGGCATGGCTAAAATCTGGTGACACCAGAAAATGAATCTGGTCTTGTTCTGACACCGATTTCCACCAAAGTTTGAGGCTTCCTGTGAACTTCGTGACAAATTGTAAATGACATCATTCATATCATGGTTGGTGATGGACTGAGTGTTTAACCAAGTATAAAATTCCTCAAGTCTTTCGGCCATTTATGGTAGGGGATATCATCAATGGTGAAAAACTGTTTTGATGCCATGAACACATGGTGTCTCGGATTGTCTTGGACAATCTCTGGGTCGGAGTAATTTGATTCCATTTCCTGATCTGGAGGATCAGCCATGAATATAGATGAAGTTACTGGTACTATAGGAAGGGAATCAACTTCAAGAATTGAAAAGGATGAAGAGGATGAATAGGATACTCAATCAGATTCAGTATCAGAAGTGGTAGGAACAGTTTATTCGACTGGAAATAGAGTCTGATCATTTGGAGGGGCTAGATCAGTCTTTTGGACAGGATCGGATGTTCCTAAACACTCAAATCCTTTAGAAATGATTCTAATGGATTTGCTACCATAATTCGATTTGGCTTTTCTCTTATGATAACAAAACATGATTCTGTAGGAACTTTCTCCTTTCCTCTTTCCTTTTGGATTCGATTCAACTCTTTAAGGCGATTTCGTACTTCTGCCATATCTGGTTCTTTTCTGAAAAAATCTTCTAGAACGGCAGCAAAGATAGACGTCTGGGGTGGTGGAGGTAAGTACCCATTTTTTACTGGAGTTGCGAATGGATCAAAAGGTCTGAACCTTCCTTCTTCAAGGAGTTGGATTTGTCTTTTGAGCTTTTCTATCTCCGGTTTTGGGCTCTCTAGATGATGGTACCCAAGGCGCTGTCCTGATTCCAAGGCATGAAGCCTTTTCTGGAACTCAGAAACCATTTTCTTGGTAGTCTCATCATACTTTTGAAGATCTTGTTGCACATTTCCAATCTTGGAATCAATTGCTTTGAAAGCATTGTTTTGTGCTAATAGAGTCTCTAATTGCCAATTTAGAACATCTTCAGCAGCATGAGTCTTTCTCTATCTCCCATGTTCATCCACATCAGTGGGGGTAAGTATTTTAGGAACATGGTGGTATCTGCCTTGTGGATAAATGAATTCCTCTGGAGCAGGAAACAAGAGTTTAGAACTTTCTCTGACAAGAGGGGGAAAGTCAGTATCATGAAATATGGCAATGGAAGAAATGGGTGGTATTTCAGCTGGAGCTTCAAGTGGGTAAGAGTGCTTCTTGGCCCACTTTAGGATTGGCTTATAGAACGGGGAGAGAGCTTGTTTTTTCTAAGAAGGAGATGGTGGAGGTGATCTTGGTGGATCTGGTGAAACTTGAGGTGTAGTACTGAACTCTAGTGGTGGAGGTGGCGCATAAGAAACCATGAACTGGTATTTATCACACTCGCCAAGAGTATCAACGGAGGAATCTCCGTTTAAGTATCTTTGGTACACCTTATCCTTTGGCATTTTTCGTCGAGGTGGAGGTCTATCATACGGATTTACCTCGTTAGGAGAATTTGTACAATAGGAACATTGGCAAAAAGGATCCCAGAAACAATGACCATACTTGTCTTTATAGTAATGGACAGGGTGTCCATCACCGTTAAAGTGTCGAACATTTGGATCTGGCTCGAAAATTGATTCAGGAACACATGGTTCAATCATGAAGAGGGTCTGGAAGATAGAAGGGCTTTCTTCTTTTTCCTTGCCAAATTTGATGGAAACAGTTCCATCTTTTTTTCCGGACGAACTCAGAGTCCGAAGACTGGAAAGGCTTGTTATGTTGGTGTAGCTTTTCGTAGTTGGTAATCCAAGTCTCTGGGAGGAGCTTGGCCAACGTGTCCTTTGGGATCTGCCTAAGAACATGGATGCATGATACTTGATCATTCTGCATGGAGATAAACAAAGCATCTTCATTACCATTGTTGAAGTTTAGATCTAAAGCATGGTTCTGTACTCGATAGACCATCTAGTAATGCAGAGTTGCAGCTACAGAGTTGGCAGTTTGAGGAGCTCCAGTGAGCTGGACTTTCACCTTTAAGAAAGAGAGTAGCTGGGGGTCTAAAAGAGCGATGTTGAAGTTTGGATACAAAGTCACAAAGACTGTTCCAGCATTCAGAGTAGTTTGAACAGTACCAAAGCAAGCATGCTGGTATTGTAAAAATCTAGTATCCAATAACGCAATTCTTGCCACAACGGGCAAACCTTTACGACCATGGAAGGTGAGAGCAAGATGAACAGCACCATAATGGACATGAGTATATCCCTGTTGAGCCCATTGTCTGGGAAACTCTGGAGGGATCTGAAGAGTAACAAAATATTCCCTTTCAGTAGCAGGAATGGGGTGCTGGTTGAATTTGGAGGACTAGACGTACTCCTTTACTTGCTTTGGGGTTTGGTGAATAAGTTGGCGGATGGAGCGGATAGGTGAGAATGACAAGTTGGGTTTAGCAAAAGCGGAGTAAGGGTTCATGAGAGGGAGTTGGGTTTCAGAGATCTTGGTTTCATCACTAAGAGAGACTTCATAAATATAATCTATGTTAGAGGCATTGGAAACACGAAACTCTGGAGGGGTTGAGGATGATGGAGCAAGAGAAACAGGTGCTTCGAGAATTTCAGGTTTTGTAGATGTTGACACCTAAATTTTGGTGACCCATTTAGTCGTTTATCGCATTAAAAAAATTAGGGATTAATTTTTAACCCCTAAAAAAAAAAAATAGAATTAAGTTGCATAACATATAGTTCTAGAAGCATTCATTATTTAGTTTATATTATTTATTTTTACTACATTTTCATTGGAACGATAACATATGGACTTAACTTATGGGCCTTGAGTTTTATTGAGACCATGAATTCGGACAAGCCGATGAATGGGAATCACGTGTCTTGTCTAACGAAAATAAGCAGGAGCAGCGTCACTACACTTGAACGACTCGTCCTCAGAGAATATATGTTTAGCCATTGAAAATTCGGTCAAGTTATCCAAAGATTTGACCGAATATCTCCGCTAAAGGAAAATGGGGCAGGAACGGATTTTTGATGAAAGGATAATATCTCGTGTGGGGACATATATTTGATCTATTATTCTGGTAATATATCCTTTTGACAATATTTATTGTTCATAAGGAAGGAATGTCTGCAATATTGTCCCTTTTGATATCTCTACGTGAAGAAATGGTACAAAGAGAGGATTGATCAACGTGGGTCATATATTTGGTGAATATATTATTGTTTTAAAACAAGAAATTATGTGCTGCCAAAGAGGATTTCGAGTGTCCAGAAGAGGGACTCATATACTGCCAAAGGAGAATCCACCCTTTAAAAGAGGATGAGGTCCCCACTTGGTTCCAGAGGATGATTCCATCTGCTCATCTCCCTAGACTTCATCTTCTCGAGAACACACCACGTTGATCTCGACATCTCTGCCGAAGTGACTTGCAGGAATCTCTAGGGGGCGTCCCTCGGCTTAGCAGCTTCACCGCGCAAGGATAGTGCTCAACTGCGCATCGACTGCATCCCGTAAGTTCTAGCGATCGTCCCATCCATGTTGCTCCCTTGCGACGATCACGAGTGGCTGCAATATGTACTGTCCGTGAGATGAGCCCATGTTGCGCGGCCCATGACCCGCAACGATGCTAGCTGCTTGCTGTTGTCCGAGCCACTTGTGGAGTTTGACGATGAGCTGCTGTCCAAACCATCGTCGGCCACCTGCATCGTCAATTATCGCTTGCAAGCCGTCCGTTGAAAAGTTCCAATTTGGGGGCATATCCACAAATTAGCTCGCGCTAATCCGAGGAGACCGGCATTGTGACGCAAAAGCCACTCGTGATTTTGCACAAAAAAATTGCAGCTACTCTATCTCGTGAACGAGGAAGTTACCGGCCTTGCACCATGTCGAGCACCCCTTTGTGTTCTCCGTGATAGATTGTTTTCGTGGTTTTGCAGGTTAGAGGAAAATTCCAAACGGTGGTCAAAAGGAGATCCAGCGGAAGTTGCATTAAAATATAGTAATCCGAAGTGGGAGACATCTAGCAAAGAGGAAAAATTCACTTGGAGGTTTCTGGTAAAGTTATAATACGAAAGATAGTGAAAGCTTCCTCACTGCGGAATTGCCCCGACGTCTTCGTGCCGATCCTCAACCAAGAACCCCCTTGGTTGAGAAACCCACTGTCGGCCATGCGAACCACCACACCTCCATCGTGAATCATCATGATCCCGTGCCACAATCCATCGCCGTCCGTCGACTTCACAATTATCAAGGAGTCCAAGGGTTCAACAATTGCACTGCATCACTTTAGGCGAGCGAAGCCAGTCAAAATCTCTCCACCGTTTGGACCTTAAGGAGGGTACACGTAGCAAGGGAATCTCCATGGAGCCATCAATGAAGAACAAGCCAATTTAAAAGGAAAAATAGAAAGATTGTTTGTGCGTGCGCCTAATCATTGACGAGTCTTGACTCCTGTCGTGCTTGGAAATTTTTGTTTCGCAAGTCTCTTGGAACCCATCAAGTGACTTTCGAGCAATCAAACACCGTTGCATCGTGAGTAGCCATACGAGGATCGGAATTCAGAAACCAATATTCGAAGTAGGTGAAAATCTTATCTATTTTGGTTTTCGAAAATTCCATTACCTTATTTGAGATATTTGTCAATGCATATAATTGAAATCCTCGACGTGATATTCCCAACTCGAGTAGCCTTTTAAATTAGGGATTAATCCTTAATTTCACAACGTATATACAATTGACAGTCCGATTTTCGCGCCCGAAATCCGACTCGCAATCGCACGGAAAATCGCCAATCCGATCTCATGCTCGAGATTCGATTTGCGGTTTTATTTAAAATTGGCCAATCCGATCTCATGCGCGAGATACGATTCGTCAATTTATTTCCAAAATTAAATGGACATGGATGATATCTTGCTTGATTTGTTGCTCTGCTGTTCTTGATGCTTTTATTTGTTTGCTCTCGTAAAAGAAAAATAAAACATATTTGAGTTAGATTAGATGCATGTTAGGATATTACTTGTTTTAGGGCTATTTTGCATGTCTAGAATAGGAAATTTATTTATTTCGAATTTCTTAAATAAAAACACCAAAAACATAAATTTAGGATGTTAGATTTTCTTTTCATTAATTTAAATTGCACGTTTAATTATGTGTCAATTTTAATTTCGAATTTTTATATAAAAAAAAACAAAAACACAAAAATCATCATGCATATTAGGATAAAATTGCATGTTTCATTTAGACTGATTTAGATAGACTGCATCTTAGGTTAGAGATTGCTAGGTTAAGATAATATCCTGGTTTAATTAGGGCTTAGCCTGACCTAATCCTTATATAAGTTGGATAGATGATCTTAATCTAGCTAGGTAATTTTCACATTTTTCTAATTTCGAATTTTATGAAAAATACAAAAATGTCTTAGGATAAATTAGTTTTTTTTTTTTTTAGGATGAATTGCATTCTTTCAAGGAAAAAGAAAAGAAAAAATGTCATATGCACGTCATTAGGGTTAGATTCATTGAGATGCATCCCATTTAGAGATTGCTATTAGGTCCATTTTAATTAGAAATTGCATGTCATTAGAATTAAGTCATTTAATTAATATTGCATTGCATATTGTATGATTTCCATTAATTAAAGTGAAAACAAAAAAAGAAAAAAGAAATTGTGTGTTAATTAGAAATCATATCTAGGGTTGTTGATGTGAATTCTTATTTAACATTGCAGATGCTTTCGTTACTTTGAGGTAAGTCTTGCAATTTATTTATTGTTTATTTGAGTGTTAAATTGGTGGTTTGCGCACCCGCATAATCGCCTCACATGTTAGGGAATTAGATTTAAAATAAGTTTAAGCTGCCTGCAAAAGCATTTTTGAAAATAAAAGAATGGTACCAAAAGGGCATTAGAGAAATCTAGTGTAACCAAGTCCCCGTACCCATAATCTCTGGTTGGTAGGAGTAAAGTAAAACTCCCGTTACTTTACTTGGGTTTCTAATCGACCCACTAAAAATAGATTAGTGGCGACTTCTAATTGAAATCATTTGTATGTTAAAAATTTGAACCTAAGTCGCAAATTGGTATGGGCTTGGGAGAGCCCGAGTTAAGTCTAGACTTAACAATCCATTAGCCAAACCCTAAGTGGTGCACCCAAAAATTTGGTCGTGACAGTAGACATGATGTAAAGAGATCGTCTCAGCACTGGATTCACCTACTAAGCACATGGAACAGATAATATTACAAACGAAACCATGGCTCTGATACCATGAATGGACCTAGACCTAGAAGTAAAGTGAGTGTTTTGTAAAAACCTCTCTATGGCTTTCTAAATTCCTCTTCTTCTCCAGCCTGGTAGGATCCTCTAGGAAATGCAGCTCGGGTAGATTAGAAGCGTTTCCATCCTGGTTCTCATGGTATCTCTAGGCTCTGAACTAAAGGGCAGAGTGGTTTTCTGCTAAAAGGTTGTCCTTGAAGGGCTTGAATGGGAGTTGTTCGCCCATTGTGAGAAGGCATACCTGCAGAAAATTGACTCTTCCTTCCCTGGTTCTAGGTCTAGGTCCATTCACACACCTTTGTCGAATCAACCTATCTCCAGTCTCTGATCGATTTTTAATTGTGACGTAATGACCTTGCAAATTAGTACAGTCGAATAGTCGATTCCTTGTCGAATTCTCAAGTTTATTGCGTTAAAACCCCTTAATGACTTTCCCAGATAGTCTAGTTACAAAGAATAAGATTATAGGCATGTCAATGAAAGGCCCAATTTATTCAATTGAAATCAGATTTGAAAAATAAGGATGTCACATTGTGTGTCACCTTGCCATGTCGTTCATCCTATGCCACATCATCATGCTTCGTCATTGTATGGCATGTCATTGTGCCACATCACCATATATGCCATGTCATTGCTTGTATGTCATGTATTGATCTATATGTTTAGGTCATTTAATTAAATTCCATGTCATATTAGAAATTGCATGTCTAGGTTCATGAAATTGTGTGCCGTGCTAGATTTTTATAATTAATTGTCATCAGAATTAGGACATTTAGATAAGTGACGTCGCATGTTATGTTAGATCAGTAACATGTGTTTCATATTGTATAGTTTGCATTTGAATTAATGAAAACCCCTAAAACGATTTGAGTGAAATTACATGTTAATCAAAAATCATATTTAGGATGTAGACGTGATCTTCTACCTAACACTACAGATGCTTTTGTTGTTATGAGATAAACATTACCTCCCTATGCTTGCAATTTATTTATTTCTGTGCTTTATTAAGTGCTAAATAATGTTTAATATCGGCATGATCACCTCATATATTATGAGTAATTTTAAATCAATGTAAGTTGCCTGACAAAATATTTTTTTTTTTAAATAAAAGAGAAAATGTAACGAAAGGACATTGGAGAAATCTAGTGTAATCAAGTCTCCAAACTCATTTAATCTTTAGTTTATCTAGTTCGGCCAAGTGAAGTAATTCCACCATTATTTTATTTGGATACTCAATCGATTCATCGGTAATAAATTAGTGACGACTCCATAATAATTAGAAGAGAGTCCGAGTTAGGTCTAGATTTAATAATCTGTTAGCCAAACTCCTACGTGATATACTGCGAGATTCATGGGACATACGTGATGGTATATCTTCCAATTAAAAGAAAACATGACAAGTAGATTGCAATATTGATCAAATAATAATATGATCATGTGCAATATTTCATGCATGTAAAATAATATGAATTAATAAGAGCACGAAAGAATAAAATAAGAACGAAAATTCCCCGCTTGATAGCTTTCTTTAGTTTGTCGGAACCTTCGCCTTTGTGCCATGGACTTGGTGTATTAAAAGGCGATTAACCAATTAAGAATATTCTTGAGAGTGGAACGATTTCTGTCTCTTCTCCATTTCTCCCTAGTTATGGAGAATTAGATGTGTTCAAGCTTCCAGTTCCATATATTAAATGGTAATAAAAAAAGACTAGGGATAATTTCCATACAAAGAAACTAAAATATATGGAATTGGAAAAAGAAATTGTTGGACATCTTACTGAAATATGCAATATTCAATTTGTATTTTTAGGAAATTCACAATCTATTTTCTCCTAGAACGCATATCTAGAATTCCTTAATTTATTATCAGAATAAGAATATTCTGATAATTCATTTTCTTGTGAAAGTTTTGTCGCCAACACTTTGTTGTTGATATATTTGCAATTATTATTGCTTCGAGTTACTTAGATTTTCCATTTTTGTATTATTTAATTTAATTATTTAATTATTTAATTGTATTAATATATTTAATATGTTATATAGACATTAATAGGAAAATTTCCCGGAAATTCATAAATATATTGTACAAATCTCAATTTAGTCTTAAACTTTTCAATTTAACCAATGTAGTCCTAACTTTTTATCGACTTTCCACTATAATTTTTCCAGCCATTTTAGTCTTAAAATCAATGATGTGGCGATTTAGTAAGCGTGGAATGTCCTACGTGATGTGCCAACAATATGATGAGGGCAAATTTGCTCAAAATAACTCCTTTAATTGTGATTTTTTTTCATTTTGTTCATTTTTTTTACTGCTCATCTTCTTCCTCTAGGTACTTTTGATCCGCCCTTGTTGTGTCTTCACCGACGCCACCAAGCCCCGCATCTACCCACAGTTTGACTTCAACCTCGCCATGCCCAACAACGAGTTACCTCCAGATCTTGATGCCTTGAGCTCCACCAAGGCATCAACCTCGAGCCCCAAATTTGGCGACTTGAGATCTGCAACGACAAGGAGCTCGAACGCCCAAATGTGGTTCTCCATTATAGGACCAGAAACCCCATGGTCGATCAAAGAAGATTCCAACATAACAGGAAACCCAACAAAGTTCAGTAAAATTACTGAAAATGTCCTAAGCTTGCATTTATGTCAATTGAGTCTTAGATTTTTTAATTGTGTCAATTTTCTCCTAAACATTTTTACGCCTTGCCAATTGAGTCTGTCTAGCCAATTTTGATAAGAAATTACTTATGTGGATATTCTAAAATATTTTTTAATAATTACTTTATTTGTTTCCTTTTCTTTACTTTTTATTGTGTTTTTGGAGTGAGGGTGGTGGCAAACCTCATTGGCTCTAGGCAAGCACATTGCGACCCTTACCAACTCCAAGCAAGGGTGACGAAGTCATTGACCCTCTCTAGCCAAAGCGAGGGCGCATGAGCCCTTGCCAAACCTGGGCGAGCTAAGGTCTTGGCAGCCCTCACTAGGTCTAGAGAGGTTTCACGTGCCCTCACTTTAGTGGGCGAGAACTGCCAAGTGCTTGCCGGCCATAATGAGAGCTGCCAAGCCCTCGCTAGCCATAGTGAGGGCTATGACGCCCTCAGGATTGCTGACCCTCGCTCCAAAAACCAATAATAAATAAATAAATACATAAAGATAAGGAAAGAAGGAAAAAAATCAAAAAGATTATTACAAATTATAAAAAAATATCCACGTCAGTATTGGTTGTGTCATGTAGGATGGTTGCACGTCCATGCCAGCAATTTTAGAACTGAACTGGTATTCATATAATAAAAGTATTAAGTACTCAATTGACACAATTAAAAGGTTTAGGACTGAATTGACAAAAATATAATTTGCTTAAGACTTTTTAAGTAATTTTCCCAAAAAGAGTTCAAAAGGAAGTCTTAAACAGAGGTCAAATGGTAATGAAAAAGATCGAGCACTTCAGTTGGTAATGAAAAAGCTCGAGCCCCATCAAAAAGAAGTTTTAACCCCATGAATTATGGTAGAATGAAAAAGGAGTTTCAACCCCATGAAACTATTGGAGCTCGCACTTTGATGTGCATCTGAGCTCCAACCAAGATCTTGGACTCGAGCTTGATGTCACGGAGGAGTTTGGTCGAGATTTGGAGCTACTGAGCTTGACGGCAAACAGAGGAGGGTGGAGGGGACATGAAGTGATGAAGAAGAAGAGCAGTCAATGGAGCACTTCTGTTCATTGCCGGGAAACACTGAACGGTAAAAATAAGAAAAGAAAAAAGAAAAAAAAGTATAAAATGTCTCATTATTGTTTTGAGTGATCTTGTATGCATTGGATCGGCAGCCATGCCATATAGTACAGCCAACACTGACTAGATTGCTATGTAAAAGATTTCTGGCCTAAATTGGTTGAACAAATTTTATTGGAAAATTCTCAGAAGGTTTGGGACTACATTTATCAATTTAAAAATTTTAAGACTGAATTGGTATTTGTATGATAAATTTAAGACTTTTTCAGTAATTTCCCCAACATTGATATTAAACTAGTGAAATATTGAAGGTTCCATAATTTAACGTCTTAATGAGAAAAAAATTAAATTAAAAGGAGTATGAGATGTTTGATGCTGCAATAAAATTTGGACAAGATGCATCTTAAAGTGTGATGCCAACAATACTTTGAACTTGTTGCTACCGTAACAATATATTTAGGAATAGTAACATCTACTAAACAAAAAATATTGAAAGTATGAAAAAAAACCACCAAAATGTCAATAAATAATCAAAATAATGTGGTGTGTTGATGCATTCTTGGATACACCGAATCTGTTGTTTGATATTTTCTAGAACAAAATTTATTGAAATTGCCTTATATTTCTCTCAATGAGTCCAAATACGTAAACCATTTATCTAACTTTTAGGTGAGCAATTCTGTGACGAAAATTAACAATATGAGTATGAAGTCTTAATTTTGATTACCAAATGTAGATGGGCTGATTATACGCAAATTAATATGTATTCAGCTCATTTTTTCTTGATGAAATAACAAGCAGGCACATATTTTTTGTTTATACCCTTTTTATATAATAGGTATATTTTCTTTACCCACTATATATTAAGAAACAAGTGCTTATGACTATTGAAATTGTCTCCACCTATAATATAGCAAAAATGCAACCAGAGAGTGTACTTATAATACGAGTCATGTCGTAAGTTTGAGAAGATTAATGATTCTGCCGCATGGAGACATAGCAATGGTCAACCCACTCGCTAAGCACTGAGACAACCATTGGCTCGACCTTTGAGGATACTGTTCGGTTTTATCAAGTGTGCACAATGAGTATTGACATATTGACAAGAGACCTTGATGTTGATCTATTTTGCTCGGTAAAACTCCAATTAGTTCATGACAATAGGATGACCTAATCAACTCTTGTTTAGATGCAATGTGTACATTGTTTTCACTATTTAAGGGATGGCAAAAAGAACTGTTTACCTAGCTGACAAACACAAATGCCTAACTTACTTAGTAGCAAACATGTCGAATCTCCATATACTCTATCATTTAATGACCAGTTATCTTGGAAAACCCTCATTTCAGGGTATCTTAGATTACATAGCCTCTCAACTTCTTCGTTTGCAAAATTATAGAGCAACTGAGGGTCAAATTTCCGGCCAAGAGCTTCAATTTTTTGTGTTGCCTGCGACAGTAAAACAAAAGGGCAAGTATATTATATTGAACAAGTATAATTGTCTTTCTGAACATGAAAGATAAATCTAAGCATTGGTATAAACCAAAAACAAGTTACAACAGTAATCACGAGATAAAAAATAACTTTCCTTAAATATTATTAAGCAAACAATCACAGCGAAAATGCATGAAATTTGTCAGCTTACTGGGGATAAAGTAGTTGAAATGCAAACTTACCTTTGGTTCCATCGCCACGTCAAAACCTTCCGCATGGTTCCACAACCGAGTCTTCTTTTTCCGTTCCTCATCACATTCTCGACGAACAATGTCTCTACCAAGGCCTTTTAGCTGGTCATGCATCCAAAACTTGTTGTCTTCCCCAATTTTTATCAAAGACATTCTCTGAAGGACCTCAAGACCTTCCTCTGGGAAGAGATTGGATTCTTTCCATGAGTGGAGCATTATCCTTTGATCATATCCAGTGTAAAGACAAGCTATCTCAAGAAAGATATGCTTTTGACAATCATCCAAGGCATCGTAACTTATTTTCAACTTTTCTTTCACTTCCTTGAGAGGAACTTGTTTCAGCTTCCTCAATATAGCATCCCAAACATCTTTGCTTCTGCACAGAAGTAGTTTACCTACAGCCTCAAGAGCAAGAGGAAGACCTCCTGTACTTTTGACCACTTCTGTGGAGAAAGCAACATAATCATCCAAAGGGCAATCTCTTTCAAAAGCATGTTTGCAAAAAAGTTGAAGAGAATGATTGAAGTTCATGCTCATAAGCTCATATGGATAACAAACCTCAGGAACATTGACAATGTCCCTATTTCTACTAGTTATGATAATCCTACTTCCTAAACCGAACCATACAGGTTTTCCTATCAGTGCATCCCAATGATTCATTTGATCAACATCATCAAGTAGCACCAGAACCTTTTTATCACGTAACCTTTCTTTTATTATCTTCATTCCTTCCTCAGCATTGCTAATGTTTGGCCACTTTTTTTTTAGAATGTCAGAGATTAGTTGATTCTGTAAACACTCAATGCCCTTTAGCTGTGAAGTTTCTCTGACATTAGAAAGAAAGCAACAACCTTCAAACTGATGTAGTAGCTGGTTGTATATGATTTTGGCGAGAGTGGTCTTTCCTACACCCCCCGTACCATGGATTACGAGAATTCGAATGTCCTTTGAATCACCACATACCATTCTATTGATTTCCTTCACGTGATGTTCAACACCGACCAAGCAGTCAGTTACCAGCACATGTGCCTTTTTCAACTCAGCTATAACCGTCTGGACAATTTGGTTTACAAGCTCTCCTTCTCGTCTTATGTTGGGAAAGTAAAAAAGCAAAAAGAATTAGAAGTATGAAGAAAAAGGTATGTTAAACATTACATAGAAGCTATGATGAATCCGAAAAGTAGAAACCATAAAACAAGGTACCTTGTGGTCATTGAATTAATGTCCCACCCTTTTAGAGAGCCAGCCTCCTTGAGAGCAGCCTTCCACTTGCTGATAGCTTTATTGTCAAATTGCTTCTCGTGCGAAACAAAGGCATCTCCATAAGACCCAGTTTGATTACGGACCTCAGAGGGGGTAACATTGTAAAAAATGGGCATGATCTTCTGTCCTCTTGATTTGCTACACTCCACCATTTGTACCAACTCACTAAGACACCATTTACTGAAGGCATAGCCCTTGGAAAGTATGGGAATTGAAATTTTTGAATGGTTGATCCCTTTGAGTAACTCAAGACCGATCTCTTCTCCAATTTTCAGCTCGTCATCATCTCTATATGTGTGGATTCCGGCAGCTAATAAGCTTGTATAGAGGAAATCCGTAATGCCCGATCGAGTATCAGGTCCTCTGAAACTCAAGAAAACGTCATAGTGAGATCCAGATGACATGGAGGTTGATGATATGACACCATCGAGCTGGCAAGATTTTTCTTCTTGCGGCGTTGTCATTTCAGGGATTTGTGCTGAATTATGGAGGAGTTCCTTAGTGGCTTCTATACTGTCACTACTAACAGATGATGACGATGCACATTCCCTACCACAAGTTATCTCAAAGTTGGTTGCTGTTACAGCTGCCATTCCTTCTTTGCACCCGTGAAATTGAGTGCTCTCACCTGTTTTTCATGTAACAATATGCCAGAAAGGCATAAGAGAATGTTGGTCATAGTCGCATAGGCAATGTGATAGACAATATGCGAATACCTATAACCAATTGTATAGAAATTGAATTACAGGTAACATTAGCAGGACTTTGCTGTTCAGGAAGAGAATGACATTGAATCCTGTTGCAGAGTTTCACTAGCTATAAAAGATATCTCCTAGGTTTGTTAACTTAACAATAGTTAGGAAGAAACTTAGAAAAAATAAAGTGAACTGATGCCATGAATATGCTCCAACCATGTAGTCAAGAAGCTCTGCAGTCAAGGGTCATGGCCCATAATTGCTCAATTCATTTGCTAAATCCCAAATGAGCTTGCCACAAAAATTTCAAAAATGCCTACTATAAATTGGCAGATAAGCTAGACTCTAAATTGGACTTGCTTGAGAAAATTTTTCGATCGTAAGGAATCCTGGTACAGTTTTATGAAATGTTGCCCGAAGAGTTATGTAACTGTTCCAAAGAGGTTTCACCCATTAAAAGCCAAAAAAGACAGAAGATTCTCTGGTTGTTATCATGGATGCATCAAATAGTAGCACTAACCAGAACATTGAACTCATCGAGAAGTGATCTATCTGCTCCAAGTTTGTGTTGTATGATACCTCTAACTGACAGTGGGATTGAAATTTAAATGCATAAATTTGAGACATTGCTCAAGTAAAGATAGTTCATTGGTTCATGAGCCAGCATATTTTTAACTTAGAAAGTTTCACCAAACTCTCTGGCCAACATGAAATCGATGTGGAATCTTCTACCTCCATTTTAAAGCTTACAGAATAAGTTTTTAGTGAGAATGTGTTACCAGAGGGAACATCTTGAGATAGTTTCAGAGTAGAGACCAGCTGCTGTTTGGGGGACTGTGGGGCTTCAATATTCTTTTCGCTAGGCCAACCACTGAAGCTTACAGGAGATCCATCTGGGGATAGTGGAGAGGTGGCAGAGTCTGAACTTGCAAGAGATCCTTCAAGAGTTGAATGCACTAGAGCTTCTAACTGGAAGGAAAGCGTTGGCAGCATTGAGGTTGGAAAAGTAGTATCGAACTGGAATGGCCATTCTTGGACTTCATTCTCTTCGTGACCTGTATTAGCATCTAGAGATGGTAGCGCACTGTAAACTGCTTGGTCTTCAACTCACAGTTCTTGGGCGTCAATCTTCTCGACTCCTTTAGCTAATCGATTCTCCTTCTCCTCATCATGGGATGAACCAACAGAAACTAGAGGAGCACCAGGATTCATTTCCTGGACTTCATTCTCTTCGTGACCTGTATTAGCATCTAGAGATGGTAGCGCACTGTAAACTGCTTGGTCTTCAACCCGCAGTTCTTGGGCGTCAATCTTCTCGACTCCTTTAGCTAATCGATTCTCCTTCTCATCATGGGATGAACCAACAGAAACTAGAGAAGCAGCAGGATTCATTTCCTGGACTTCATTCTCTTCGTGACCTGTATTAGCATCTAGAGATGGTAGCGCACTGTAAACTGCTTGGTCTTCAACCCACAGTTCTTGGGCGTCAATCTTCTCGACTCCTTTAGCTAATCGATTCTCCTTCTCCTCATCATGGGATGAACCAACAGAAACTAGAGAAGCAGCAGGATTCATTTCCGAGAAAGTAATCTAATTAAACAAGAATAAGCAAAGATGAATTACTTTCAAACAAAATGAAGAATCCCAAGGATGCTTAGTATAACAATGAAGGAATACCTCTGCCCTAAAATAACCGGAATACTGATTCTTGCAATCCCATGGCACATCCATCTGATCAAGCTCTAGTATTAGAACATTTTCGCATAGGAAAGCTGTATTAAACATGACACGGAACATTGTTTCTCCATGTTCAAGACCAGCCCTTAGACTCATACATTCAAGCACAATATCGCCTTGAACGGCGCAATGGATGTCCACTTCAACCAGTTTGCAGTTTGCCTGCAATGACATATGTGAACAGCATGATTGTGGGCATCAGAATAGCATTAAATTTTTGTGTGTATGGGTGCATGAGCGAGCCCCCACATGCAAATGAATTGATGGACGTGGCAGATGGAATATAATCAGACAAGACCGCGAAGGCCACATACATGCATATGCAAGTTTCTGATCTCTCTTATAATATTGATGTTTAAAGAAAACTTACACAATCGACCCTGTACTTGGGATAGACACATAGAATCATTTTTCTGAGGTTAAATTATCAACAATTTACGTGGGTATTTGTTGGTTTCACCATTATCTATTTAGAAAATATCACAGTAACAAGACCAGCAAAGTCTGACAAACTCCCAAGGTGAAAACTTTCTGTAAGGATCCGCCACACACTTGAAATGATGTGAATTTAGAAAAAAGATGCTTTTTTTGAACCAGAAGTAAATTAAAATCCACCTGCTTGTAGTGCCTGATATCTTTGCCCCTTTCGGGCGTTGAGAACAGGACTGTGGGAGTTTTATCTGTAAGGTTATGGGGGTCCCGACCAAATATCTTAAACATAAGATGGCATCCCACTTCAGCATCCAGACAAGGAATGAACCTCAGTATCACACTATCTAAAGTAAGAGACTTATTTGGTAGGCGCCCCTCTGAGTGCATGTTTGATGTGGCTATATAGTGGAGGTATCTCAGCTGTGAGGGCAATGGATTCAAGGGAGAAATTAGATGCAAGAGATCAGAAGGAGCTTTCTTTTAAATCAAGTGGAGTGTTTCCTCTTCACCATTGGACTTCTTCCTCTATAACAGAAGAGCAGCCAACATGAACGCCAGAACTGGCCATCCACCTCTTTCACAATGCATCAACAGCATGTTTTTATACTCATCAAGTGATAACCAGCCATCGGCAGCTCTGAGGAAGTGATGGATAATCTCCATGGCAAGAATGGGGCAATCACAATGATGAATCGGGTAGTTCATGGCAGGCATATCAAACACCAGTTCAGGTATTTGGCTTTGGCTCTGTTGCTCACCGAAATTGAACACCATGAAAAGAGCATCGGAAAAATGTTGTTGCACCTTACCCACTACGCCTCCAATCAAATTTTGATGATCCTCATTCTTCAACCCATCCACTGTGAGACAGTAATCAAATACTGCATCCAAATACACCAAATCATTGAATGTGTAACAATTGCGTATATAGATAGATTATCATATAGGAGAAATCTGTCAACGAGAGATTTTTATTTTCTTTTCCAGAGAAGAACTTGTGAGGCTATGAAATGCATCGAATTTTTTACTCCTATGGAGACAACAATAATGAATCATCAGGTAAAATTGAATACAAATGTAAGATGCGCAAAATCATGTTAGCATGACCCAGTTCTTCAAAAGTTACGTAATGAACAAACCAAAAGACAAAGTTTATGAAGAGAGTGACTAGAAAAGGCCATTCACATAGAGGTGCAGTACGGTTCATATTTTGTGGGAGCTGATGAATCAAATAACGAACACAATTCCCTGAGTATTAATTATTGCCTGGTACATAAGTGTCCACTCAGTGATGCTAGAAGTGGACTCACAATTGGTAAACAAAGTTAATCAAAACCCACTGCAAGGGCATATAAAACAATTTATTATGTAGGTAGTGCTTATGCAAGGTTGCTTGTTAATCACCGTCAATGAATTCAGCTCACTAGACCTTCAGTCAGATATTACTCTGCTTCTGCAGGAAACAGATTGTTTTTTATCCCAGACTATGAAATCCATCCTTGATTTCATGGCCCTAGAGCCCAATTTCACAAGGAAAAAAACAAAAGGAAAAAACTAACGCTTCTGCAAAATTACTATGGTACAGTATGCCACTAATGCTTGAGCAGAGCATATCAGTATCCTAAACTATTTCTTGCCAAACGAAAGAGGCTTCCTGTTAATTCTCCTACTGTTGAAGTACCTTTGTCCCAAGAGAAGTTAAATCATAGAATAGAAAAGTAGAGGCCATTAATCCAGCTCGATGAATTCAGAGCACTAGAGCAACAGAAAGTAGGTAGGATACGGTACCCTGCCAATGCTGCACTTTCAAATTATCAAAGACCAACATGGAACATTTTTAAAAACTTACCGTAAACTCTTTCAGAAAATTCCAGAACCCCATCCAGTGGTTCCCTAGAGCTACACAATTCCTCGATCTTCCTCCGTACTTCAGACATCCGAAGGCGCTCATGCGAATTCGAAGATACACAACGTTGTGCCACCGTGAGCAGCTCAACCATCCGCTTCCCATCGTCGAACCACTCTTTGAGCTCCCTATCAAAAACTGCAGAAATCCCTTCCGCTTGAATAATGTAGCGGACCCACGCAGTAAGATCTACAACTCGACCTACCTCATTGTGGTGAATCCAGGTGGACAGCTTCCCAGTCAGCAGCTCCAGAAGCAACACCCCAAAGTCATACACATCTGCCTCTAATGAGTCGGCCCCGCCCTTCGAGTAAGGCCTTCCGAGGTGGGGGAGGCCATGATCAGAGACCTGGGCCTTGGAGGACGGCATGAGGAGGACGTTGGATGACTTGATGTTCCCGTGGTAAATATACATAGCGTGCAGGTGCTCGATGGCCCGGGCAGCTCCGAGGGCAATTGAAAGCCTGACTTCCCAGCTCAGGGGAGCCTCTACCAATTGGATCGACAAGCGTCCCGGAAGCATGTAACCGTACAAGAGCAACTTCTCGTCTTCGTAGGAGTAGTAACCCCTCAGAAGGAGCAGGTTCTCGTGGTCCATCCCTCCGAGAGCCATGACCTTGTCCCGGAAATCCTCGACCACCGTGGTGGTCCCGTCCTCCAGGTTGGCCCTGTTAATAATCCTGAGTGAACCTTTCCCCAATACCAGCTCGGGCCCTGTCGTCTTGTTCTGCGTCTCATTTTTTTCCGGCTCAGGCTCTTGCGGCTTGTTCTGGGTCGCATTTTTGTGTGACGCCGATTTACTGCGGCTCTTCCTGGTGCTGACCTTTCGCCATAGGTTGTTCATCGGCGTTAATTCTCATCCAAAGAACGCAAATTGCAATGCACAGAATTGGCTTGGCTCTGGCTTCACCACCCGAGCAAAACAGTCTTCTTCATTCTGTATTCCCCTCTTTTAGGTTTGGTTCTTCCTGTCATGTGCTCTTCCCATTGTTCGCTTATTACGCGGCAAAAATAATTCTTGGGCCCCACGGCGCAGTGGACGCGTTAGTTCGCGCTCTCGACCCTCGTTCGGGAGGGGAGGGATTCGAAACTTCACGCCCTCATTGCGCCACTTAAGTGGGATCTTAGTGAAGGTGAGCCCCCGTCTTTAGTGTCCCTCGAGTTTGCGTCGCACTCTTCGCACGGTTATATGGTGGTTAGAGTTATAAAAAAAATCAAAAAAAAAAATTTCTTGGGCGTGTATTATAAACGAGTTCACATTACTTGGGCACGACGATAGAGGAGATTGTGAAAATAAAAATTTATAATACGTTTGTTTCATTGAAAAATTTCATGGTAAAAAATTATCCTTCATTAAAACCATGTTTAAGGAAAATAGTTACTTTTTATTTGTCGAGATAAGTACATTGAAACTTCTAATTACAAAAGTGCAATTAAGTTTTAAAAAATACAATTAAGTTCTAAAACTTTAAAAAGTTCAATTACATCATAAAATTTATTATGAAAGTGCAATTGAATCCTAAAACTTTTAAAAACTGCAATCAACTTTTAAAAATTTCTAAATCGGTTCAATCAAGTCCTCCTTTGATTGCATTTTTTTAAAAGTTACAAGTCTTAATTGCACTTTTTTGTAAATTTTGGAGCTCATTTGCACTTTCATAATAAATTTTAGGACTTTTTGTATACTTATTCCTTATTTGTTTGATAGTTCAAGGAAAGTGATTTCTTTTATGCCAAAAATGAGAAGTCGTTTTACACAAATCTAAACTTGTTATATTCAATTCATAGAAACTTTTTTTGTAAATCTATTAGTTTTCTATTATCCAAATGCCGGAAAGTCATAAAACAATTTCTTGGAAGTAAGTTTCCCATGAAAAAAGGGGACCCTTAGAATACTTTTTGCATTTATATGATCCCATGCCCACTTGCCCTAGAAATTGGTTTAGCCGGTTTCTCATTTGAATGATTAGAAAACATACTTCATTCACAGTATATCTATTGACATATATATATATATATATATATATATATATATATATAAAGTTAGTTGAATAAAAACAAGATTTATCGATCACTTTTGCATGTTATTTGTAAGTATAACATTACTAATCAAATTAATCTTGATTTTTTTCTGTATTAAAATTTTCTAAATATGTCGCAGTAAGGAAATTGTGCAGAACATCCATACAACTATACTTTGGCATTTCGCTAATATCGTATGTAAGCCAAGTGATATATCTCTAATGACCTAATCAATTGTTAGAAACAGAAAAACTCAACCCAACTAGAAGCTTACGGAATTTGGCGCATTGGATTCTCTTGGAACTAAAATAATACCCAATAAGAGATTGAATCAACTTGTATTAGCTCTCTACTTCTGTCTTCAGCTTTTCGGCTGCATGTCGTGAACATAAACACACAAATGTAGCTTAGATTACAGCTCGTATCTTATGCCATATAAAATGGGTATAACAGCAGAGACAATCAGAATTTATAGGAAAAGAAAATGATTGTTTATGATTGGTTTTGCATGAAATATCAAAGAATTGGCATCAATAATCGTAGCTTCTGTATAGATTTGCCAACCTAGGTTCTTAGAAATGTCTCAACTTTAAATTTAATAAAATCGTCAAGAAGGAGAATCAAGTACTCATGAGAAAACAAGGGAGATTGATGTCGTTGTCGAGGAAATTTCAGAACAACAAAAGAATGTAGCCAATTGTAATTGTAATCGAAGTATTAGTTATTCATGTCAAATTGAAATAAAATAAATAATGTGAAAATTGTCAAATGTTATGTATATATAGAAAAGAATTTATTGAGCTAACTAAAACAGTTAAGGTAATTTTTAGAGTAGGAATAATATCCTCTTTAATTACTCTATTCTATATAATCATATGCACCACCCTAATTAAGTAATGCAGAGTTGTGCTAATCACTATTTTTTGATTGTATTAAATATTCAAAATTATTCATCATTAAGATATTATAATCTATAACATGTTTGTTTAACAAATTGGTTATGGCCACCGTCAACAATGATTATGCTCATAATGTTTGTTTTAATTATAGTACTGCACTTCACGAGATATTGTAATGCGAAGTATGATAATACTATTGCACTTATTTGACGTTAATATTTAAGTAATTTAATTAACAAAATTCCTATAGTGTGAGGGGGAAAAGGTAACTAGAAATAGGGATGGGCACAGGGCATAGGCACTCATGTCACGCGGTGCCCCCTTAAGAGGAAAATTTTCTCACTAAGAAATGCCTCGCGAGGCATTTTGTGGCAAGCGGGGCTAGCAAGGACAGCTTTTAGCTCCACCTCACTTGAATAATTGATAATGATCCGTAAATCTTATAAATTAAAACTGACATAAATAAAAATTTGCATATGTTATGAAGGAATAATACGAACAAACAAAAATATAAATAAGTAGGGTTGCACTCATGAGATTGCGATCATTTTAATAATTATAGAATGTGAATAAGTTCAAAGCAGTATAATTCATTATTCCTTTATATTTTATACATTATATAGGTATATCATTCTAAGTTCTCAAAGACGTCTTTGCTTGAAGGTATGGTCCATCAAGATCTACTTTTGAAAAGGCGGCTAGTTACCTGCAAAGTTGGTTTTTAGGCATAACTTACAGATACTAGAGGAAAGTTACAGATCTTAAGGTGATCGGTGATTGAACCTACACGTGATTAAGACAAATAAAAATATGACACTAAAGTGATCTTACGAATATTATCATGTTCATTTTCTCTTCAAACGTCAAATGGTTGCACCACATCAAAATATGAGTGCTGTTGTGACTTGCAAGGCCACCTTATGTGATATTTGTTGCGTTCACACTATCAGCGGAATCTAGGAGTTACATACACCGTTCCTATTTTTTTTATGTTTTACTCCACTTCAATTGATCTCACGCGGGTTTTCCCGTTACCGAAACTTCGCCACATATTACTAATAGTTCCTGACAGTATGACGTGCTATAGTGGCGTGCTATGGCAGCATGAGATGGCTTCTTTCTCTTCGGCTCTTTAGTCTAATTGGCTCCAGCGCGGATTAGCAGTTTGAGAGTTTTTGTGATATAAAAAATAGTTCGGAGTAAATGTGATACGATTATATCAATTTGGCATTTTTTATGGTATTAATCCTTAAAAATTAAATTGGGCACTTCAAAGCATTATTTGAGAGAAAAAAAAAAAAAGAGGGTTGGCAAATTAATAATTTTTTTTTTGTGTGCATGCCAGCACCTCTCCCTTCCAAAAATAAGAAAAATGCCACATTAGATGACACGAGTCTTAGGAAAGTAATTAAAAAAAAAAAAGACCATATCAGTATTTTCAGTGAGTGAAATTAAATAGAGTTAACGAAAGAGATTTGATTGCACCACTTTAATAAGTTTTTAGGATTTGATAGAATTAAAAAGCATGAGATGTTTAAAAGTTACATAAGCATTTCAATAATATACATCTTAAAGTGTGACTTAAACTATATTTTAAACTCATTGACGTTGCAAAAATATGCTTTGTAAGGTAACATTAGTTAAAAATATTTGAAAATATACAAAATGCCATAACGCCAACAAATGATTTATAATCCTCTTAGTGTGTTGAGGAACTCTATTTTGATTCACTTACTATCAATCGGTATTGCCTCGATTGCTTTATAAAATTCATTGAAATTGCTTTATTTTCTAATTTTCTTTTTATATGATATAAGTCGTGTAGAAACTAATAGTGGAATCTAGTAGTCTCCTACCTTGTTTTCATTCTACGTTCCCACTTCCCATGATATCATACGGTTTTTCCACAACTTTTGGGAAGTCTTAATACCTAGAATCAATCGGTTGATTAAATGATCATGTCCGCGAAATTTCCATCATGTTACTGTTTTGGAGGGACCCTTTCGTTTGGAGTAAACCAAGCAGTTCATTTGGCCCATTTGCCGTGCAGAATTAGGAGGAAGAGAAACAGGAATTGTCTTGGACACTGACAGCGGAATTCAAAGTCCCTCACGCGGTTTCTTTTCTACGTTCCTACTTTACTTCCCATTGAACTCACTTGGTTTTTCCTGTTGCTGAACCTTCGACGCGGATTACTAACAATTCCCAACATGAGACGGCTTCTTCCTTCTCGGCTCTTTAATCTCGTTAGCTCCAGGTCTTCTTCTTGCTCTTTCCCTCTTGGTCAACGTTATCACTAGTAGGAAGTGTCTTGAAAGCCGACAGAAGATTTTTAGGAATCTCCCGCACAGTTTCTTATCTACTTTCGTACTCTACGTTCACATTGATCTCACATGGCTCTTCACACAACTTTTTGGAAAGTTGTGGAAAAAGCCACGATTGTGTCCCGAAAGTTTCATAACATCTTTTTGCCAGGGCGATCCCTTCGTGGAAATAAAGGCTCCCATTCTCCACTGGTGGATCGTTCTTTTAAAGAAAGATGAGGCTAATTATCTGGCATATATGCTGTACAGAGTCAGAAGGAAGAGACAGCAATGGTGGACTGGAAATGCATAGCACAGTTACGAAAGTTGCGAACTGCATGGGAAATCTTCGTGGAACTTTAGGAATGAATTGACCTTAAAAAATTTATGAGTGGGGAAAGTAAGTAGCAATGTTCTGGTTGCTTACTTTGAATAGGAGAAACGAAACTTATGAAATGCATAGGGAAGTTATGTGAAATATTACGAATGGTATGTCCTAAAAAACTCAAGAGAAAACAAGCGAAATTGATGCCGGTGTCGAAGAAAATTCTAAACAACAAAAGAATAATGCCAATCATGAGTGTAATCAAGTTTTTAGTTTTTACATGTCAAATGGAAAGAAAAAAAATTATGTGAAAATTATCGAATGTTATGTAAATATATAGAAAAAAATTATTAAGCTAACTAAAACAGTTAAGGTAATTAATAGACTAGGAATAATATTCTCTTTAATTACTCTATTCTATATACTCATATGTACTACCCTAATTAAGTAATGCAGAGTTGTGCTAATCACTGTGTTTTGATTGTTTTAAATATTTGAATTTATTCATCACCAAGATATTATAATCTATAACGTGTTTGATTAATAAATCGGTTATGGTCATCGTCGATGATGATAAGGCTCATAATTTAGATAGTAATATAATAATTTTAATTCTATTCTATATTCCCACTCTACTTCCCATTGATCTCACGTGACTTTTTTTTGTTACCGAAGTTATTGAGAGTTGCCGACATTATGCCCTGCTATGGCAGCACGAGATGGCTTCTTTCACTTCTTTCTTCAGTCAGTCGACGACATCATTACTAGGAAGTGTCCTGGACGCTGATAGGAAATTATAGGAGCCTCCCACACGGTTTCTTTTCTACATTCCCACTCTACTTCCCATTGATCTCACATGGCTTTCTCCACAACCTTTTCAAAAGTCTAAATTCCTAAAATCAATCAGTGCATTGTACGACTATGTTGCGAGAATTTCATAATTTTTTATTTTTGCAGGTGGACCCTTTTGTGGAAATAAACGCTACCACTCTCTACAATCAAAAGCCGCCAAAGGGACTTCTCACAAAAAGGAAAAACGAAAAGAAAGATGAGATCAACTATCTGGCATCTACCGTACTGAATCAGAAGGAAGAGAAACAGCAATGATGGACCGGAAGTGCATCATAAAATCTCAAACCCCACTCGTTTCTTTGGCATGAGGTAGCTTCATGTAGGGACGGCACAGGCCTCTGTACCAATAATTTTATGTTCGATCTAACCTAGTTTGAGCTTAGCCAGATCTGTTCAAAGGATACCTTTTTTTTTTCAGATATTTTTCTTATTTGTTAATCTCGGTACACGAGGAAAGAGATTGTAACTGGGGATCTACAAGGGGCTTTTTTGAGGGTTTTCAAAATAAGTTAGTGAGTTGGATGGGGCTTTTTGAGCTTGTGAAACTTAGGCTTCCAAAAATGCCTAAGTCCAAATTTCCAATTGAATATCAGCGTGAAGGATGGAATTAGGAAAAATTGTCCAAAAAATCTTAAACTTATTGCATTTATGCTAATTCAATGCTAAACCTTTCAACTTTACTAATTGAATCATAAACCTTCTAACATTTTGTTAATTAAGTCCATCCGGTTAATTTTGACTAAAATTTGCTGACTTCAGTGCCGATTGTCTTATGTAATACGATTGACGCCGATGTGAACAAAATTTATTATTTTTAAATATTTTTCAAAATTTTAATTATTTCTGTATTTTTAATTTCTTTTTTCCCTTTCTTCCTCTAGCTAGTTGTCCAACCTCTAGCGACCGGAGAAAGTCGGCCTCACGGGCCTCAAGCAAGATCGCCCTCATCAATATCTAGCGAGGGGCAACCTCGCCATCCTCGATTGAGGCTTGCCCTTGCCAGAGGCTAGGGAAGGTCGACCTCACAAGACTTAGGTGAGGTCGCCCTCACCAGCCATGGCCTTTGGCTGGTCACCGGAGGTTAGGCGATCACCAGAGGAAAAAAAGGAAAGAAATAAAAAATAAATAAATAAATGAAAAACATGAAATATAATTTAAAAATTCAAAAAATTATAAAACTTGTCAACGTCGTGTCGATGTCCACATCAACAAATTCCGGCCAAAATTAGTTGGATAGACTCAATTGGCAAAAAGTGAAAAAGTTTATGACTCAATTGGTAAAATTGAAAAGTTTAAGACTGAATTGACAAAAGTATAACAAGTGTATGACTTTTTGGACAATTTTCCCGATAGAACTAACTTAGGCCGGACAAAATGATTGAGTTAGCTTTCATAAGTTGGGTTTTATCTTTGAAATATGAAATTTTCTTTTCATTATTGTTGTGGCTACCTACAGCACGGATACAATATTTTCACCTGAGGAGATCATCATGAGAAAGTCCAAATCCAAGCTTATCGATGTATTAAATTGGATACACTTTTACTTGAAAACTTAAATTAATGAGTAGTGAAGGAGTTATCATATATTAACTTTTCCACACAGCTCACACTTATAT
Source organism: Eucalyptus cloeziana (assembly GCA_014182715.1). Classification (NCBI taxonomy): domain Eukaryota; kingdom Viridiplantae; phylum Streptophyta; class Magnoliopsida; order Myrtales; family Myrtaceae; genus Eucalyptus; species Eucalyptus cloeziana. The sequence continues at coordinate 20,839,850 of CM024636.1, read as the reverse complement.
TTCAATAATTATGAAGAACTTAGGACCTCTCTATCGATATGAAGAGTGAAATATAGTTCATTTTGTAATTTCTAATGCAATACTGTTCTTTATTTTAAAAATAATGAGAAAAATCGAAATAATAATTAAGGTTCATACAATCTTGAGGGCAAGAAAACTCGTGACTTTGTCCCAGCCACGTGATTAGAAGGAAGAAACTTCAACTGTAGGAATAATCTGTGCAAAACATGTGGACACCTCAAATTTTGCCGTATCTTTTCTAAATCAAATATTTGTCCTAGAGTTCAGCTAAAGTTGGCGAAAGTTTGAACAAACAAGAAAAAAGGTACAAAAAAACGTTACATAAATATCTGAAAAAGTGCTGTTGTAACAGCGTCGGAGCACTTTTTTGGGGAGAGTCATAATATCTCGACTGATGAAAGCAGATACATTGTAGCGAAGGTTTTCATCGTAATAACTAATCTTCAATGAGCAACATATGTACTTCTGGACTAACAAATATAAACGGGGTGACAGTGGAATTGAGTTCAACTAAACCACTTTGTGGCTTTTGTCTACTTTGTATCCTTTTGTTTTTTCTCTGTAGATCTAATCTTTTTGTGTCGATTCAAAACATCCAACGAAATATTGGTATGCTTATGAGCTATGTTACGCTTACTCAAAATTTGATGCTTATATAAATCATGAGCATTTTCAGTTTTACTTGAACTTTCTTAACAATAATTTCATTACTTATTATTGTATATTGTTGTGTGCACATATATGAACTCACTATTTACATTATGGGGGGACATAAATTGTTAATTGTCGATCTTAATATTAGACATTTTGTTTCAATGTCAGGTATTATTCGGTGATAAGATAAATGTGTTTGTTAGTGTGAATTTTATTAGGTTTTGCCGTATCCAAATAAGGTAATTTGACGCGTGTTCCATTTAAGGAAGGACAAACTAGAGTTAATTAGATAATACATATAGATATGTTAAAAAAGATGAAACGAGATTTTTCAGGGGAGTATAGGAGGGAGAGCAGTGAGACTATAAATTTAGTCATCCAGTGCTTCTTTTCTTCTTCTTCTTCTTTTTTTCCTTTCATTTTTTGCAATCTACTACCCATTTTCCATGTTTAAATCCCGAGAAAGTATTCTTATACTAATATTTATGCAAAGTGTTAAATATTTTTTTACTACGGCTCTTTTTTTCACCTTTATTTTGGTTTTGTAATCTATAGTATACTCCTACAACATTGTCTTATGCAGCTGTGAAAATTAGATTTTGCCTTTTACTAGCGTACTATTTCTTTTTTTCACCCTTCCATTTAAATAGAAAATACGTTACATATACATATAAATATATAATAACAGGGTTCTAAAGAGTAAAAAGTTGTCAATAACAATTATAAGGAGTCAAACAAGCAACCCACACTGTTATTGGAAATTTGATGAGTTGGCAATTCCCCATATATTTGTACCATCTTACCATACTTTTAATTCCCCAGTAATGGAATCCTCTCGTGTATTGACTGTACGGTGGTTCGAAGATTGCAAAGCCTCCAAAGCGCTTGCCCTCCTCCATGCATCAGTGATATTTATTGGCTTACATATTTGTGTGTGTATTTCAGCAGCAATCAAATTTTCCAATTAGTGATTCTAACATTATCAGGATTGAGGTGAGGATTGAGTACATTATAAGTTCATACATATATACAAGGTGTGTTTGAATTGATGTATCAAATTAAGCAAAGTGAAAATGGGTACCTTATTCTTTTACCCATCCAATGCATTGACATAATACTAGTATGGTCATGATTTCACTCAAGTCAAATTAGTTTGAGATTTTTCATGATATTAACTCTTTAATTAATATAGATTTGAACATATCATATGGGTATATCCTCCATTGAAAAGAAAACATGACAAATAAAATTGCAATATTTTTCAAATTATAACATGAACACGTGAAATATTCATGCATGTAAAGTAATATGAATAAATAAGAGCATGAAAGCATAAAATAAAATAAAAAATTCTTCGTTTGATAGCTTTCCTTAGTTTGTCAAACTTTTCACCTTTGTGCCATCGACGTGGCGTGAAAAAGGCGCGCGAACTATTCATATAGAAATCCAAAGGTGTTCAAACTTCCAGTTCTATATATTTGTCGCAACCCAATCTCACCGCCCTCGATCCCTCACCATTACGAGGAGAGAAAATGGGGAAAAGTCGGATTTAGGGGTACTTAATCATGAGAGTTCCATCATGGCTCATGTTCCAAAAGACGTCATCACCTCGGTTTTCAAATCAAGCTTTTCATGAGTTCCCTTCATGAGATCATGAGCTCTCCCAAGCTCGTACCTCGCGTGACAGCGAAGTGTCGCGATTCATATCCACACGGGCGACACGCCTTGAGAGAAGAGATTGGGTGTAGATATTGAATTTAAGGATACCTTTACCATGGTAGCCCTCTCAACAGTACGCTTCGCCTATATGGATGATATCACTTCATCTTTTGGGGTACTCCCATATGAAGTATGTTAAAGCATGGTGAGTTTCATCGAAACTCGTACCCCGCGCGACGAGTTTATGTATACGGTCTAGTTGTTTATGACAACCTAAAAATAAGATGGGAGTCGCCACTAGCATCGTTTTAAGAGTCGGCTAGAAAACCCAATTAAGGGTCGGGAGTGTTCCCTCGATTTCTACATAACCAAATATCTAAATTCGGGGACTTGGGTTACGCTAATATTACTATTAGCGCCATTTCGGTACCTAAACAGTAAATTGTGTTTTCCTAATATGTCTATACATTTCTTCTTATATTTTCGAGATCATTAGTCCTAAACTAAGCAATCATGCGTGGTTGGCCATTTTTATACTATTATATTTCTAGAAAATAAGAAAAGAAAGCAATCAATGGAATTGAAATTACGAGACAGTAAGTAAACAATTAAGGAAAGTAGTAAATCTACCATGCAGTCCTAGAAAATATAAAAAAGAAACACAATTGAAAAAAATAAGAGGAATAGAGAAAACCCGCAACTCGTTGAGCTTTATATAATAAAGAGAACCCAAGATATATGTCAGGGAAATGAATAGTATATGATAATGATCGGAATGGACATCGACCTCCACTGTCTTCGCCCTTTCTCCATTTTCAGGATCCTATTCTAAACCTAATCTAGGAAATCTATAATTAGGTGCATACAATGGAAATAAAAAAGTATACACATCAAAATAATCAAAAACATGACATCATGTCAAGATCAATCATTTAAAGAAAGTTCAATGCGAAAGTCAAATTTTAAGATTCTGAGGTCGGTCTTTATCTTTCATGTGAGGGTCCTACTAAGATGCCTATCCAATCCATTTTTGTGACTTGTAGCAATTATTGACCAATTGTATTCTCGTATGGCTAATAACGCTTATAAGTCTCATAAGTAAATGATTTATATGATCCCAGGGTTTTTCTTCGATATCATGCATCAACCTACCATTCATCTAAAAGTCACATGCATTATAGAAATTTAAATATACATACAGGTCTTTTGGACCTTGTTTCTCAACCAATCAAATAGATGAGTGAGCTGTCGGCGGATAATTTATTACTAAAGTCATGCGCCAATCACAAATACAAGCAATTCTAAATGCATAACATAATTGCATGCATGGAGGGTGTATGTGATGTTTCAAAGACATCTTTTAAAATCATTCATAAAAAAAAAAAAAAAAATGGAGACAAAGTGATGTTCTCGGTTATGAAATGCATTTAATTGTCAAAGCTATTCCGAGGCTCGCATAAATGCATTCATAAGTGCTGTAGGTATTTTGAATATAATTCAAATCATGACTTTCACAATGTCAAATCAGGATTTTAAAAAAGTTTTAAAATATTTAAGATTAAGGAATATCTAGACTATAGAACACATTCAATTGTCGATGCTAGTCTGGGGCTCGCATAAATGCACTCACAAGCATCGCAGGCATTTTGAATATGGTCCAAATTATTATTTTTCCTTAAGCTAAATCGAGCTTTGGAAAAGAATATTTTTTAGAAATTGTTTTTGGAAAACATCATATGTACCAAAGTATTTTTGAAATATGCAATTTGAAGAGGCCAATTGTTTAACATCAAAGATCAAAGCATTTAGAACAGCTTCCATGAAGATGGCATTGCCTAATTGCATGCACAAACTAACCTAAAGGTATAACTAAACAATCACAATCATGTTCATATTAGGAAAATTTCTGACCAAATAGGATGTTACGGAAAAATTGAATAATATCCATCAACAATCTAGTTATGAAAAAATTCAATAATATGTAAGACATAACAACGAACAACTTTCATGAAGAAAGTTTTCCTAAACGACATACACATGATTTTACAAAAATCAGACAATAACTAATAGCATGTCAGAAAGTTTTCAAAATAGTAAGACACTTAGCCAATATCATAAGGATTCGTCCTATCAAAACAAGTCTAAAAATCACCAAATTTTCATACAATTTAGTCAACATTTTGACAAACAAGTTTTGTTAAGAGGCCAATTTTGACCTAATTAAACATGTCTAAAAATTTTGAAAAAAAAAAATACAGGACATGCACAACACTAATACGAGCAACTTTCATGAAGGAAAGTTATTTCATAACTCAACACAAAAATCAATACAAAAATGGCAAAATCAAATATCAACACGGAATAGACTGACCTAGGCTTGGATCTAAGTAGATCTGACCTAGTTAAGTACATCCAAAAATCATGAAAAAAAAATTGCAAAATGTGCACAAAATGATTTGGAACAAAACTCGTACAGGCAAGATTGTCCAAAAATCATCACAGAAGGCTATACAAAAATAGTATAATCTCATTTCGGAGCAAAAACATAACCGAAAATCCAACTGAACTATAGTAGAATCGCTCATGTTCGGAGATGTTTTGCAATGGTCAAATGATGCTCAATTGGGGCATGCAACCTACTTTTTTGAAGCTCGAGATGTTTATTATCTAATCCTAAAAGGACACGAGTTGAAATGAGGTCGTTTCGAATATCATTTTGGTCAAAACAATAAATTAGTCATAAAGCTACGAAATTGCATATTTAAGCAAAATCAAGCACAATTATTCAAGTTCAAACTTCAACAACTTATCAATGATCAAACATATATCAGTAATATTGAACCCTAGCCCCAGCCGGCTATTTTGACCTCGCTTCACAGGTTTCCAAACCGAGAAATTACCTTTTGATGCAATTTTTTTTTTTTCCGATTTTCGTCGCGATCAAGTAGAATTTTCACTGGAACTTTGATCGAATCTTCAAGAACCTCCTAGGACCAGATCTTGTTCGGGAGGAAGATCGGCGATGGGCATCGATTCAATTGAACCAGCCGATCAGGGAATAGATCGACTTGATTGCCGATCTTTGGTGCCACAACTAAGAGGCCACCGGACGAAGCTGTGGCTACCTCTCCAGTAACCTATGCTAGTGATCAAGGATATGAGGAGCTGAGGGACCTCTCGGTTGGTGGCTTCGATGAACTGGCCGCCGGTGAGGGGCGAAACTGGTGGCAATTTTGAGAGAGAGAGAGAGAGAGAGAGGAAATGGAGGGAAATAATAGAAAAGAGAAAGAGAGAGACTGATGAGAGAGAGAGACTTTTGTGCATAATGAAGCCCCCCTAAAATGGAGGGAAAATTTCACTTATATGCTCTCCAAATTAAGTGATTTTAACCATCAATTCGATCTGAATGCTGAAATTTTGATCCAACGGTCAAAAATCGATTTCGAATGCTCCATCATGATCTCAAGATATTGGGTAATTGATCTAGTGGCTTTGATTTGCGAAAAACCAAGCCAAAATTGGGAATTGCGTCCAAATGTCCGATTATGGGTTAATTTGCAATTTCATGAAATTCGAGGATCAATATGTAAAATTTTAGGAAATTAAAGGTGCAGAAGTGAAATTGACATTGAGAGGATCCCGGAACCAGTCTCCGGAAGTTAGGAACCGACCAGCAAAAGGTTGAACCGGCTAGCCCCACCGATGGCCGGTCAGAGTGATTTGGTCCGGTTCAATTGGATTTTGATCGGTTCTTGACTGATTTGGTTCGGTTCTTGTTGTTTTGTCCACTTGGGACCCTGTGGGTCTAAAATTTATACAATTTAGTCCTTAAATGACCAAATTGAAAAGGAATTTTACTCTATTTAAGAAGAAATTGGCCAATTAATGTACAATTAAGCTAATCAACCTTATGAACGTGATATATGGGTCTCCTATTGATCTAATTGAATGATTATCGTGAAAAACAATGAGTCAAAATCATGGGTACTTTGAATTGGGCCTAAAGGACTAAAATGGTAAAATTTGCAATTCAATGGGCAAAATTGCAAATTGACCAAAATTAAACTCAATTAGTGTCACAATTGCCTATCTAATGAACTACCCATGTGCAAGATCACTTATTGCATTCAAATTGACCTTGAATTGAAGCACTCGAGTTTAGGTCAAAAATGAATCTAAGACTAATATTAAAATTGGATCTAGATTCATGAAGTTAAAGCATAGCCATGAATGGGTCAATTTGAATTTTATCGATTGAAGCTTAATTACTTGATTTTCTAATGTTTTGGAGGATAAAATTCTTCAAATTGATAATTCTTTTATGTGAATTTTCCAAAATCGATTTTGGATTTGGACTTATCTTAAGAAAATAAGTGAGAAATAATCGTCTGTTCACAAGTTATGAAAGATCGATTTCGATCCCCTAATTAGGGCTCAAAACGGCAATTTGCATTTTGACTCGATAAATCGCGAAATTGAATGCGCAAGCAAATTTCAGATAGTCCCTAAACCAAATGTCAAAGAAGGAGTTATCTGGAAAAGCCCTCACTTCAAGGTATCTCATATAAGATAGCTTCTCAACTTCTTCATTTGCAGAAAGTATAGCAACTGAGGGTTAAACTTTCGGCAAAGGGCTTCAATTGTTTTTGTTCCCTGCGATAGTAAAATAGAATGGCAAGTTTATTATATTGAAAAAGTATAATCGTCTTTCCGAACATGAAAAATAAATCTAAGCATTAGTATAAAAAAAAGAAAAAAGAACAAGTTATAACATTAATCATGAGATAAGAAATAACTTCCCTTAAGTATTGTTGAGCAAACAATTATAGTAAAAGGCGTGAAATTTGTTTGTTTTATGGGGATGAAGTAATTGAAATGCAACTTTACCTTCGTTTCTATCACCATGTCCAGACCTTTCTTGTGGTTCCACAACTGAGTCTGTTTTTTGTTCATTCCTTATTAAATTCTCCACAAACAATGTATTTGCAAGACCTCTTAGCTGATCATGCATCCATAGCTTATTGTCTTCTCCAATATGAAAGTCATTCTTTAAAGGACCTCAATACCTTTCTCTAGAAGAGATCGGAATCTTTCCACAAGAACTTTGATCAAATCCAGTGAAAAGACAAGTTATATCAAGAAAGATATACTTTTGCCAATCATCTAAGGCATCATAACTTATTTTCAACTTCATTTTTACTTCATTAAGAGGACTTTTTTCAACTTCTTCAATATCACATCCTAAACATCTTTGCTTTTGCGTGAAAGTGGTTTACCTATAGCCTCAAGGGTAAGAGGAAGACCTCCCGTATTTTTGTTGGAGCTAGTAATATCACTTAGAGAGTGGTGAATAGGTGATTTTAACAATTCTTAACAATTTAATGTGGAAGCAAAATAATCAAATTTATTATCAAAATCGAGTGAAGTTAGAGTTTGAATATTGACAATGATATGATGATATTCACCAGTGTGCAAAATTCTATAAAAATAATGAGCAAGAGTTGAGAGATAGAAGAAATAGTGGTTTGGATTAGATAGTTTATGTCTACTTTCCTATGCTGACAACCTACTAGTTGGATTTCACTAGTCAATCAATAAAAAGTTATAGAAGTGAGTGATAATACTCAGGTCTGTAATAAGTCTCACTATATCACACAATCGCCCTTTCAATGCCTCTCAGGGATTATAGTTTTATGGCTCATGAAAGACAAGTATGTAAGATTGAAGTTCTCTTGAACTTTGGAATAAAAAATTCTAGAGCTCTTTTCTCTTTGGCAACTCGATCTCCTTTTATACTTTCACTTCCAATCTAACTAATGGATAGTCTTTAGAGGATTACTCTTCAAACAACCCATTGGATAAAGAAGATTGAGTAACCATTAAGAGATAAAATCTGAATCTCCGTTGATTTGTTGCCCATACAAAATTCTCTTATTAAGGAAGGTAGTTTTCCTTTGGAGTGATTGTCAATCAATCAAGATGTCTTGCATGAAGATTTTGTTGCAAAACAATCTTTAAGATTGAAGATGAATCAATGCTTTATATATTGGAAATCCAAGCCAAATCACTAGCTATAATGATATAAATAATGGGGTTTGTGTCTGAACATATATCAATAAGTAGATTTCATAATATGATGATATTCAGCTTTAGCATAAAATCTGAAGAAATCAAATGCTTTGATAATATTCACGTGTAAACTTGGATGATATCCTCATTGTTGCTCTGATGATATTTACGTATAAGCTTTGCTAATATTCTCACTACTGCTTTGATGATATTCGCGTATAAGTTTTGATGATATTCTCGCTGCTCTGATGATATTCATGCAATAATATTGGTGATATCCATGAAATAACTGTCTTAAATTTCAGCCGCAATATTCAAACAACAGTAGATAGATTCCGAATATAATTGAGATTGATGTGGATTTCTCTTCATGAGTAGTTCCTAAAACAAAATACTTCTATGCAATTATCAAATTTAAGATTAGACCATGGATGGTTTTGTTAACTTCAAAATATATTAAGAGGTTTATTCAACAATCTCCCCATTTTTATGATAACAAAACTTTCCATATAGACATGATAATAATTGATTTGTAAGTGATTGCTTGCAGCTTGTACGTTTACTACCAAATATAAGCAAGCAATAAACAATTATACATATGATAAAGTCCATACTTTGAAAAGTAATATGCGAAAGAGTGCTTTGAGTATGTCTAGCAAGATTTAAAGAATCGGTAATGTTTAACCACTTCTTCCAAGATGTCTAGTATTTAGTACCATTATAGGATCATAACATCTTCCTCGCATATAAAAGAATATGTGTAACCCCCCCCTCTGCCCTTTTTTCCTTTTCTTTTTGTCAACATTACAAACACACACACACAATATACGTACATATATATACATGTACATACAAATATATATATATATATATTGACACCTAAATTTTGGCGATCCAATCATTTATTTATTGCATAAATATTAGGGATTAATTTTTAACCCCTAAAAAAAAGCTAATTAATTGCATAGCATATAATTTTAGGTGCATTTATTTTTTAATTTGCATTTGCATTGGACTGATGATAGATGGGTTCGAATTGGTGATTCGGAGCTTTAAATTGACAAGTTGGCCATAGCCCACGAAGGGAGCAAATTGGCCCAAGCCCGTTTTCTTTTATGATAAAAAAATTATCTTGTGAGAAATAGTGAATTGAAATTTTCCGGGATATGATAGGGATTTTTCAATATCATCGGATCGGCCAAGTGCGACAAAAAAATATATGCGAGCTCATCTTTGCAAGATTTGAGATTTGAAAAAAATTCTATCACAATCTTGAATCTTTATCAATATGTGATAAAATTGGTGAACAAATATTGCATTCGAAAAAATCCTCATGGATGTTGATCTAAAACCCTAGTCCACTCACCTATAAATAGGTTGCTATATTACAGAAGAGTGGGGCTTTTCCGCTCGTTCCTTTGAGAAAAAAAAAAACAAAGAGAAAAGCTTTCTTTTTGTTTTCTTTCTTTTTGTTTTCTTTTTGGGGGAAAGAAGGCAAAGTCAAGGGCTGAAGAAACAGCAAAAAAAAAAAAAAAAAGACAGCAATGCACGCAGAGAGGGACCGTGAAAGGACGTGCAGCAGGCAAAAGGAAAAGAAAAAAGGAAAAATCAAAAGGGACTATTCATCGTCTTCTTTGTGAAGTCTTCGCCGGCGTCTCCTTCGTGTTGACTATCGTGCCCCGCATCACCGCGACGCTGCCACCTGAGGCGCGACGCTGCCACCCGAGGCGGCTACCGTTCCGCCAATCGTCAAAGCTCCGCCTCACCTATGAGCTCGTGCTGTCCACAGCACCATCACCGCCGCTCCTGTTCCGCCCATGGCTTGCAGCCTGTCCCCGATGCCTTCATTTGCTCGCCCGTCACCACGTCCACCGTCGCCTCTGCCGGCTACCGCATCTCCCTGCTCGCCGCATCAACGCTGCCCAACGGCCGAAGCCCATTGCGCCTACACCAACCACCGCACCCTACGCCTTCGCAGCTCATCCCCCCCCCACAAGGCCACTGCTCCTTCGCCAAACACTGTTGATCCGCCCGTGACGCCATTGCTGCCTTTGCTCTATCCGCGGTCTGCCCAGCCCAGCGCTCGCCGTGTCCTGTTGACATTTCCTCATGTTCATTCATTGCTGCTCGAGCCGCCAGTAGCCGAAGCCCTCGCCGCGCCGCTGAGCCCACTGCTGACGGCCACCACCACTCCGAGCCCTTAATGTCTGTCTACTGCCACCCCTTGCCAGAGCCCTGAACATCGGCTGCTCCTGCGCCCATGTCTGCCCTCAACCACGACGACCTGTCCCCGAGTCACACCGAGACACGAGCCACCATTTGCTAAGCCTGGATTTGGAGAAAATTCAAATTAGGTAAATTTGTTTTTCTTTATTTGAAATATTCCTTGATGTAAGATTAAAATCCCCGACATGAAGTAGCCTTTTAAATTATGGATTGACAGTCCGATTTTCGCGCCCGAAATTCGACTCGCAATCGCATGAAAAACCGCTAATCCGATCTCACGCACGAGATTCGATTCGAGGTTTAATTTAAAATTGGCCAATCCGATCCCATGCGTGGGATATGATTTGTCAATTTATAGATATCAATCTTATCTTGCTGGATATGATGTTGTGTTATTTGAATCGATTTTGTCTTTTTTTTTGTTAAAAAAAAATTGAGATAGATTAGGTTCATGCTAGAATATTTCTTGTTTTAGGGTTATTTTGCATAGGGAATTTATCTATTTCGAATTTTTGAAAATATAAAAATCCAAAAAATGCATTCATTTAGGATATTAGTTTTTTAAAATTTAAATTACACATTTAATTATGTGTCAAATTTAATTTCGAATTTCATAGAAAAAAAAAAAAAAATTAGGGCATTATTTGCACGCCATTGCATGTTAGGATAAAATTGCATTTTTTTTAATTAATTATAGGTTTAGATCATTTCTCCTAGATAGGTTGCATTTTAGGATTACTTGGTTAAGATAATGTTCTAGTTTAAATTAGGATTTGGCTTAACATAATTCCAAATACAAATTGGATGATATCTTAACCTGCATAGATAATTTTCATATTTTTTTAATTTCGAATTTCATAGAAAATACCAAAAAAATTTGTCTTTGAATATATTAATTTCATTCTTTATGATAGATTGCATGCTCATTAAGAAAACACAACATATTTCATTTACGTCATATAGTTTGGTCATATTACCATATCATATCATTTCATATTAGATTAGCAGCATGCATTGCATAACACATGATTCTCATTAAATAAGTGGAAAAAAAAAGTAGTTACATGTTAATTAAAAATCATATCTAAGACTATCTATGTGAATTCAGATCTAACACTGCATATACTTTTGTTGTTATAAGGTAAGTCCTGCAATTTATTCACTACTTTATCTAGGTGTTAAATTGGTGGTTTACGCACCCGTATGGTAACCTTACATGTTAGGAAAATAAATTAAAATCAATTCAAGCTGTCTGCAAAACATTTTTTTTCAAAATAAAAGGGAAAGATACCGAAAGGGCGTTAGAGAAATCTAACGTAATCAAGTCCCCAAACTCACAATCTCTGGTTCGTAGGAGTAAAGTAAATCTCCTGTTACTTTACTTGGGTTTCTAATCGACCCACCAAAAATAGATTAGTGGCGACTCATAATTGAAAAACCATTCACATGTTAAGAACTTGAACCTAAGTCGCGAATTGGTATGGGCTTGAAAGAGCCCGAGCTAAGTTTAGGCTTAGTAATCCATTAGCTAAACCCTAGGTGGTTCACTTGAAATTTGGTCGTGACAGTTTGGCGACTCCACTAGGGAATTGAGGTAAAACTCTTAGTGGACTTAGGTCAATTTAATCTTTATTTTGGAAAAAAATATTTTTGTTTGACAGCGAGGATCCCAGGTACATTTCTAACATTTAAGGTGTTAAATGTTCTTGCAGGATGGGAGGTATAAGGGGAAGTGTTTGATGACCTTTCTTTTGCAAGGATATGTAAGAATGTATGGTTTACTTTCATTTATGATGTGTTGCTTAATATAAACTGTCGTGCATGTCTTGCATCTAGCACTACACTATTGCACACATAACCTACCGCCGGACCTGGGCCACATAAGATTAGCTAGGATGGTATTGAGATGGATACCACTCCGACCACATGCCCGCGACCCGGGTCGGCTCTTTGACCAAGCCGGAATCATGAGGACCCGACTTAGTCCGCACGCCCGCGGCTAGTCCGATAATCCTTGTGGCTTCACTTTGCTAAGCCTGTCTAGAGTAGAAATCGAGCCTTACATCTCATGTGCATGTCTATGTGATTGCCATTGATTTTCCTTGGTGAAGTAAGTCTTCTATCCCTGTACTATGCAATTTACTTACTTTGTCATACTTTTGGTCCATCCATGACAATTTAGGTCAATCATTGATTTAATTCTTTTGTCAATTAGAGATAAAATGAGGAAATTGTCAAACAATGAATCATTTGGGAAAAAAATTTTGGAGAATTTGTTTTCAATTCATGTCTAGGAAATTTGGTCTTACTATGGTGTCTATTTATCTCACTCATTTTTAGGAAATTCCATTCTTGTACGAACTTTTTATGAATAAATGAAAAAAAAAAAGAAAAAAAATCAATTAGATCATAGTCATGGATTGACTCTCTATTTACACATCATGCTTACATGTTCCCTTTCATTTGAATTAGGTTATTATAGAGCGATCCCACTCACCCATCCGTACACAGTAGAGAGCTAAAAGTGAGAAATTGTGACCTGAAGAAGAAAGCCAAGAGACTTTTGAACCATCTCATTTTCTTGAAGACCAAGGAGGGTGAAGAATTCAAGCACACATCATTCATGAGCATTATTTTCTTGGTTTGATGAGGAAGCATCTGGAAAAGGCTCATCGAGTTGCGATGATAGATCAATTGGCTCAACTATTGCTCAACAAGATTAAGAACACAATTCTAAAAAGTTAATATGGGTCACATCTCGATACCACTTGAAATATCCATCTTGAAGAGCCAAACAAAGTGTTTTACATTTCCATGCTTGACGGAATTTTCATTCTTGAACATTAATAAGAAAATGAGAGGCAAATAAAAGAGGACCATCATTCTCTGGTGGAAGAAGTACGTCTCGTCCTTGAACATAATTAATTTAGTGTCCTTTTCCTTGCAGATGACAAATTGGGGACATGACAAATTTTGGTAGTGATCCGACTGAGACAGAATCTCCACCCAAACCAAAATGGATATTCCATGTGCATTTACTTTGATGTTACATAGTATCCTATTCATGCACGTTGTTTTATGCAAGGGCAAAAGCAAGAATTGAGTATTTATCAAATCAAGATCGGATTTTCAGTCTTGATTGATAGGGACAATCCAAGAACACCCATTGCTGAGGCAGTCCATTTGTGGGGCATGAATGAATGCCTAAAATTATGTTTTAAGTGTGGTAAATTGTTTGTTTCAAAGTCACAAAAGCTTTTCATGATTAAAGTTGCTGGACTCTTTTGAAAAGAGAATTTTCATAGTGATTTTTTCTATTTAACTCACCAATTTCATATGGAGATTTGTCAAGATAGACAATTCAATGGAGTGACATCAGTGCTTAAGAATGCTGAATGAGACGTGTCAGGATGATGGAAGGCAAACCTTATCCTATACACAGTCCCTTACCTATACGCTTGTGAGATGAGTGTAAAAAATTACATATCCACAAGGAAAAGAGTTCTCTCGCAAAAGGTACGATGACCAAAATGATGAGGGGCAATTCATTTCTCTATCCCAAACACTACAGGTGATCCATTGCTTAACTTCTTTGAGCCCTATACACTTGTGGAAATTCTTTCAAATTATCCATGTCAAGAACCACCCCACATCAGGGCAAATGGGAGATAAGATGGCATCATGAGATGAGGAAAATGAAAATAAATTTTCTTACTCTCACTTGCATCAATTTTCAAGTCGTGCTATTACATTGAATTTATGTGGTAATTTAAGTGTCTTACGATAACGAAGAGCATTTCTTTCTCTATCCTACATACTTATATTCTTTGCATAGCCCACTTGAGCCTACAATTTCATTTCTTTAAACCCAGTTGGTGATCATCCCTCACACTGAGGCAAGGCAAAAAACAATTGTTCTAACAGTATAGTCTAGAGTGCTGACAGAAGACGAAGACCTCCCAAACGTCCAAATGTTAAAAGCAACATATGGTCATTCAAAATAAAATTAAGGGGCATGAAAAAGCAGTGTGCTTGGTAAAAGTAAGGCCAATGCCCATGAAAAAAGAAGTGAAGAAAAAATGAATGAGAACTAGGGGCATGAAAAAACGATATGCCTGGTAAAAGTAAGGCCGATGCCCATAATAAAAAAAAAAAAGTCAAGATAGGTGACTATCGGTTGTAAAAATATTGTATCTCCAATGGAGTCATACTCAAAGAACTAGGATGCTGAGTTTTTACAATCAATGGGGGTGCCTTATGAAGACAATTCCCGATGGTGAAAAGGAAAACTAATGGCAATGCCAAGATAATCATCAACTCTTATCATTTACACATATTTTGAGCATAACGATCATTTCGTTTCTCAACCCATGAAACTAGCCTACGTTACGTCCCTTACAAAGTCTATTCTGATTATGGCACTTAAATTAACGTAGGGGTTCATATGTTTTTAAGCATCGCTCGAAGAAGTGTGAGCAAGATTATTTCTTTCTCATTTTGTAAGGTTCTTGACTTGTAAAGCCGAAAACGATTATAGAATTGTTCTTTCAATTGCCTTGACTCAAAGAGTCCATTTGTTAAGCCATTGACCAAGCCCACATAACGGTCTTTATTAAAGACTTCTTAGATTGGTAAGGTCGTACTGCTTGCGAGAATACCCGAACCCTTATTGGTATGATGATAGTGAGATGGAGTGATTCTCCTAAAATACCTTTTTGAATGAGAGTGAGTGAAAGTCCTTTCTAACTGAAAGTCTCTCATTTAGCATTCTTAAAAAATCCATGCCATTGTCTTGAACGACAACTCTCTCATGTGGAAATTTGGGTAATGCAAATATGGTAAAGTCCTCATGCATAAACCTTGATTAAATTGATGAAAACCTCTCTGAATTTTGAAATGTGCATTTTAAAGTAGCTCAGATTGTCTACCTCTTAGATGAATGCATACCAGTTTTTGCTCTAATCGTGTCTGACAAATAACTCAGCGTGCTTCCGTAGCCCGATGTCCCTTTTATCGAATCGGCGTGCTTCCGTAGCCCGAATTTCCTTTATATGTACCTAGCGTGCTTTCGTAGCCCAGAGTCCCTTTCATTGACTCAGTGTGCTTTTGTAGCCCAATGTCCATTTTTATCGACCCGGCGTGCTTCTGTAGCCCGAAGTTCCTTTATATTGACTTAGCGTGCTTCCATAACCCTATGTCCTTCTTAATTGACATGGCGTGCTCTCATAGCCCAGAGTTCCTAACTTGGCGTGCTTCTGTAGCCTAAAGTCCCCCTATCAAATCGGCGTGCTTAGAAGGTATTCTCTCTCAAGTACACCAACACTCGACTTGGTCGAGTTGTCCCCCAATAATTTTTTCTCTAGATTCAACCTTATTAAGGCGATTGAAGAAAGGTTCGGGTCATGGTCAGATGATTCATGTTGTAATGCTAGGCGACTGAAGAAAGTTTCGGGTCCTAGTCAAGCAAAACCTCAGTTTAGGCGACTGTAGAATGGTACGGGTTCTAGACAATATTTGTTGCTTTAACAAGCGACCGTAGAAAGATACGGGTCCTGGAAAAGCAGTTTCCCCATTCACGCGACCATAGAAAGGTACGAGTAATGGAAAGTGTTTTCCCATTGAGGCGACCGTACAATGGTACGAGTCCTAGACAATATTTGTTGCTTTAACAGGTGACCGTAGAAAGGTACGGGTTCTGAAAAGTGAATTCCCGTTTAGGCAACCGTAGAATGGTACGGGTCCTAAACAATTTTTGTTGCTCTAATAGGCGACCATAGAAAGGTACGGGTCCTGGAAAATGATTTTCCGTTTATGCGACCGTAAAGAGCTACGGGTCCTAAAAAAATAATAATAATAATTTTTTTCCGTCAAGGCGACCGTAGAAAGGTACGGGATCCTAAGAAGGCGGCTTTCTTACAAAACCTTGTTACTATTCTGGGTGATCGTAGAAAAGTACGGGTTATGGACATGTAACACCAACTATCTTGAATTACTCTACCCTCATTGAAGGTAAGTTATTCAAGGTAGGTTCCTTTATCATTTATATTAGTATTCTCATGCATCATATAAATTGTATTTCAAAATGGAATTCATTTTCCAACAAAAAGTCATTCATTGCATGTGCATAATCAAAATTTAGGTCTCAATTTGTCTTTGAAGGCAACCTCTACGAGCTCACCTTCAAAGAGGGACAGTTGTTGACACATAAATTTTGGCGATCCAATCATATATTTATTGCATAAAAATTAGGGATTAATTTTTAACCCCTAAAAAATTAATTAATTGCATAACATATAATTTTAGGTACATTTATTTTTTAAATTTGCGTTTGCATTGGGCTGATGGCAGATGGATTTGAATTGGTGGTTTTGAGCTTTAAATTGGTAGGTTAGACTAAGCCCATGAATGGAGCAAATTGGCCCAAGCCTGTGTCCTTTTATGATAAAAAATTATCTTGTGAGAAATAGTGATTTGAAATTTTCTAGGATATGATAGGGATTTTTCAATATCATCGGATAGGGCAAGTGTAACAAAAAAATATATGCGAGCTCATCTTTGCAAGATTTGAGAAAAATTCTATCACAACATTGAATCTTTATCAATATGTGATAAAACAGGTGAACAAATATTGTGTTCAAAAAAATCCTCATAGATGTTGATCTAAAACCCTAGTCCACTCACCTATAAATAGGTTGCCATATTACAGAAGAGTGGGGCTTTTCCGTTTGTTCCTTTGAGAAAATCAAAAAAAAAAAAAAAAAAAAAAAAAAACAAAGAGAAAAGCTTTCTTTTTGTTTTCTTTTTGGGGGAAAGAAGGCAAAGTCAAGGGGCTAAAGAAACGGCAAAAAAAAAAAAAAAAAAAAGATAGCAACGTACGCAGAGAGGGACTGTGAAAGGACGTGCAGCGAGGCGAGGAAGGAAAAGCAAAAAAAAAAAAAAGAAGGAAAAATCAAAAGGGACTGTTCATCGTCTTCTTCGTGAAGTCTCCGTGTTGCCGCCGCCGCCGTCTCCTTCACGCTGACTACCATGCCCCGCACCACCGCGACGATGGCAGTCTCTCAACTCTCAGATCCGGCGTGGCGTTGGCAGGTCAATCACGGCATGGCGTCGAGGCGGGGAACGGCAGCAAGCCTTCGAGGTCGGGACTTGGTCGCGGCGTCGGCACGGCATCCGGTGGCAACGACAGCGGCAAGAACTCCAGATCTAAGGCGCAGATCTCAGCCGGACCTTCCTCAACCTCGATTCTCTCACTCTGGCCAGATCCAAGCCTCCACCGGCTAGATCTGACCTTCTCGAAGTCGCTCGCCGCCGGCCTTCCCCGAAGTCTCTCGGTGGACGATGAGCCGAGCTCGCAACTCGAGTTCTCCCCTGCGCTCGCCCTTCGATCTTTCCCAATGTCTCTCAGTGAAAGATCTCCGAGCTCGCCGCCCCCTCCGACGGTGCTTGCGACAGCCTATTTATAGGCGAAGGAAATCCGGTCGACGGAGGTCCTCGGCCGCCGGCTTCCAGCTTGCCCACCGGTTCCCCTTGGCTGAACCGGTGTCCCATCGAGCTTTCCAGCGAAGCCTGCTCGGTATTAATGGCATCTGAGACCTTATCCTCTCCGCCGACGTCGGCCTACCCTCCTCGGCCGTAGGTCGTCCCGCGCGTCGGCCTCCTCGCACGCGTGAGTTGCGCGGCGAAGGAGATGGAATGAGGAAGAAGAAGAGAGAAAAGGGCCGGGCCAAGGGGAGAAGAAGGGGAGAGTTGGGCTGGGCTTTTGCTTTTCTTATTTTTGTTTTGTTTTGTTTTTTGTTGTTTTGTTTTGTTTTCTGTTGTTTTGTTTGTTTTTATTATTTATTATCCGAAAAAAAAAAAAGCAAATTAGATAATTAATAAAAAAAAAAAACTAATTTTAGAAAATGAAATTTAGGCGTCCACATATTATGATTTATTTACTAGTGAATTTAAATCAAATGAATTTGAATGATGATTTATCATGTATATATAAAACTATATATTTAATATATAATATCTTACAACGTGTCGGAATTCTCTATTCTTTTGAGAAATGACGTGTCGATATGTTATGTCATATTATATTGCATGTCGCGTGTCGATGTCGGTACTACTTAGATTTTAGCTCACCTCAAATCCTAACAATGTCTTTGAGTTTTTTTTTTTTTTTTTTGGTAAAAATGCCACTAATTAGTGCTTTTATTGTGCCTATGGGGACGCGTTGTTGAACCATTAAGCCTTTTTTTTTTGGCGTTTATGAGACCATTAAACTAAGCTGCGTCCTTTAAGAGAAGACAAGAAGATAGCTATTGGAGCAAGCCTTTACATTAATTAATAGGCTGAAAGATACATTGCAACTGCATATTTCGTGTTTCCCTGTAGTTGTCCGCTTCCTCCCCAATTAAAGAAAAATTTAAATCGAGTCAAGTCAATAAATGCCTCATTTAATGAATATGAAATTAAAAAAGGAAAAAAAAATGACATCTTTTTTTAGGCATTTTGTATTATATGGACCGGGTTGGTAGTCTTCTGCTTGCAAACAAGATTAGTCGAGGAAAATGATATAAATATCATTGGACTTTGTGGTCCTTGCATCGTGCCAGACAGCTTCTCTAACTTCTCCTCAATTCATATCCTTAAATTTTGTTTTTCTCCCCCCTTCTTTAACTCTGCAGGCCTTGGTCAGCAAAAAGGCTCCATTTGCGTGGAAAATATCACGAGCGCGGTAAACAGCATGAAGATCATGGTACAAACCTCACCACCGGAGCACAACAGCTTTCTTCGGTCTTAGTCCCCTCTTTTTTGGTTCAGTTCTTCTTGTCATTTGCTCATCCCATTTTCTTCGTTTATCACAAGGAGGTCAACGGCACGGTGCTACAATTCCACGTCCATTACTTAGGCACGAGGATAGAAGAGGACTGTGAAAACAAAATTTAGGATGTTTCGGTGCAAAATTCACGACAAATAAAAATGTTTACAATGGAAATCCGTTTTTAAAAAGATAATTAGTTTTCATTTATTTCGCTGTTTAAAAAAAAATGATTTCATACTTATCAAATGGGAAGTAATTTCCCCCTTATCTAAGCTTGTTGTTTTGTGTAGATTGATTAATTTTTCATCATCTAAACACCAAAAAATTGAAAATAATGCTCGAAAATAATTTTCCCACAAATAAATGGAACCGTGGAATTCTTTGCACATTTATATGATCCCGTGCCCCTTAGAATTCTTATTTGAATGATTAGAAAAATTAATTCATCCACAATAAATCTGTTGACATAGATATATATATCAAGTCACCTATATAAACACGAGATTTATTAATCACTTATGAATATTATTTGTAATTATAACATTACTAATCAAATTAATCTTTTTTTTTCTGTATTAAAATTTATTAAACATGCCGTAGTAAGGAAATTGTACAGAACATCCGTTCTACTATATTTTGGCATCCCACTAATATTGTATATAAGCCAATTGATATAAATCTAATGACCTATTCAATTGCTATAAACATATGAAAACTCAACCCAGCCGGAAGCCTAGGGAATTTGGCGCATTGTGAAAAAGCCTTTTACATGAATACGATTAATTTTCCTTAATTTAGCAATGTAAAATGATTTTTTTTTTTTTTTAAATTTGGGTCTTATTAACAAATGATTTCAATCTCATGACTTTATCTTAGGCCAAAAAATACAGAACTTTTAAATAATGTTTTTATATTTTTTAAAATTAAATTTTAAGTTTTTCTTTTCTTTTTTCTTGTCTTTCTTTTCTTTTCTTTTTCCTCCTTTCGCTGTTGCAATTTGCTAGTGACAACCACAAGTGAGCTCAAGCTCAAAGCTTGCCAAGATCTGGTGAGACTCAAGCTTGCCGGCCTCAAGCTCGAAGCATAGGTAAGAACCAACTAGGCTCGACCTTGCGCGAGGTTGGCGATTTCGAGCTGAAGCTTGCCAAATCTCATCAAGCGTCAACCTCGTGCGAGGCCCGCAACCTCAACCTCGTGCCCGCAAGCATGAGCCTCCCCATCCCATGCTTGTGGCTGACCGCCGAGGCCCAACGACCAACTAAGTAAGAAATAAAAAGAAAAGGAAGGAAAAAAAAGAAAGAAAATTGAAAAAATTGAGATTAGCAACTTCGAAAAATATTTTCACCTCTTTAAATTTAAGAATTCACTTTCCTAATTTTATACATGAATATTTTCATTGACCAGAAAAGTGTTTTCAGTTGACTAGTTATTTTCTACGAACAAAGTTCATAAAATCAAATCCCGAAGAACACTTTCCCCAAAATAAACACACCCCTAGCTTAGATTGCAGCCAGTATCTTATGCCATATATAATGCATATAACAGCAAAGTCAATCGGAATAATAGGAAAAAAATGATTGTTTCATAATTGATTTTGCATGGAATATCAAAGAATCGGTATCAATGATATGCCAACCTAAGTTCTCAAACATGTCTTAACTTGAAATTTTATAAAATCGTCAAAAAGGAGAATCAAGTTCGCCACTCTTTATTTTCTTTCTAATTGTTTATTTAATTAATTCAAGTTAACGTGAAGATGGCAGTGGGTGTTCATCATTGCTAAGAGAGGGCCCTCATGTGCAAAGGCCACGTGAACTTGTAAGCTGTTCTTGTATTGATCTATGCCAGTGTTGTCGGTTGTTATCTATAGTATCATCTTACCCTCGTAAAATGGAATATCTTTGAGCTGGCTCTGTATAGTTTAGTTACATAAAGGGCCTGTTTGTTTGTGTTCATTTTTTTTCATGAACACAATTTTTATTTTTTAATTCCGGGGAACAAAAAAAGAATAAAAATGCGTTTGTTTGGGTTTTTGTTCAAAATCTATTTTTTTTTTGTTCCGAGAACAAATTTGGAATAAAAAGAAACAAAAATAATTGTTTCTTGTTTCTGAACACTTTCAAAAACAATTTTTTTTCTCTCCTCGTTTTTTTCTTCTCTTTCTTTTCTTCTTCTTCTTTTTTTTTTTGGGGCCGGTGGCCAGCCTTGGCCATGGCCGGCGACTGGCCGTCGAGGGCTAGCGACCTCGCCGGAGCGCCGGCCCCGGCGAGGCCGAGCCTCGCCGTGGCTAGGCGAGGCTCGGCCTCACCGGATCTCAGCAAGCCTCGCCGTGGCTGGGCGAGGCCGTTGGCCCCCGTCGGTCGATCGCCGCCCATGGCCGAGGCGGCGACCCGCCAAAAGGAAGAAAGAAAAATTAATAAATAATAAAAAAAAGAAAAAAAGGAAAACTAAAATAAAAATATTAAAAAATTAAAAGAAACAAAAAAAATTACACAAATTTACCAAACATGTTTCTATTCTTTTTCTATTCCAGGAACAAGTTTACCAAATGCGTTCTTCTGGTTAAAAATTGTTCCCCAGAACAAAAATAATTTTTTTCTATTTTTGTTCCCTTGAACGATTTTTGAACAGAAACGTTATCAAATGCACCCTAAGAGTATTTATATTTTGATAGAATTGACATTGATGGGAAAAAAAAAGTGATTTAGTACTTGCTATTATAGGAAATTTGGTCTAATCGTTTGTGAAGAGAGGTGCTAGAGCAAGAGCTTACTTACAGAAATCTAGTGATTCTTGTTATTATTTTAATTTGGCATCAGATTGGTGATTAATGGATCACTCCAATTGATAAAACAACTTCTAATGAGTCTAACAAGTTTGGATTTATGACTAATCAAAATTCTTGATGCTAAAAAAATTAAGTTTCCTCTTTTCTCCTCTACCTTAAATATGACTCGCCATATATGACATTCAAAGGAATTGAGGAGCACCGTTCTAGAGTCCTATGTGATCAATGATCAAATGTTGTCCTGAAGACTACTCAATGTGGTCATCCTATTCAGGTAGTCTATCGTGAAGCTTAGTTATCTGTATTCTCGTTAATGTTACATGTTATGCCTGTTGCTCTTAGTTGGCCTACTATAGTACTATCTATGCTTTTTGTACTTTCTAACCCCCCCGGGGGCGCCTTTCTTTTCTCTCCTCCTTTTACCGTAAGTAATGTTGCTTCTTATCAGTTGATTTGATTAAGAAGCTCAAGAAATTTTCACAAGCAATTTATGAGGAAAGCTATTTTTATTCACCAATGATCAACAGTATGATGTGAATCTATCCAATACGATGTTATTAGCCAGTCACATGATTTCAAGTGCTAGTAAGGATATAGAGTTTCATTCAAATGTTAACGGCTACATTGCACTAGACAACTTCTCCATATTCTTGTCAAATTTTATCCTTCTCAACCTCCTCGTCGCGGCCTACCCCTCTGTCCACGACCTAATCCTTAGCAAGGAGGAAAATAGGTTTAAAGGTATTTCATATATGACGGGCCTATGGCCCATGTTTTAGATGCGAGCTCTCATTAGCCCATACCTCGTCACTAGTCTATAGGGGTTGGTTAGAAATTAAGTAAAGCACATAAACGTACTTCACTTTCTACGCAATCAAAGAATCTATGGTCGAAGATTTGATTAAACTAATTAAACAATTAATACCCTTTCAGTACCTAATTTTGTTCATTTAAAAAAAAAAATTGTCAGGTTGTTTGGATTGATTTTAGGCCTATTCACTAACGTATAAGGTAATCATGCGAGTGCACAATCATTAAAATAACAATCAACAACCAAAATGGGCATTACGTACATTGCAAAGGAAAACAAGCATCTAACACTAATAAATAAATAAACGTCAATCCTCACTAGGCTAAAAGGAAGCCATAATCATCTATCAAAAGCGCACAATCAAGGACATTTATCTTTTAAGGACATTTGAAACCCTACCGTAAAAGGGGGCTTGTCCAAATTTTGAACACAATTTTTAATCAAAGGTTTTCCCACATTTAAAGGGAAAATTACCCCCAAAAAAACTATTTTTAAAGCCATTTTCCTAATTCATGGGAAATAATTCTTTTTGGAATTGTTGAATTTATAATAATTTATAATATTTTAAAAAAATTATACAAGTATATTTTAATTTTTTAATTTGAAAAAGGGACCCAGGCCGAGCGAACCCCTCACTCAGTTTTTTCCGTCGCTTATTTTTTCTCTGTTCCTCTCGCCCGCGCCTTCAGCCGAGCTCCCCACAAAGCCTGCAGAACAGTGGATCCGTAACTTTGACAACTCGACGTTGTGATAGTCTTTTCCAACTTCTGGGAAAAAGATGGGATTTTAATTGGGGATTGCTCGACGGAGTGAGTTGAGCGGGAACAAGAAATTGAGAGGTTGGAATGAGAGGAAGGAGAAGCCTTTGCTTCGCTGGCCAAAACCCAAGACGGCGGCCTCCCCCTCACTATGGAATCCGCCCTCCTTTTGAACGTGAGAAACCTTTTCGATAAAAGAGGGACCTTTTCCTTTTTGTCCCCTTGTGCCGCCACCTCCATCCCCACTTAAAGCCAAACCTAGGTTTAGTTTAGGGTTTCGTGTCCTTGCAGCACCTGACAAGAGCTCACATGAATAAATCATGATGGCACCAAGTGGCATGTTTTAAATAATTGCAATTGAAAACTTACTAAATAGTGATTCATTTTATTATTTTATTTTCGAAAATAGATTTGGAATCAAAATTTGTTTGGTAAATTTTTTATTCTTGAAAATAAACTTGTTCCTGAAAGTAGATTTGAAACAAAATCAAAAAGTACAAAAAAGTTATTTTTTTATTTTCGGTAATAATTCTAAAATCAAGTCAATCCAATTTTCTTTTTTCTTTTTTCTCTTCTTTTATTCTTCTTCATTCTCTCTTCTTCTTCCATTGCCACCACGCGCCGGCTAGTTGGACGAGGTTGGATGAGCTTACTCGAGGCTCACCCAACCACTGACGAACCTCGCTCGGGCCTCCCTTGACCATTGGGGAGCCTCGCCTAGCTAGGCGAGGCCAAGCTTGCCCAGCCACTAGTAGGGCTTGACCTTGTCGAGCCACCACCAAGTCAAGTGTCTTGGCCGACGGCCGCAAGCTCAGCCCCACCTAGCCAAGGCTCCACCATGAGGTCAACATCTTGGCCGACGGCCAAGCAACTCCTACCTTGTGGTGGCTCGACAAGGTCAAGTCCCACCGACACCGGGTAAGCTTGGCCCCACCTAGCCAAGGCTCCACCGAGCCTCACCCAGCTACCGGCAAGGCTCAGTCGACGAGGCATGGCCTCGTCGAGGGCCAACAATACTTTGGCAAGGTCGTCGACCTTCATCTCCATATCATCCCGAGGTTAGCAATCGGTCAAAGCTTAGAGAAGAAGAAAAAGAAAAGAATAAAAAAGAGAAAAATAATAAAATTATTTAAAAATTAAAAGAAAATGGTTTGTATTAAAAATTTTGATGACAGTACAAAATACAATTCTATTTCGGGAATATAAATTTTAAGTAATTACCAAATACTTTCAAATGCTTATAAATTGTTTGGGAACAAAATAAAAAAGAATAATTTCTAATAAAAAATTATTCTCAAGAATATAATAGTTATCAAAACGCACCTTTAGAGGCTTCACAACTTGAAATTTCTTTACTCAGACCCAAAATCTCCAAATTCTATTATTCCCAAATCAAATATCTAAAACAAGATCAGAAACAAATGACATATTAATATTTTTCAAATAATTTTTTTCTTATTTTTTAAACAATTTCAAAAATAAAATAGATATAATAATATTTTTTTTTAAAACTAGTAATGCAAATGCTCTTAATGTCCATATACAATGCAATATAATGAAAATTAATTTTTTACTTAGGGTTATAAAGTAATACATAATTTTCTATGCGATTAAGGAATGATTAAACATATCATCAAAATTTAGATATCAATACCCTGGCCTCCCAAAAGCCCACATGACTTCTAGAACCACTAACCATGATGTGACTCTTGTTGCGACTCGCAAGGCCATGTTATGCGAAATTTGTTGTGTTCACACTAATAGCAGAATCTAGGAGTCTCGCACACGGTTTCTATTCTACATGTCCACTTCTTCTTCTTCTTTTTGGTCAAAAAGAAATTTCCATTCATTATTAAAATGATACATGAAAGGAAATTTCAAAAGTCACGGTAACAAAGTAAGCCCATAGAGATCCAAAATGAACAAAAAAAGCAAAAATTAAGGTGCTTCATTAGAACATGATCGTCAAAGATAATCATAGGCTCATCATTCACAAACAAATGTGGGACTGCATCGAAGTGAAAGGATTGGCGGTTGAGCAAGGCGAGGAGCGACGAGAATCGAGTCGTGACGATGACTGGGCATCGATTTGGTTGAGGAGCAGTGGGGGAGAAGAAAGAAGAAGACGTAAACATCTAAATGAATAGCCTAAACTTAATTAATTTAGAATTTTCACTTTTTTTTTCCAATCACAAATTTCTGACAAAATTGCCCCTATTTTAATTGCCAGAAAATGTCTGACGGCGAGCTAAGGTCCTCAATAGAGATTAACTTGATCATTTCGGGTCTTTATTTGACACAAAATTCACTTCGAGTCCTTATTTGAAACAATTGATCTACTACGGGTCCTTATATGACACAAAGTTCACTTTGGGTCCTTATTTGAGAAAATAGATTCACTTCAAATCCTTATTTGTAATTTTCTCATAAATAAATAAGCTAGCTTTCTTTTTTCTTTTTCTTTTTGTTAGACTTTTTTCTTTTATGATCTTTTTTCTTTTTTAAAATGTTTATCTTTTATTTTTGAACATATCAAAATTATTTTCTGATTTGGTGTCGCGTGTCTTAATAAAGTAATAAAAATGGCACGTTAGCATTTTCTGTTAATCAAATTGGATGGAGTTAACTGAGAGAATTGTTTGCACTAATTTGACAAGTTTTAGGACTTGATTGCACTTTTTAAAAATTTTAGGATTCGATTGTACTTTTAGGACAAGTTTTAGGACTTTTGGTACACTTATCCCAAAAGAAAAAAGAAAAGAAAAGAGAACAAAAACATTTATAATATTTCTCGAAATGTCATTTTAGGTGGTGTCGTACGTGTCAGATTGCGATTAGTGCTGATTAGACTACTATGTCAGTGATTTCTGGCCTACATTAGCCAAGCCCGATATCATCAAAAGGTTTAGACTTACATTAGTCAAATTGAAAAGTTTAGGACATAATTGATATTGGTACAATATATTTAGGACTTTTTGAGTTATTTCCCAATCATTAATATCAAGGTAGTGAAATACCGATGGCTTTTAACATCTTAATGAGAAAATTTTACATTGAATTGAAAGAAGCGCGAGATGTTTGGATGTTACAAAAAGATTCAATAAGATATATCTTAAAATGTGATGTAGATAATACTTTGAACTTGTTGCTATCGTAAAAATATGTTTTGGAATAGTAATATCTACTTAACAAAAAATATTAAAAATTACCAAAATGCCAATAAATAATCAAAATAATGTGGCGTGTTGATGCATTTTGCTGGATACATTGAGTGTGTCTATTGGTATTGTCTAGAACAAAATTCATCGAAATTGCCTTATCTTTCTCTCAATGTGTCCAAACACGTAACCATCTCACTGTTGTAGATAATACTTTGAACTTGTTGCTATCGTAAAAATATGTTTTGGAATAGTAATATCTACTAAACAAAAGATATTAAAAATGACCAAAATGCCAATAAATAATCAAAATAATATGGTGTGTTGATGCATTTTGCTGGATACACTGAGTGTGTCGATTGGTATCGTCTAGAACAAAATTCATCGAAATTGCCTTATATTTCTCTCAATGTGTCCAAACACATAACCATCTATCTGATTTTTTAGGTAAGCGAACGTGTGATGATAATTAAAATATGAAGTCTTAAATTTGATTACGAAATGTAGCTAGGTTGATTAGATGCTAATTCAATATATATTTAGCTCATTTTTCTTGGAAAAATAACCTGCCGGCACATATTTTTTCGCTTATAATTTCTTAAAATCATAGGTAAATTTTCTTTACCCACAATACATAAGGAACAAATGCTTATGACTGTTCAAATTGTCTCCACCTATAAATAGCAAAAATGCAACCAGAGAGTGTACTCATAAGATGAGTCATGTCATAAGCTCGAGAAGATCAATGAGTCTTCCACATGGAGACATCGAAATGGTCAACCAACTTGCTAAGCTCTGGGACAACCATTGGCTTGACCTCTCAAGTTGCTGTTCGGTTTTATCAAGTGTACTAGCTTTTCAGAAGATACAATACGAGTGTGCACAATGAGTATTGACATTTTGATAAGACGATGTGGATCTATGGAATCAGTAAAACTCCAATTAAATCATGATGAGAGGATGACCTAATCAACTCTTGTAGTGGACAAAATTAGTAGTTATATTTCAAGAAAATCATATCCCCCTCAGATTGTAATGACAAGAGGATGACCTGATCAACTCTTCTTTAGACACAATGTGTGCATTACATGTCTATTTGTTTTCACTATGGAAGCGATGGCAAAAAGAACTGTCTACCTAGCTGACAAACGCAAATGCCCATTTTACTCAGTATCAAACATCTCGAATTTCCATATACCCTATCAGATCTTTCAAACTTCGAGACCCATATCCTGTCAAGATGCAACTTCTCGCAATCATGTATTCGCAAAGATTTTAGTTTCTTGAAACTCGAAGCTGGATCAAACATCTCATCTAAAGATCTGCATCCTTTTATGCTCAAGACTTCCAATGACTCCAGTCTTCCTTGAATCTTCACAAGATTATGACATTGTCGTAGGTCAAGATGCGTAAGCTTCCTCAAGTTCGATAAACTGGGCAATCTCTCAAGTAGAGGAAGTTCGCCTAGCTTCAAGATCATCAAATTATCCAAACCATCAAAGCTTTTTATTTCAGTTAGACCATGGCAGTATCGCAAGTGAAGTTCAGTGAGTTTCTTCAAGTTTGATAGATCACGTAATCTCTTCAGTAGCGGAATTTGTATGAGCTTCAAAGTTCTGAGATTCCCCAAGCCTTCTATGCTTTGCAAGTCGATCAGATTATGGCACTGCCCTAATTGCAGTTCATTGAGCTTCTTTAATTTTGATAGCTCAGGTAATCTCTCCAATAGCGGAATTTCTATGAGCTTCAAAATCCTGAGACTTGCCAAGCCTTCAATGCTTTGAACGTCAATGAGACTAGGGCAGTGCCCCAAATGCAGAATGACTATGTTCATCATGGAAAAATTGGTGATCTTAACTTCAATGGGAAAACGATGCCACGAAAGCCATCTCAACTTGGAAAGCATAAGTGTCTTGTTTTGTAGATTGGCTGGGAAATCATTTGAAGGCCAATTCTTCTGGAAAACCCTCACTACAGTGCATCTTTGATTTGACGGCCTCTCGACTTCTTCGTTTGCAAAATAATATAGCAACTGAGGGTCAAACTTTTGGCAAAGAGCTTCAATTTTTTTGTTCCCTGCAACGGCAAAACAGGAGAGCAAGGATACTATATTCAACAAGTATATATGGTCGTTCCGAACATAAAAAATAAATCTAAGCATTAGTATAACCAAAAAACAAGTCATAATACTAATCATGAGATAAGAAATACCTTCCTTAAATATTATTGAGCATACAATCACAGTGAAAAGGCCTAAACTTGTCAAGTTGATGAGGATAAAGTAATTGAAATGCAAATTTACCTTCGTTTCCATCACCCCATCCAAACCTTCCTCATGGTTCCGCGACTGAGTCTGTTTTTCTCGTTCTTTATCAAATTTTTTATGAGCAATGTCTCTACCAAAGCCTCTGAGCTGATCATGCATCCATATCTTCTTGTCTTCATTGATTTTAATCAAAGACATTTTCTGAAGGACCTCAAGATCTACTTCTGGGAAGAGATTGGAATTTTTCCACAAGCAGAGTGCTATCCTTTGATCAAATCCAGCGAAAAGACAAGCTATATCAAGAAAGATATGCTTTTGCCTATCATCCAAGCCATCATAACTTATTTTCAGCTTCTGTTTTACTTCTTTGAGAGGAACTTGTTTCAACTTCTTTAATATCGCATCCCACAAATGTTTGCTTCTGCACGGAAGTAGTTTACCTATAGCCTCAAGAGCAAGAGGAAGACCTCCTGTACTTCTGACCACTTCTGTGGAGATAGCAACATAATCATCCGTAGGGTAATCTCTTCCAAAAGCATATTTGCAAAAAAGTTGAAGAGATTGATTGAAGTTCATGCTCATAAGCTCATATGGATAACAAAACTTAAGAACATCGACTATATCCCTGTTTCTACTAGTTATGATGATTCTACTTCCTAAACCAAGCAATGCAGCTTTTCCTATCAGTGCATCCCAATGAGCCATTTGATCGACATCATCAAGTAGTACCAGAACCTTTCTATAGCGTAAACTATTTTGTATTATCTTGATTCCTTCCTCAACATTGCTAATGTTTGACCACTTTCTTTTGAGAACATCAGAGATTAGTTGATTTTGCAAAACTTCGATGCCCTTAAGCTCTGAAGTTCCCTTGATGTCAGAAAGGAAGCAACAAGCTTCAAAATGATGTGACAGCCGGTTGTAGATGATTTTGGCAAGAGTAGTCTTTCCAACGCCCCCCATACCATGGATTCCAAGAATTAATGTCTTTCGAATCAGCACACATCATTGTATCGATCTTCTTCACATGACTTTCAACTCCGACCAAGCAGTCTGTTATCGGCAGACAAGCCATTTTCAACTGATTTATAACCTCCTGGACAATCTCTTCTACCAGTTCTCCTTCACCTCTAATATCATGGAAGGGAAAGGGAAAACATAATAAGAAGAAAAGGTAATATTATGGAATATCGCGCCAAAATGATAACTCAGAAAATGACATACCTATCCTTCTTAGAATCGTCCCATCCTGTTAGATAGCCAATGTAGTTGAGAGCAGCTTCCCACTTAGGAACGTTGGCACCAAATTTCAACTTATGCGAAATAAAGGCTTTTTCATAAGACCCACTTTGATGACGGACCTCCTTTGGAGTAATGCCATAAAAAAGGGGCATAATCTTCTGTCTCCCTATTTTACTACACTCCACCATTTGGACCAACTCATTAAGACACCATTTACTAGAGGCATAGTCCTTGGAAAAGATGGGAATTGCAATTTTTGATTGGCTAATAGCTTTGAGCAACTCGGTTTCAAATTTCTCTCCAACATGGAGCTCTTCATCGTCCTTAAATGTGTGGATTCCAGCCCCTGACAACCTAGTATAGAGGACATTTGTAATGCCCAAGCGAGTATCTAGCCCCCTAAAACTCAGGAAAACATCGTAGTCATATCCAGATGACATGAAGGTTGATGATGATGAGCCATTCTGCTGGTATGGTTTTTCCTGTTTTGGCAGCATCATAGCAGGGAATTGCGATGAGTCGGAGACACCTACAGCAGTAGCTTCCACACTGCCATCATTGACAGCCGATGAGGATGCTGAGTCACTGACAGAAGTTACCTCCATTTTTGTTTCTGCCACAGCTGCTATTTCTTCCCACTTCACAGAATCCGTGTTCTCACCTATTTTACATGAAAATGTTAAGCAATAATGGCCATAAAGAGAATTCAGGCAATTGCAGAACGCGAGGCAACTTTAAGGAAATTTATGTCATTCAATGGAAATTTCCTTGAAGTATAAACCGTGGTGATAAGCACCCTATTCCAGCAGACAATGGCTACAATTTGTGAAATTTTGAGTCCAAAGTGATCTTTTATGAGTGATAGTTATTTCATAGATTTTGAGTCCAAAGAAATTTATTTCATAGATTTACATCTAATTAGAATGAAATTATGTGATAGTTATTATAGGAGCATTGCATGGTCCTACTAGCCGAAAAAATCCCTTCATCTGAGAGATGACTGTCTATTCCACGTCTGTGTTGTTTGTGTCTTGCCAATTGGTCAAACTGTTTTTCAGTAACTCTATGGCTGGACTGGACCAAGTGGAACTGAACTTAAATGAATCAAGCTGTGACCGAGTAAAGGTAGTTCACTTCAATTCAGGTACATGCCCCATCCTACGTTTAAAATCGGAAAAGTTCATAATACTCTGTGGTGGACAATGAAAAATGAGTGCGAATCATTCCTCCGTGACTAGACGCATGCATAAAAAATTCCGTTGTGAACGTATTACCTGAGTTGACAACTTGAGGTATTTCTGAAGACAAAAATGGTTGATGATTGAGGGCCTGCAATTTTGGGTGTTCAACAATATTTCGCATCATAATTGCATCTTGAGACGGTTCAAAAGAAGGCATCATTTGCTCCACCCGACCCACAGAAGGAAGAGGAGGAGGGGGAGGAACACAAGAAGCCTGAGGTGAATTATTCACAATGGACGATGGAGGAGTTCCTGAAACAAGCAAGTTAGGAGAAGGGGCATGAGGAAGGGGATCCAATTGGACTCTTCAATATTGCTCGATGATAATGCCCCTAAGCCAATAAGGATGTCTGGGATCGTACAGAGGAAGAAGAAAATGAAGCTGTGAGATCGGACAGTGAGAATGACTGACCATTCTCTTCCACAGTCGTGTCATATTGTTGATCCAACTCAAAATTTGGCGAAGTGCAAGGTGATTTCGTGGCTAATTCAAAACTTCCAACAGATCCCTTAAGAGCTGAATGAACCAAACTTTCTGACAACGAAGGTGACATTTGTGGAGTTCCTGAAACAAGCAAGTTAGAAGAAGGGGCATGAGGAAGGGGATCAAATGGGACTTTGTTGATATTACTCATTGATCATTAGGCGCATAAGATTTCTGTGTTAAGACAGTATTCAAACACTGCATCCAAATCCAAATATGTAAATCATTTTATGCATAAGATTTCCGTACAAATATAGATGAAGCTAACAGGAGACGTCTATAATAAAGTGTCCTTCCATTGGGCTCGGTATAAACTTGATAGACTATGAAATGAATTTACTTCTTGAGGAAAAATGAAGTACTCATGCAAGATAGCTTCCAAATCGTGTATGTTGACTTGCTATGCCATCAAAAGTTGTTTAGAAACTAAACCAAATAATTGAGCTCATAAACTTCCAAAAAAGAGTTGTAAAGTAGGAAACACCTGTACTGCAAATCATTTCCATAGAGGTGCAGTGTGAATGATATTTCTAGAGAAGTGATGAATCAATTAATTATATGATCCCCTGAGCTTGAAGGACAAGCACCTCCTGAGAATCTTCTATAGATAAACCTATTGAATGCTTATTGTTGCAAAAGCAAGCGAACGAATAATAAAATAAGGATACCAGATTTACGTGGTTCGGTTATAGTGACCTATGTCCACGGGGAGAGCAGCAATAAGTTCCACTATTGGTCAAGCGATACAAAATAGATTACAACCATACTCGAACCATTAAAACACTCCGTATTTCCTAACCCCCAATTACATCCAAAAACTCATGCAGTATTTAGCCCCCCAATTCCTCGCAAAAGAATCTTTCAATCTTATGAAGGAATTCACAAATCTTACTACAAGATTACTGGCTTCAACACAATTTGATATCTTCAAGGTGTAATTCACACACAGAAACTCCTCTTTGATAATCTTCATAAAGAACATCCACTTCTTACATATAGGCAAGAATTGGATTTTTTTTTTCAACTAGGAAATCTATTCAAAAAATAAATTGAACTTGGGTGTGGGTCTTTTGTCGAAATTAAATGGCCTTCCTTTTTTCTTTTTATTTATTATCTGCTTACGACTCCACCAAGAAAGTATGACTTTATTTTCTAAAAAAAAAATTGTTTTGTTTGTTGCTCTTAAGACGTGAAAAGCTGAAGCGGAGAATGAAACCAGATTAAGGTTAAATGTCTAAGGTGACAATGGCAGTGAGTATGATAATAGTGAGTTCAAGAAGTTTTTTGCATAGAATGAAATCAGGATGACTAGACCGGTTACCAACAGACCCTTGCAAAACCGAGCTGAGAGGATGAACTAAACTCTGCATGAGCATGTGAGAAGTATGAGGATGCATGTAGGATTATCCAAAACGTTTTGAGCAGATATAGGTAACGAAGCAACTTCCTAATCAACATAGGACCTTCAGGTCCACTTGATTTCAAGCTACCAAAAAGAAAGGACTGGAAAGAAAGTAAATTTCTAGCCCTTGAGCTCTGAAGTTCCCCTGATGTTAGAAAGAAAGCAACAAACTTCAAAATGATGCAACAATCGGTTGTAGATGATTTTGGCAAGAGTGGTCTTTCCCACACCCCCATACCATGGATTCCAAGAATTCCTATAACCTCGGAATCAGCACACATCATTGCATCCATTTCCTTCACATGATTTTCAACTTCGACCAAGCAGTCTGTCACCAGTAAATAAGCCGTTTTCAACTCATCTATAACCTTCTTGACAATCTCGTCCACCAGTTCTCCTTCACCTCTAATATTATGGAAGGAAAATGGAAAACATAATTAGAAGAACAAGGTACTATTATGGAAACACAGTGCCAAAATGATAACCCAAAAAATGACACACCTATTCTTCTTTGAATTGTCCCATCCATTTAGATTGGCAACATGGTTGAGAGCAGCTTTCCACTTACAGACGTTCGCACCATATTTCTCCTTATGCAAAAGAAAGGCTTCTTCATAAGACCCAGTTTGATGACGGACCTCCGCCGGTGTAATGTCATAAAAAATGGGCATAATCTTCTGTCTCCTCGTTTTACTACACTCCACCATTTGGACCAACTCATTAAGACACCGTTTACTAGAGGCATAGCTCTTGGAAAAGATGGGAATTGCAATTTTTGATTGGCTGATAGCTTTGAGCAACTCAGGACCAAACTCCTCTCCAACTCGGAGCTCTTCATCGTCCTTAAATGTGTGGATTTTAGCACCTAACAACCTGGTATAGAGGAAATTTGTAATGCCTGAGCGAGTATCAAGTCCTCTAAAACTCAGGAAAACATCATAGTCGTATCCAGATGACATGGAGGTTGATGATGTTACGCCATCGAGCTGGCAAGGTTTTTCTTCTCGCAGCATCATCATTTCAGGGGTTTGTGTTGATTTATGGATAGGTTCCTTTGTGGCTTCTATACTGCCACTGGTAACAGCGGATGAGGATACACAGTCCCCAGGTTTTATATCCCAAGCAGAAGTGCTGCACAAGTTGGCTGTTGCTTTTTCTGAGAGATTCTCAGATATTTCGGAAATCCTTGTAATCTTTTTGTGATCAGACTCCTTAGATGAGTGATAAGACTCCTCAGATGAACAATCAGATGCCTGGACTTTACGTTTTGCTGCATGTCGAGGAAAGAAAGATTTTAGCTTGACGAATAACATTTCTTTTATCTTTAAACATAGTCAACTTACCCTGCTTATAGTTTCCACATACATCAGAGTTCCGAATTTTCCGACTACAGCAGAAATGACAAGTACCAAGGTTTTCAGTTCAATCAGGTACTTACTTATGTCCACTAAACCTGTCTAGCCTTCTACAAATCGGCTTTATTTACCATTTGAAGTGAAATGTCTATTCTTCTCTCGTTCTCCACCTTTTAACAATCAAATCAACCACGGGAAGCTCTCTGTCCGACCGTAAGCAAAAAATCCTTATGATATGATGAGCAAGCATGGACAAAGACGTTACTTTGAAACCAAAACACGATACCACAGTTTGTAAAGACAGAATTGATAATCCCCAAATTAAAAATCATTATACTGCAGAACAACATGAAACTTCCGACCAAACACATCTAACGCGATGCCTCGACTTTTTAGCAAATCGCGAACCATTTATCTCCATATCGCCGTCCACAGTATTCCCATTAACCAAACAAGACGCAAATTGACTCGGCGAGCACAAAGCAAAATGCAAAAACGAAAGAAAGGAACTTCACCCTGAAGAGTAGCTCCGCAACCACCACACTGGTAAACAGGGCAATCGTCGCACTCCGGCAACACCTGACAGCACCTGGGACACCTAACCAGCCGAACTTTCGCCGCGTTCGCCATTCACAGAGAAACCTCAGAGAACCCAAGCGACGACTCCAAGCAGAAAACAGAAAAAGCTGCTTCTCTTATTAGATGGGAGAAATTCGGGAGGGAGAGAAGGCCATGGAGCTGCATTTATTGAGGCCTCTGGGTGGGGTCCCGTATGTGAATCGAAAGGGACAAGGCAGGTGCACGAAGAGTTGACTTACACGAGTTTTCGATTTTTGCAAGTCGCGGAGCGTTTCCCCATCCGAATCCGCCAGCCATGTGAAGGAGGAGCGGGAAGGTCATGGGACAGCTCAAATTTATTTTCCTGTTTTTTGGTTCTACTTTTCTTTTTAAAAATTGGATTAATATTTGTTTTTCACCACGGATTAATAACTTGAAAAACTCCAAACTAATACACATATGATAAATTTATCCCAAATTAATTTTCCTAAACTAGTGCATCTATAACAAATTTACTTTATATTAACTTCCGTCAAATTTTATCATTAAATGACATATAGTGACATGTAATGATAATGTAACAAATTCACGCGAAAACTTACTCTCACAAAAAATTTAAAATTTCTCACAAGTTTACCGTTAAATTTATCATAAGAGTATCGTTAAATTTCTTTTTATGTGACATGCATTGCGTGGAAACTAATAGCAGAATCAAGAAGTCTCCTCCACTGGTTTCATTCTATGTTCTCACTCTACTTCCCATGATCTCTCACACGGTTTTTCCACAACATTTTCGGAAGCCTAAATCAATCGGTTGATTGAATGATTGTGTCCACGAAATTTCCATCGTGTTACTGTTTTAGAGGGATCCTTTCGTTTGGAATAAACCAAGCAGCCAAAGCTGACTTTACGCAGAAACGAAAAAACGAAGAAAGCAGTTCATTTGGCCCATTTGCCGTGCAGAATCAAGAGGAAGAGAAACAGTAATGGTGGACTTTATGAGTTTCTTGTAGAGGTCTCCTACGCGGTCTCTTTTCTACGTTCCTACTTTACTTCCCTGAACTCGTTTGGTTTTTCCTATTACTGAACGTATGCCACAGATTATTAAGAGTTCCCGACATTATACCGTGCTATGGCAGCATGAGATGGCTTCTTTCTCTTCTTCAGTCTCGTTACCTTTAGGTCTTCCTTTCTCTTTCCCTCCTGGTCAACGACATCACTGCTAGGAAGTGTCTTGGATGCGGACAGCGCATTTCAGGAGCCCACTCTACGTTCCTATCGATCTCACATGGCTTTTCCCGCAACTATTTCGAAAGTTATGGGAAAAGCCATGATTTTGTCGCGACGTATCCATAAATTTCTTTTTTCCAAGGGGAACCTTCCGTGAAAATAAAGGCTACCATTCTATAAAGGTGGACGGCACTCTAAAAGAAAGATGAGGCCAATTATTTGGCGTATTTGCTGTACAGAATCAGAAGGAACAGAAGCAGCAATGGTGGATTGGAAGTGCATTGCAAAGTTACGAAAGTTGCGAACCACATGGGAAAGTCATGTGGAACTTTAGGAATGAGTTGACCTTAAAATTTACGAGTAAGTTAGGAAAGTTAGTAGCAATGTTCTGGTGGTTTACTTCGAATAGGAGAAACGAAACTTACCAACTGCATAGGAAAGTTATGTGAAATGTTACGAATGATATGGCCCCAAAAACTTATGAAAAAATGAGAGAAATTGATACCGTTGTCGAGGAAAATTCTAAACAACAAAAGACT
Organism: Eucalyptus cloeziana; assembly: GCA_014182715.1. NCBI lineage: Eukaryota > Viridiplantae > Streptophyta > Magnoliopsida > Myrtales > Myrtaceae > Eucalyptus > Eucalyptus cloeziana. The sequence goes on along the minus strand of CM024636.1, from coordinate 20,802,580 downwards.
GTTGGCAATCATTAGTGTAATCAAATTATTAGTTATTCATGCCAAGTTGAAAAAAAAAATTAAGTGAAAATCGTCATATGTCATGTAAATATATAAAAAAATATTCAACCAACTAAAACAGTTAAGGTAACAATTAGGGTAGGAATAATGTCCTCTTTGATTACTCTATTCTATATAATCATATCTACTACCTGATTAAGTAATGCAGAGTTGTGCTAATTACCATGTTTTGATTACATTAAATATTTGAAATTATTCATTAACAAGATATTATAATTTATATAACGCGTTTGATTAATAAATCAGTTATGGTCATCGTGGACATTGATAGTGCTCATAATTTACATAGTAATACAATGATTTTAATTCTATTATTGCATTTTACGAGATATTGTAATGTAAAGTACGATAATGCTATTAGACTTATTTAACGTTAATATTTAAGTAATTTTAATTAATATCTACAGTAACAAAAATCCTACAATGCGAGGAAGGAAGAACTAGGTTTAACGTTAAGGGGCAAATTTTCCGTACGAAAAATGCGGCATTTGGCTGCGAGCGGGGCGAGCAGGGACTGATATTAGCCCCACCTCGCTTGAATAATTGACAAAAATATTTAATAATGATTCATACATCTTATAAGTTAAAACTTATTGAGTGATCCTGAGCCTTTCGGGCTTTTTTTCATACTTATAACCTGACTATCAACCCAATCTTAACAATCTCTCTGTCGTATATCGGGTCTGGATTAGAGTCACAACAATCCGTAACTCTTATGTATAACTATTGGATTCAAACTTGTTGGCTATTCAAAATCTGATTATAAGTGATAATGTAACTTTATAATGTTGAAAATACAAAATATAGGATATTCAATATTCATATTTTTCACATTGAGAAAGATGAAGACATACATTTATCCATAGTAATATCCTTGAAAATGATTGTTGTGAAAAAATTGAAAGAGATGAAAAAATCCGATTTCTCTTCCTTAACCCAATTTTTTCTTAATATATACAACGTTCTTTTCACGTTTTATGTCGTGGATAGAGAGATGACTAGATTCTATTTATATAGTCTGTCAATAAGTGCCTTTCATCAAAGTATATTATACCTTCATGCCTTTTCATAATAACCGTAACTTCCTCATAAAGATTGCACCTTTTCATTTTATGAGAATTACAATTTCTCATAACCAATATGTTTCAGCTCTTAAATATTCATCAAATCATAATTAATAAAATCATGTGGGCCACAATAATGATCTTGGGCCACTCTTACGTCAAAAGCTAGTTTTTTTTTTTTTTTTTTGGTCGGTCCTACGCTAATTCTACTCTAACACTCACTCTCGAACTTTTGTCCCCGCCATTCTGAGGCAGGAGTCGAAACCTACTTTCACGAAATGAAATAGTCCCCACCTCAAAACTTTAAAACGTAAGATTTTCTCTCAAACTTAAAAACGTGGCCACTAGCCCCTTTCACAAAAACTTATTACTCATACAAAAACTCTAACAATTATTTATTTTTAATACACAATTCAAAAAAATATAGCAAAATTTCTTTTTCCAAGAGAGACACAGCTCCCGCAGGGAATAAGGACGAATCATGCCTCGCGTAGGACCCAGGCAGTGGCCGGGAAAACCTCTGCCTCACGAGGTGGTGACAAGAGATGGGATCCCCAGCCGTGGTCCGTCACTCCGACAACATCGACCTTGTCCCGGAAATCCTCAGCCGACAAGATCACATCCTTCTACCTCTTCACGACCACCGTGGTGGTCCACTCTTCCTGGTCAGCCTTGTATGCCGTTCGGAGGGTCCCTTTCCCCAATACCTCGGCACTGGCCCTCAAAAGATCCTTGAAATCGGAACTCTTCGCCGGGTTCCCCAACAACACCAGCTCGTTCCTTTCCGACTTAGGCTTGTATTTCAACAATTTGCGAAGCACTTACAACCTCATATCGATATGAAGAGTGAAATATAATTTAGTTCATAATTGCTAAAAGTATTATTTAGTTGCAAAATTTTGAGAAAAATCGAAAAAGGTTCATATGACATTAAGGGCAAGAAAAATCGTGACTTTGTCCCAGCCATGTGAGTAGTAGGAAGAAACGTCAACTATATGAATGATTTGTGCAAAACATGTCAACATCTCAAACTTTACCTTATCTTTTCTAAAATCAAACAATTATCCTAGGGTTCACAAAAAATTGACCAATGTTTGACCAATGAGAGAAAGGGTATTTGAAAATTTTAATGGGAAATTATTATGTAGATTGGAAGGGTATTATATGGGAATATTCGTTAAATGTCGTAAACCTACGACCACCGTTGCTTAACAAGAACCAGTGCTGTCGTAAAAGGATTGGAATAAGCATTCTTAATTTTCTGTTTCCTTTCGATTGAGTTCAACTAAGCCCCCTTGTGTCTTTTTTTCTATGTTGTACCCTTTTGATTTTTCCTGTGGATCGAAATGTTTTGTGTTTCCTGTTTTTAGAAGGCAAAATGCATGATTCAAAACATTCAACGAAATATCAGTATGCTTATAAGCTATATAATTTGTTATTCTTACTCCAAATCCGATGCTTATATAGCTCTTGTTTTTCCCCATGGTCAACGATATCATTAATAGGAAGTTTCTTGGATGCTGACAGCGGACTATAGGAGTCTCGCACACAATTTCTTTTCTACTTTCTCATTCTACTTTCCATTGTTCTCGGTTTCCCAACAACTTTTTCGAAAGTCTAAATTTCTAAAATCAATTGGTTCGTTTTACGATTGTCCTACGAAAGTTTCATATTATATATATTTCTTTTTTCTGGGGGACCATTTCGTTAAAATAAACGCACTCCCATTCAATAATCAAAAGTCGCCAACGTGACTGCCCACGAGAAGGAAAATCTTGAACCTCACTTGTTTCTTTGGCATGAGGTAGCTTCCCTGAAGTGGTGGGCACAGGCCGCTGTTTGTACTAATAGTTTTCGGTTCTATCTGACCCACTTTGCGCCTACCCGGAGTATTTTTCTAGATATATTTTTTATTTGTTAATCTCGGTAGAAAGAAACATATACCGGAGAGGAAGAGAACTCGTTCGAGGATTTTCAATGGGTTTTAGGGTCCAAATAACCCTTTTTTTTAAAAAAAATTATAATGTGTACACTTTGAGGGTTGTTAAATTATATTATGAGTTAACCACTGGGGTCCGCCCGGTGCCATCCTTCCACCTTGGAAGGAGAGGTTGGGGTTCAAATCCTCGTATTCTCGGGGAGATTGGGGGTGGGGAAGATTCCGTTTCATGAGTGGGTTTCGACTCCCACGCGCGCAAAGGAGCGGGCAAAGTCGAAAGTGAGTGTTAGAGTAGGATTAGCGTAGAACTGACAAAAAAAAAATTATATTATGAGTTGGACTGGGCTTTTTGAGCTTTCAAAGCCTATGTCCAGAGACATGCCAAGCCCAAATTTCTAATTGAATATGGACCCGAAGGATCATACTAGTTCAGGCGGGACGAAACGAATAAGTCAACTTTGATGAGTTGTCTATTTTTTTTTTTTTTCATTATTATTGTAGGGACGAGCAGTACAAGAAGCCACCTTTGCCTTAGGAGGCCATCGAGAGAATGGGCCAACTTTCATGAGTTTTTTGTTTTGACAGCATATGACATTTTCTTTTCATTATCGTCGGAGGGATGAGCAACATTAAGCCAGCTTCACTTGTAGAGATCATTGAGAGGAAGCCCAAATCTGAGACTATTAATATATCTAGTTAAATCTATGTTTGCATGAAAATTTAAATCGATCGGTTGTGGGCATACTAGCATATATTAACTTTTCCACACTACATCAAATCTCTAATGTGGGATATGTTTTTCTAACATAACTCTCATGTGTACCTCAACAAGCTCTTACAACCATTATATTGTTATGAAGAGAAAAGTATAACTAATTTCATAATTTGTAATATAAAAATGCCATTTCTATTCGAATTTGGAGAAAAATATTTTAAAAATAATTAAGGGTCATATTCTTGAGGGCAGGGAAACTCGTAACTTTGGGCCCGTCATGCAATTAGAAGAAAGAAACCTCAAATGGAGGAACCATTTGTGCAAAACATGTTGACACCTCAAATTTTGCCTTATCTTTTCTTAATCAAACAGTTGTCCTAAGGTTGACCAGAGTCTGACTAATGAGAGAGAGAGAGAGCACTGAACACATCAAATATTTTTGAAATAGTTTTGGCAAATTATCATGCAAATTGGAAGAGGCACTATATTGGGAATATTCATAACATGTCGTTATCACATGCAGGAGCTAATGCCATTGCAAAAGGATAAGAATAATCATTCTTTTGGGGGAGTTGTAATATATAGTTTGATGAAAGTGGACACATTATAGCGGAGGTCTACATTGTGATAACTTACCTTCAGTGAACATACATACTCGTGGACAGATAAGTATAACATTTTGTGTTTTTTTTTTTTTAATTTTGAAAAGACAAAATACATGATTCAAAATATCCAATGGAATGTATGTATGTTAGAAAGATATATAATTTGTTTGGCTTACTCCAAATATTGATGCTTATATAACTCATGAGATTTTTCAATTCTAACTCGAACTTCATTGACAAAATTTCATTAATTAATGTTTTATGGCAGCATGCACACATATGAATTCGCTATTTACTATTTATATAATAGGGTGCTATAAATTGTTAATCGCTTGTCTTACACTTGCAAGTTCATTGAGACACCTAAAGATAATAAAAGACATTCTATTTCAATGTTAGATAATATTTTGTAATAACATAAAGGGGTTCGGAAGTGTGAAATTTATTAGATATGCCCGTATCCAAATAGGGTAATTTGACATGTGTTCCACACGAGGAAGGATAAACCGGAGTCAATTAGACTATATATATACCCAATTTTTACTGTAATATTTATATTTTTCTTGTTTCTGTTGCCCCTCCATATGAATATGAAATATGTTACTCTTGACATTTTAAAATGGCCATGTATTTTTAATCGACATGACACTAACTCGAATAGATATAGAGCTCCGTGCTAAGTATGATTATACTGTCAATGAGTTATTGACAGCGGAGATGTTTGTCAATGACTATGGTTTTTATTAATAAATCTAGATAAATGTTGAATATAAAAACTAAAGACTAAATGATATACCGATTAACAGTTAAGTCCAATGGCAATTGAAGAGTTGTAACCACTCGTGGATAAGGTCGATAAGCCTAAACTTGTGGACATGCGGTTATAACCATTAATTTGAATGTTAACAGGCGGTTAAGCTTTGTAGTAGGTTATATAAAACTTCTTGACTTGTTAGAAACATATTCATATTAATATATAATAACAGCATTCAGCAGAGTTATCTATAGCAATGATAAGTAGGAGCCTCTGACCCCAAAAAAATAAAAAAAGTAGGAGCCAAACAAGCAAGAAATCCACACTGTTATTGGGGGTTTGACGAGTTGGCAATTGTCCCATGATTTTAGTGATGCATGCGCCTATCTTTTTAATGGAAGAATTATGAAGTTTTCCCATGTTTTTATACCATTTCACCATACTTTTAATTGTTTCCATTCTGAAAATTTCCTGATACAACCCATCATTCAATTCCGATTGAATTGTGCATTGCAAAAATCATATCCACAACAAAACTCATTTCAGAAGTAATTTACATAGTTTTGAAATGAGGGGGCTTAGAGACGATTGCATTAGGAAGCATAACCGTACATGAACAAGGCATCAAGGTTGCCAATCATATCTCCTATCAAAGAACTTGATGAACCACCTCGAGAAAGCAAATGCCAATGCAATTAGCATAGCCTCCAAAGTGCTTTCCCTCCTCCATGCGTCAGTAATCTTTATTGGAAAGATTGAATGGATACTCGCATGTGCTTATATATAGGGGTGATCGGTTCCCGGTTTGGTCGGTTCCACCTCGGAACCGGGGAACCGGATCGGGAGCATCGGTTCCCAAAATTGCGAACCGTGGACCGGACCGTTTGGTCCTAGGGACGGGAACCGGACCGAACCATCGGTTCCGGTCCGGTCCGGTCCGGTCCGGTCCAACAAAATTGGCTCTACTTTTTTGCACTAAAGAGTGACCGCGTTCCGGACCGATCAATCCAATTCGGTTATCGGGCACGTGCAAAATATTTAAACTTAACTTGTGTGATTCACACTTCACGTGTTTCACACTTAAATTTAACCATGAAGGCCATGAACAATTTGGCTAAAAATTGTGCTTGGCTTAGATTTTATAGATAATCTCTTTTTTACTCTTTGAATGTTTAGTCGATATGGGACTTTTGGAGGCTTGAAGTGCCTCGTGAATCTTTTGGAGCCTTAGTCTCACATCGAGTAGAAGATGAAATTAATAATGAGATTTTTTCTATAAATAAAAGAGTAACAAAAAGGGTTTTTAATGGTCTCTTGGCCTCTTATCTCAAATTGCAATTTTAGTTGCAATAAGTTGTCATGTTTATATATTTTATTAATTCTATGTATATAAATTATATATAAAAAATTTTGGTTCGGTCCGGTTTGGTCGGTCCGGTCGGTTCCCACCTTGGAACCGGGAACCGGACCGACCGGCCACCGGTTCCAAGATTAGGAACCGGGAACCGGACCGCCGACCGTGAGAACCGCCCAAAACCGGCCGGTTCGGTCCGGTCCGGCCGGTTCCCGGTTCGGGCGGTTCCCGTTGCACACCCCTACTTATATATACATGCGTGTGTGAAGGACTTAGCATGTAACTTTAGGATTGAGATGAGAATTGAGTAAATTATATCTGCCCAACCTGCCGACATACAACTAGTATGGATTTAATTTCACTCAAATCAAACCAATATGTTTTGTGCATCAATTATTGAGTTAATATTTTAATTTTTGCTATTTTCATTTAAAAATATCTGTTGATACCTAGTCAATAAATAAAATATTTAAAAAAATAATAGAAAAAAATAAAAAAGAACGAGAAAATGTGATATTAAATACAAACAGAGCGACAGTTCAAATTGCATTACATCAGCACGAAACCATGGATGACGGATTGAAAAGAGGGAAGCAAAGGAGCTCGAGCAAAGCTCCCACAACGTTGAGCTGGACGTAAATAGCAGAGTCAGTTCGTTACGCACTATCTTCCCCGTGGGTGGACGTCCGTAGCTTGTAACTGATTCCCCACTACCAGGTCCGATCTCCACCGACCACACTTCCGGAAGTTGTTGGCCGCTCGTCTCTGAGCGTCGACCAAGAATCGCCATGACAGAATGTAATTTTTGAATTGTAGAAAAGAGTATCCTGCCTGATTTCTCTCTTTTGCAGAACATCTTTGTCGATTCAGGCTATTATTAATGGTCATAGCCACCGTCAAGCGATGCTGTCAGCCACTTCCCGAACCTCGCCGACCGCACCTCTGTTCTCCCCTGTTTCCTGATCAAAGTGCCCGAAGTGCCTGGCGCTCGCCCAATTCTCTTTCGCTGGCCTTGATCTTCGTTGTTGACGTTTCCGGAGCCTTCATTTTCAAGGTCCGCAATCCTTCTTATACAACAACCTTATCTTCAAGCTGCAATCACTCACTGGGCAGCAGGGGAAATTCGGTCACGCGTTGGGAGAGTAATTTGTTTGGAGTTGTAGGAAGATCTTAGAAAACCTTCTCACTGATTTCTCTGTTTCGCAGACTTGGTCGCGCAAGAGCCTGCCCTCTTTCTGAGCCAGTGAGCGTGAAGTACTTGAAGTTGGTTCGAGACTCTCTCGCTGACGCCAATTGTCGTCACCAACATTTCTTAGACCTCCTCTGGCCAGTTAAGCAATCGATCGCAATCAGTAATGCTCTTCGCTAGGGTAAGGCTTGGTGCTCTATTTCGTCAAAGTTCGAATCTGCTGTATTGGAGGCCATATCCATGGCTTCTAATGACTTATGTTATCCCAGTGACATTTTAAGTTTCAATTTCGCATGTATTCCTGCTTCGTTTTATTCTCCAATTCGTTGCTTACAATGAGTTTGTGAAAATGCCTGAACGAAATTGTCTACACATTTGAAAAGTGTCCTACTAAATATAAACAAATCTGGATGTCAATCTCATGTTCATATTGTGATATACACGTTTGGTTTACTCGTTCCATACCTGATTCCTATGGATTTAGTCTAGGACCGAGACCCCCAAATACAGTGATTGTTTCATTTTTGTCTGATATCATATGGTCATGTTGTCTTCCATTCTGATTTACTTCGTTAGTCTTCTCGCTGGATATGAATGTTAGGTAAATAAATCTTCGCCATGAGTGAGGTGTTGTGGTTGAGCAACTCTTTGAAGTATTTTCATGGGATTAAAACTGGTTTTTGCTGGTCATGAGCGTAATTTCAGAGAAGTCTTACGTAGAGCTACCTATAACAAAAAGCGTGGGCATGTTGCACTCTATAGCAAAGTGTGCGCGTGTGAGAAAAGACAGGGTTCATGCATCCGATAGGTAACATCAAAGAGAGACGGTGAAAAGAAGTTCATCATGTTCTGTACTCGTATTTCACTGTGATGGTCGGAGATGGTTGCGGGTGGAAGCATAATACCTGTGTGTCCCAAATTTGTCCCCGCTGATCTTCTTTGTGTGTCGCTCTCTTTCTCATTGTTTCCTAATGCGTGCAGACGAGGCGGGGGGAGGTTGTTCGCGAGGCGGCCATAGCAGATTCCCACGGGAGCACCGGCTGCAGGGCAACAAATCAAAAGAAACATTTAGAAACAGAGAATGGGATAACTCCATTTATTGCTAAACATTTTCTTTTCATGTTGGATGATGAAATTGAAACAAAAATACCATCTGGGTTGGGGAATTCGGTCCATTAATATGCAGTGTTTCGGATGAAACTTTCAAATTGAATACACACAAGAAGAAATATAAAATATAAAATTATTAATATTTGTATTGCTCGGAAATATTTTAGCAATATAATCTTTAAAAAAATTATAAGAATAAGTTTTCCTAAATTAGTAAATATGGAAATCTTTTAACAATACGAAGTTAGGTCGGATATGAGTCGAAAAATTTACATTACTCATAAATGGATTAAACGGGTCAATTTGGGCTTGCTCATTAACGACCTTACCCAAACCCAACTTGACCCCCAATTTATGGCAAGATGAAGGGTTGAAAATCCCTGAAAATCATAAGGGAATTGAAGAGTCAAAGGACCTTCTCACTTATATATTTGGAACAAGCATGGGGTTTAGCATATGCACTTGATCAATAACATTTGAAGTGCAATTGATAAATTAACCCTTTTTCCTTGAAAGCTACAAATAAGGAACACCTGTACTTTTTTCATTTAAACAAATAATGATAAGTCGTTGCCTACTACTCCCCTCCTCTTGGATGAAGCTAACATATGGAAAAATTGTAACATTTATACCTGTCAATTTGAATGTGATATTGATAGGTGTGTACTTTGGTGTTCTGTTAGCATTTTTTTTTTCTTTACAGAGCTTGATCATCAAATTGCATCCATTGTGGACATGAGGTGATGATCAATTAAACTGAAATCATCTACCATGAATCTTAACCGAAGAAAGGGCTACATCTCCAATCCAAGATTTTTATGTAACACACAATACGGTAAGATGGGTACATCAGTCTGAAGAAGATGCGGTCTTGAGAACAAAGACATGCTGCCGATAGTTGGCGAAGGCAACAAGAAGGCAGACAAGCTCGAGATATGTTCATGGCCCCGACTATATACTTTTCTGATGGTTTACCACTACGGTCTCTTCTATGAGACGGAGAAGACACATCACAACCTGGAATTCAATGTGAATCTCGTCACGTATTGCAGCAGTCAATAAAAAACCAGATCTACGTGATAGTAATGAGTGAATCCACCCGTCATGGACGGAACTTAGATGCTGTCTAGCGAACATGGTGGTCTTCTCTGTTTATATGCACAGGTGTCTCCTCAAAGAATTTCCTGTACCTTTCGTTCGTCTAACTGCGATGAAAGTTAGAAACCAAGGATAGCAAGATATTAGAAAATAAAGACATTACACATACACTGGCGCAAGTGGGGCATATAAGGGCGCATTTGGAAACGATTATGTTCCCAGGAATAAATTCTAATAAGAAATGATTATTTTTTATTCATTAACCGATTATGAGTAAAAACGCGTTTGGTAAATGTACAAAATTTCTGATTCTTGAATAAATCAAGGCGTTTGGTACCGTGTTCATTAATTCTGTTCCAAATCAATTTATTTTAATTGTTAAATAATTTTTATAATTTTTATAATTTTTTATTTTCTTTTTTTCCTTTTTTTTTTATTTTTTTTTCCTATTTTCCTATTTTTTTTTTTCTTTTTCTCATATTCTAATTCTTCTTCAAGCCGGTCGGCCCTCGACGAGGCCGGCCCTCGTCGACTCGGCCTCGCCGGTAGCTGGGCGAGGCTCGCCTGGCCATCGGTGAGCTCGCCGGACCTTGCCCTAGCCGGGCGAGCCTTTGGCGAGCTCGTCGGACCGGTTGCCGGCTACTGACGGCGTCGGACGGTGGCGGGCGGCGGTCGTGGGATGGCAGTCGATGAAGAAGAAGAAAAGAGAAGAAGAAGAGTTTTGATTCTCAATTTTATTCTCAGAACAAGAATCAATTTTTTTTTTTTATTCTTGATTTTCGTCCCAAATTGATTCCGAGAACAAATTTATTTTCGGGAACAAAAATTTTACCAAACGCGATTCTCGTCCCAAATTGATTCTGGGAACAAAAAATCAGAATCAGGCATTGTTTGGATGGTTACCAAACAGTACTTAAGCTACATCCATTGCTTCCTCTTTTATTTAGACAGATCTAATAAGTTGCAACAGAAACGAAATTGTTGGACGTGAAAAGAGTTTCTCCATTTGCTCAATTGTTATTTTCTTGCGCAGCTTAACATCCAAAGGATGGAGTTTGACATAAGTTCGATATCACATCGATCTCTAATAACTAAAGCTTTTGAAATGGTTTGTGCACTGTAGTACATTTAAGGAACTGGAAAGTCTTAACATCGATTTTTCACCCTCTCCTTTCATTCGTGGCATTTCTTTCTTGTTTTGCATAGGTTTCAACCTTCATCATTTATGTGGTTCTGTAGCTCCCATAATCTTGTAAGCATCCGTTTGAGGGAGTTACTAAGATAAATAATGCATGTCACATCGCTTTCCAACAGTGTAATCAACCGGAGCAATTGTCGCTCAATTTAATAAATCCAGAGTACTGTGATTTGGTTTCATCATTCACATGAACATGTCTGAATTATAAATTGCATGCACTATGATTTGATGCTTCTGTCACGGGCCGAATGAAGGCCGATCCAAGAGGTTCCCCGAGTACGACCGTGACTCGTCCGTGGTCAAATTCCTGTGCTCGCTCGGATTCCCAACAAGCCTTCTCCCCGAAGCTTCTAGAAGTCCTTAGCCTCATTTATGTCGGTAGCCAGTAGTTGGTAGTTGTCTTAATGTCGGTGGTTAGTAGCCGCCATTAGTGTTGGTAGATGAGGCGGTGCGATCTCGTCCACCGGTTAAATTCTAGATCGATGGTTGTAATCCGAGGCCCTCGACTATAAGAAAGGGTGTCCTCCCTCATTTGTAAGCATCCACGACTTCCGCAATATAAAGCTTCTATCTTTCCAGAGCTCCTCTCTCTAGATTCTTTCTCTCTCTACGATCCGGGTAAGCGAGCGAATGAGCGTTCGATCGAGCAAGGCTTGGCTTAGGTGCTTCGGCGATCCAATCCGATCCTAAAGTGCCCAAGTCGCCGCGCGGTCACTATCCCAATCGATCGGCCCATGACAAGTGGTATCAAAGCAAAAGAGAGATCTGTTTCCGGAGAGTGAAGAGCGCCAACTGTTTGAAAGAATGTCGAGTCAAGATGTGGCTATAGTTGGAGAGGCCGAACAAGTCAAGGAGACCCGCGGCCGATCAAAGAAGAGGGAGACATCGGTGGATGCTGCGGCTGCGTTCGATGAGAAGCTCGGGAAGGTCTGGAGTGCCGTGCTCGAACTCATGGAAGGTCTCGACGATGTGCGAGACCGGATCATAGAGGTTGAGGGCTCGCTCCGTGAGGACTTCACGACCGGCATCAACCAAGCTACGGCTCCATTGTTCGACAAGGACGAAGCTCTCGAAGCATCGATCGATGGTTTGAACGAGCGTGTCCAAGTGATCGAGAAGGTAAACCCGTGTAGGGAAGAGGTCGAAGTCATGAAGGCGGAGATCTAAGAGCTCAAGACCGAGCTCGCCCTATGCAAGCTGAGCATCGCCAACGGTGCGGTGCCTACCCAAGCAATGCCCAAGATCGAGGTGCCGAAGCCCAAAGAGTTCAAAGGCGAACGATCCGCCAAAAAGGTGGACAACTTCGTCTGGAGCATGGAGCAATACTTTGGCGCCGTCAACATCCGAGACAAGCCGATCAAGGTACGAACTGCTTCGATGTTCCTTACTGATACGGCTATGCTTTGGTGGCGCAATAGGTGTGATGGGGTTAGACGCAGTGCCGATCCCGTGAGCACTTGGGACAACTTCGTGAGGGAGTTCCGCGACTATTTTTTCCCCGAGTTCGCTCAACAAGAAGCCCGTAGCATGCTCCATCGCCTCGAGCAAAGAGGTGCGATCCGAGAGTACGTGAAAGAGTTCACGGAGCTCAAACTCCAAATTCGCAACCTAAGCGAAGAGGAGGCCTTCGGAGCGTTCATGGATGGATTGAAGCCATGGGCACAACTTGAGTTGAAGCGGCGGGACGTGAGTAGCCTTGCGCGTGGGCTGAGCATGGCCGAGTCGCTCGTCGACCTCACCAGAACTGAACCAAGGAGTAGACCAAGGGACTGGAGGTCGGATCGACTTTGCGAAGACGAAGTGAGAAGCACTCCTCGTGGCGCGCATGATCAAGGCGGCCGAGCCAAAACATGGGGAGAAGGAACTTCTAAACCGTCCTTCCAAAGGGGTCGACTACTGACGGACAACGCGAGTAAGTTCGATCAACCTCCGCCCTCTCCTTGCTTTATTTGTAAAGGTCCGCATTGGACCCAAACGTGCCCGAAGAAGGGTCGAATCAATGCCCTCCTTGCCATCGAAGGGGAGGAGCCCAAAGAAGAGAAAAGGCAAGACTGGCTTGGAGCAGTGAAGATGATCAACTCCGTCCAAGCCCAGTCGCCAACCAAAGAAGGAGGAATTGCACCGAACACGGACATGTTCTTCGTGGAGGTCGAAGTGTGCGGCCGAACGCTTTACACTTTGGTTGACACGGGAGAGTCAACATGAACATGTTCGACTGAGGCGGCAAAAGCCTTGGGTCTTCACGTGGAGCCATCCGGGAGGTCATACAAGCCCATCAATTCGGGGGACTTATGTGGCGTAGGAGCATCTCCCGATGTGGATGTCAGGATTGGCGGATGGAAAGGCAAGATGACTTTCGAAGTAATCCCGCTTGACGATTATGATCTCATTTTGGGTATGCAATTCTTCGAAAGTGTGGGAGCTATGATCGACATGAGGACTAAATGCATCATAGTCCCCGACCAAAAATGCCCGACGATCATCCTCATGATCAAAGGGGTGGTCGATACCAAGACCATCGCGTCAATCCGACGCCTCGATAAGAACTTGAAGTCCGTGAAACGACTAAACAAGTTGGCCGAGGTGAAACCGAAGGTAGAGTTGAATCCTACTCCAACACATGCCATGCCCATCCAAGTACTCTTCCCCGAGGTTGAGTGCACGCCGCATGCTCCGTCCAAGCCGAAGATGGAGCCGCGTGACAAGTCCGAATTCATCATTGAAGGTTGCGGACCATCGTACGTGAGCGTCCGCACCAAACGAGATCGAAACAAAAGAGCTCGTGCCAAAGCCCGTGCTCGTGCCAAGAAGGCCGACCGTCAAGCTGTGAGCGACGAGGACGTCGCTCGATTGAGTGGGGGAGAATGTCATGGGCCGAATGAAGGCCGATCCAAGAGGTTCCCAGAGTACGACCGTGACTCGTCCGTGGTCAAATTCCTGTGCTCGCTCGGATTCCCAACAAGCCTTCTCCCCGAAGCTTCTAGAAGTCCTTAGCCTCATTTATGTCGGTAGCCAGTAGTTGGTAGTTGTCTTAATGTCGGTGGTTAGTAGCCGCCATTAGTGTCGGTTGATGAGGCGGTACGATCTCGTCCACCGGTTAAATTCCAGATCGATGGTTGTAATCCGAGACCCTCGACTATAAGAAGGGGTGTCCTCCCTCATTTGTAAGCATCCACTACTTCCACTAGGGGTGAGCGCGGTTCCCGAGTAGAACCGGGAATCGGAGAACAGAACCGGAGGTTCCGGTTCGGTTCCCGGTTCTTAAAGGACCGGTTCCAGTTCCCTGTTCCATTTTTCCGGGAACTGGTCGTGGAACCGGTCGCGGAACCGGAACCGGTCGCGGAACCGGTTTCGGAACCGGTTTTGGAACCCCCTCCCCTGCTCACCTCACATCTATTGCTCTACTCTTGACTCTTGAGTCCCAACTCCCAAGTCCCGACCCTTTGAAACTCTCGCCGGACGCCGCTCGCCACGAAGGCCGCCGTCGTCGGACGCCCGATCAGCGGAACCGGTTAGGGTTCCAAAAGGAACCCCCCCCTGCTCACCTCACATCTATTGCTATGCTCGACTCTTGAGTCCCGACTCCCGAGTCCCGACCGAGACGCCCCTCCCGTATGTTATAATTTTTTTTTAGTAACGTGCACGTACGTTATAGTTTTTTTTGGTAATGTGCGTTTTACGTTATTTTTTTTTTTTTTGTAACGTGTGCGTACGTTATACTTTTTTTTGGTAATGTGCGCGTACATTATATTTTTTTTTTTGGTAACGTGCGCATACGTTATAGTTTTTTTTGGTAACTATATATATATATATATATTTTTTGGTAACGTGCGCGTATGTTATAGTTTTTTTGGTAACATGCGTGTACGTTATTTACTTATTTTTTTTTATAACGTGCGCGTACGTTATAGTTCAAATCTAAAAAATAACAAAAAAAAAAAAAAAAAAAACCTGTTGGAGGCCTGGAACAGAGCAGGAACCTGTGACGGGGGTAGGTTCCAGTTCGGTTCTAACGGGTAGGTTTCGGGTTCCTCATTTTGAGGAACCTGTACCCGAGGGTAGGTTTCAGGTTCCAGACGGAACCGAACCGGAACCTGAAACCGCTCACCCCTAACTTCCACAATATAAAGCTTCTATCTTTCCAGAGCTCCTCTCTCTAGATTCTTTCTCTCTCTACAATCCGGGTAAGTGAGCGAGTGAGCGTTCGATCGAGCAAGGCTTGGCTTAGGTGCTTCGGCGATCCAATCCGATCCTAAAGTGCCCAAGTTGCTGCGCGGTCACGATCCCAATCGATCGGCCCGTGACACTTCTCTGTCATTGACCATGACCGTACATTAGATGGGGATGGCTTCCTATCTCCAACGGTAAGAAATAGATACAATGATTGGTCTGGCTCAAAATTTGTAATAACACAAGTCACTATAGCATTTGTATAAAGTCCATAATTTTTCAAGAAACTGAAAT
The DNA here is from genome assembly GCA_014182715.1 of Eucalyptus cloeziana. NCBI lineage: Eukaryota > Viridiplantae > Streptophyta > Magnoliopsida > Myrtales > Myrtaceae > Eucalyptus > Eucalyptus cloeziana. Next base: position 20,787,030 of record CM024636.1, on the reverse strand, counting down.
GGAACATCAGTCATTCACACCTACTATCTTACATATCGTCCTTTCAACGTGTCCAGGACAACTTTAATTGGTCTATTCTATAATTCCTTGTTATGTCTTTGGCAATCAATGTCTCTGCCAAAGTCTCTTAGCTGAACATGCATCCATAACTTATTGTCTTCTCCAATTTTTATCAAAGACCTCTGCTGAAGGACCTGAAGAGCTTCACCTGGGAAGAGATTGGGAGTCCACTTTTGAAGCACAGTCCCTTTATCACATCCAATGTAAAAACAGGCTATATCAAGAAAAATCTTCTTTTGCCTATAATCCAAAGCATCATAACATATTTTCAACTTGCTCCGAACTTCCTTATGAGGAACCTTTTCCAATTTCTGTAATGTGACATCCCAATAATCTTCGTTTTTGCCAAATAGTTGTAAACCTATAACCTCAAGAGCAAGAGGAAGACCTCCTGTCATTTTTACAACTTCATTGGAGAGAGTAGCATATCCATCCAAAGGACGATCTCTTCTAAAAGCATGTTTGCAAAAAAGTTGAAGAGATTGTATGACATCCAGTCCAGTAAGCTCATATTTACAACAAACATAAGGCACATTGAAGACATCTGTGTTTCTACTGGTGATAATTAATGTACTTCCTTTTCCCAACCACATTGGCCTTCCCATAAGTGCATTCAAATGAATCCTTTCATCAACATCATCAAGTAGAACCAAAACCTTTTTGCCACACAACCTTTCATTTATTGTCTTAATTCCATATTCAACATTACTAATGTTCCGCCAGTCTCTTTTCAGGATATCAGAGAGTAGCTGATTCTGCAAACACTCAATGCCTTTTAGCTGGGAAGTTTCTCTGACACCAGAAAGAAAGCAACAAGCTTCAAAATGATTTGACAGCCGGTTGTAGATGATTTTGGCAAGGGTAGTCTTCCCTACACCCCCCATACCATAGATTCCAAGAATTTTTATGTCCTCTGAATCACCACGTAGAATTCTATCAATTTCATTCACGTGATGTTCAACTCCGATCAAGCTGTCTGTCCCCAGCAGATTGGGTGTTTTCAACTCCACTATAACCTCTTGGACAATCTCGTCTACCAGTTCTCCGTTACCTCTAATATTATGGAAAGAAAAGGAAAAACATAATTAGAAGAACAAGGTCATAATGTGGAAACACTGCGACAAAATGATAACCTAGAAAATAACATACCTATTGTTCTTCGAATTGTCCCATCCTTTTAGATGGCCAACGCGGTTGAGAGCAGTTTTCCACTCACTGATTGTTGCACCAAAGTTCTTCTCATGCAAAAGAAAGTCTTCCTTATAAGGCCCAATTTGATGACGGACCTCTGCTGGAGTAACGTCATAAAAAATGGGCATAATCTTCTGTTTCCCTTTTTTACTACACTGTACCATTTGGACCAACTCATTAAGACACCATTTACTAGAGGCGTAGCCCTTGGAAAAGATAGGAATTGCAATTTTTGATTGCCTGATGGCTTTGAGCAACTCAGGACCCAACTCCTCTCCAACTCGGAGCTCTTCATTGTCCATAAATGTGTGGATTTTAGCACCTAGCAACATGGTATAGAGGACATTTGTAATGCCTGAGCGAGTATCTGGCCCCCTAAAACTCAGGAAAACATCATAGTCATATCCAGATGACATGGAGGTTGATGATGGTGAGTCATTGTGCTGATATAGTCTTTCCTGTTTCGGCAGCATCATATCAGGGAATTGCGCTGAGTTGGAGACACCTGCAGCAGTAGCTTCCACGCTGCCATTATTGACAGCCGATGAGGATGGTGAGTCACTGACAGAAGTTACCTCCATGTTTGTTTCTGTCGCAGCTGCTTTTTCTTCCCCCCTCAAAATTTCTGTGTTTTCACCTGTTTAACGAAAAACGTTCAGCAATAATGGCCCTAAAGAGAATTCATGAAATTGCAGCATTAGGAAATTTATTTCGTTCAATAGAAATTTCCTTTCAAGTTAAAAATCATGGTAATATGAAGCCTCCCCCTGCAGACAGTAGCTACAACTCCTGAATTTCTGAGTCCAAAGTGATTTTTCATTACACTTTCAAAGATTTTCATCTGTTTCAAAGGAAAATCGAGAAGGAAATTATGTGGTAGTTATTATTGGAGCATTACATGGTACAATTAGCCAAAGAAGGAAGAGGAGGAGGGGGAGGATTACAAGAAGCTTGAGGTGAATTATTCACAGGGGATGATGGAGGAGTTCCTGAAACAAGCAAGTTAGGAGAAGGGGCATGAGGAAGGGGATCAAATGGGACTTTTTTTATACTGTTCAATGATGATGCCCCTTTTGGTTGGGGAGGAGGAGGTGGTGGTGCAAAAGCCAATAAGGATGTCTGAGACTGTACAGAGGAAGAAGAAAATGAACCTGTGACATCGGATAGTGAGAATGAAAGACCATTCCCTTCTACAGCCGTGCCATATTGTTGATCCAACTCAAAACTTGGTGAAGTGTAGGGTGATTTTGTGGCTAATTCAAAACTTTCAAAAGTTCCCTCAAGAGCTGAATCAGCCGAACTTTCCGACGGCGAAGTTGGCACTTGTGGCAAAGTTGATGTGGGCTCAATATTAGACTGTATTGGCAGTTCTAAAACTTCATTCTCTTCAGGACTTGTATTGGCATCATAATTTAGTGTCATAGAGTGGACAGCTCGCTCTTCAGCAGGCAGTTCCTTGGGTTCAATCTTCCCTATGCTCTTCTTCATTCGGTTCTCCTTTTCCACCTCATCACTAGACAGATCAGCCCATTCGAGCGAAGCATCAGCATTCACTTGGAAGAATTCAATCTGCTCATGAACAGATAAGAATCATCAACTGGTTTTGTGGATAAAAAAGGTGTTGAATAATAGATGATAGATTTGACGTCTAACCAGTACCTCTGCCATAAATTCCTTGGGATATTGATCCTTGTGATCCCACGATACATCCATATCCTCAAACATAAGCTTCAGAACACTATCCGATATGAATGCAGTATTAAACATTGCACGAAACATTGACTCTCCATGTTCGAGATCAGCATCCAAGCTCATAAACTCAAGCACAACATCGTCTCGAACATAACAAGACATGTAGAATTGAACCTTTTCACCCTCTGCCTGCACTTAAATTTATGAACAATTAAAATAGTGAACTAGCATGATATATTTTTTGCTAAAGAATCCATAATGCAAGGGTGAACTCCACATCAAATCGGATTGATGGATGGGACATCTGCGATAAAGTTGGTGCTCAAAAAGGAATATTTATTTACTTATATTCTTGTATTACTCAGGGTTTTAGTCAGTACTATGAAGCAAAACACTATTTCCAGGAAAGCAAAACAAAAGAATGTAGCGTTTGAAAAAGAAGAATAACAGAATGATAACTCATCCTTCTGACTAGACTGGACATAAGCATGTATCATGTTTATTGAGTCAAAACGAGATTCTCTAGTCATCACACTCAAGTCATAAAGTTACAATTGACTACTTTCTAAAGATTAGAACAAATGCATCATCTTGCGAAAAGGAACTTAGGCAAGTTCTCAAATGTGGCATAATTGCCATTTTTACAGAATGTGAAATGCAAAACGGTGCAACAATGATCTTTTGCAGCTTGATTTAGCAGACAAACAAAGTGAGAACTCTCTTACTAAGACATTCAAAACACAAAGATAACTGTGACTGCCTGCAACTCCTATCCACAAATCCGGCAAGGATTAACAAACATTTAAGGTGAAAAAGTTCAGTACCAGAAGCCAATCGATACAAGGGAAAGCAAATGGAGTCATAACTGGAGAAAACATACAACAGCATTTCATGAACAATTTTAGATTATCCATACTGCCAACAAAAACATAATTACCTGTTTGTAAGGTGTTGGCGACAGAACTTTGGGAGTTTGATCAGCACATAAAAAGGGTTCCTGTCCTATTATCTGACATCCCCATTGAACATCCAAATGAGGAACTGAACTAAGTCTGACACTGTTTATCACAAGAAGCTTATTTGGTGCAGGCCAGTCAGAACCAGCATTCTGCATGGAAACATAGTGCAGGTATCTCAGCTGGGAAGGCAACGGATTCAGTGTTGACGTCAGCTGCAAGAGTTCATGAGGCGCTTTCTTGTAAATCATGTTGAGTGTTTTCTGCTCCCCATCCTGCTTCTTCCTATATAACAAAAGAGAAGCCAACATGAACGCCAAAACTGGCCATGCACCCCTTTCGCAATGCATCAACAGCACGTTAGTTTTTGCATCAGATGACAACCATTCATCAGCAGATCTCAAGAAGCTGTGTATAATCTCCACTCTCGGTATGGGGCAACCTCCATAATTTTGAATGAGTTTTTCGACATTTATGCCATATTCAGATAACACTCTAGCCAGGTGGCTATGGTTTTTGTGCTCTCCAAAATTGAACACCATGAAAGAGGCAGCAGGAAATTGGTCTTGGAGTTTTGCAACTATGCTTCTCATGTGAACCTCACCTTCATCATTCTTCAACCAGTCTGTGGTAAGGCAGTATTCAAACACTGCATCCACATCCACATATGCAAATCATTATGTGCATAAGATTTCTGTAAGAAGACAGATGAAGCTAACAGGAGACACCTATCCTTAATGTGTCCTTCCTTTGGGCTCAGTATAAAGTTGATAGACTTGAAATAGCTTTACTTCTTGAAGTAAAATGAAGTACTCATGCAAGATTATCTTCCAAAATAAGCCGGAGAAATGAGATCATAAACTTCCAGAAAAGAGTGACTAGGAAAGGTTTTTGTGCAGTTAGAAACCCATAAAATACAGATCGTTTCCATAAAGGTGAAGTGTCATTGATATTTCCAGAGGAGTGATGAATCAACTAATGAAATGATAACCTGAACTTGATGGATAAGCACCTCATGAGAATCTTCTGCAGATAAACCTATTGAATGCCTATGACCTTTCACCGGCAAGCTCATTTGCGAATGGTGAATCATGCATTTATAACTAGACAGTAGCACACGCAAGAGCCTTTGTGATTAACAAGGAAGCAAGTGCAGAAAGTGCTTGTAGCTAAGTAGCTCCATCAAAGGCCTACTTCTTTCTATTTCTTGGCTTTCTAGCCTTCCAAAGAAAGTAGCATCTATTTGTATTTTAAAAATCTAGGTGAATGGTTCACGCGCCAACTTAACCAAGTGAAGTGGGCCCACTGAGAAGAGACCCGCCGATCTTCACCTGTTTAAGATGTGGGCCTTTTTTGTCCTGCTGAAAAGGCTTACGAGATAGCTAGTATTTCAATGCTATGGTCTTTTAAATTGGGCACTGGACTGACCTAATTCGGTTTGAGGTTAGTCTCAAAAGTCTGATAGGCTAGCAATCATTGATGGGTTATGGGATTTCTTTTCTTCAATCTGGCCTGAACTGAACTCTTCTTGTCGGACTTGAGCCCCAATGCCATTTGGCTGGTCTATAAAATATAGGTGCACCTTCAAAAGCTACCAAGGTTCTGCAGTTGCTGGAAGTTGGTTAACATGAGCATGGAAATGCTCCCAGGTTAGAGCAGGGATGTGGGTCGTGTGAATGGTACCATTTAAATGTGGATTGCGACAACTATCTCCTTTTAGGTGAGGCAAGAAATGAACTCGCAATCAGCAGTGGTATGAAATGTGATGACATGCTTCTATGGAAGCTAATGCTTGTGCTGAGGAACTATTTGATCTGAGTTGGTTGACAAGATGCAACAGCCGACTCCTAGACAGAAAGTAACTGCTTCTTTTGCAAAGTAACAGAGTTGTCAGTCCTGGAAGTAATAGTCTGTATTTGTTTCATGAGCCTAGAGTCCAGTTTTATGACAAAAATGGGAAAACAAAACCAAAACCATAGTGCACAAGCTTCTCTGATCTTTTGACATATTATATCCCAAGTTCATTCCAGTTTTCATATTGGTTTCCCACTAATTACCACATTGTTGAAGTACTACAGCGCTCCTAGTGGAGGAAAATCTTAGAAAATAAGACTAGAAGCTGTTATTGCACCCAAACACTAAAATAAACGAGCATACAGAGAATCCTGTAATCTGACAATATAAATTATTGTAAGCATACAGATATTGAATATGTTAAAGCTTACCATAGACTCTGTCGGAAACTTCCAACATCCCTCCATTGGGCAGATTCCTATAATATAATATCCAGAGTAAGGCCATATTGCACACTAGAATTGCACTCACATAAAACCAAAGTCCATGTTACTTCATTTTATGTAACTCGTACTTTATGGTGGAGAAAATTTTCTCCGTTGACTATGAGAGATTTTAAGTCTATAAACAATAATTTGCTCAGGGGAATGGGAGCTACTTGCTGTCATTATTCATTGCATCAAATGTGCATGGTAAAAGGTCAAAAAAATTTATGTTGGTAATGTGGTTAAAAAAGATATATATATATATATATATATATAAACGATAGTGTAATAGAGTGGACTTGTATTAGCATCATAAGATAGTGTTATAGAGTGGACAGCTCACCCTTCAGCAGGCAGTTCCTCGGATTCAATCTTCCTCATGCTTTCCTTTAGTCGGTTCTCCTTTTCCACCTCATCAATAGACAAATCCGCCCATTCGAGTGAAGCATCATCATTCACTTGGGAGAAATCAATCTGCTCATGAACAGAAAAGAATCATGAACTGGTTTTGCGGATAAAATTAAAAGTGTTGAATAACTGACTATTAATTTGACATCTAACCAGTACCTCTGCCATAAATTCCTTGGGATATTGATCCTGGTGATCCCACGACACATCCATATCCTCAAACATAAGCTTCAGAACATTTTCCGATATGAATGCAGTATTAAACATTGCACGAAACATTGACTCTCCATGTTCAAGATCAGCATCCAAGCTCATACACTTGAGTACAATGTCGCCTCGAACATAACAAAGCATGTAGAATTGAACCTTTGCACCCTCCGCCTGCTCTTAAATTTATGAACAATTAAAACAGTGAACTAGCATGATATCTATATTTTTTGCTAAAGTATCCATGATGCATGGGTGAACTCCCACATCAAATCGGATCGATGGATGAGACATGTGCCATAAAAATGGTGCTCGAGAGGGAATATTTATTTTCTTATATTCTTGTATTCCTCAGAGAGTTGTAGTCAGTACTATGGAGCAAAACTGTTAAAATGTGATTCATTTTTTGAAAAGTACTAGAACACACTAGAATTAAGCATACTTAAAGAAAAAGAAAAAGTGGCGGCAACAACTTCCAAGACAAAGTTGAAGACTCTCGTACTTTGAAGAACTTTCTGGTACTATGTGGGCAGCAAGTATATGTATGAAGGAAGAAAGCCAGCTGGAAGTTGGTTGAAATGTCAACAAAAGTGGCTGGGAATAGAAAAATGAAGATTAATGGAGAAGACACCAGAAGATGCGGAAGAAGTCGCAACAAGCAAAAGACAAGAAGAAGCTGTAATTTTATATTATTTCTTGTACTCAAAGTCGGTAGATTATGGCGGTGGATTCATGCCTATAAATAGGAGTAGTGGACGTTTGTTTGTAGAGGCCGAAAACTAGAAGTGCTCCCCCCTTTGTAATACCAACTATCATAATAAAATTTAGTTTGTGCTTTCATTTATTTTTCACTCCGTTTCTCACTTCCTTGTCATAGTTCACACACACTTGCACACACACGCTTCCGCAAAATCCCAACAGTGGTATCAGAGCCACGTTTTTTGGTTGGTATTGGGCATTTGTCCTAACCACCCGTTCCCAAAATTATCCATTCAAATTTCCAACAACTAAACTATGGCCAACTCCACCTCATCATCATTTCCTATTCCTAACTTTGATGGGAATAACTATGATTACTGGAGACCACGTTCTTGATGGCCCAAGACTTATGGGACATCGTCGAGAGTGGTTATGAGGCTTCGCAAGAAGGTGCAAGTGTACCAAAGGATCAACTACAAAAGGATGCAAGGGCACTATACTTTATTCAACAAGCACTCTCGGAAACAGTATTCCCGAGAATAATTGGAGTGAAGACTGCGAAGAAGGCTTGGGAGACATTACAAGAAGAATTTCAAGGCACTGAACAGGTACAAACTATTCAACTTCAGACTTTGAGAAGGGAATTTGAGAATTCTAAAATGAAAAATTATGAGACTGTTCAAGAATATTGTGGTAGATTGAAACAATTAGTAAATCAGATGAGATCTTATGGAGATGATATCACCGATCAAAGGGTTGTTGAAAAATACTGGTGACACTCACTAGAAAATACAATTCTATTGTTACTACTATAGAATCATCAAAGGATTTAAAACCCTATCGGTGAGTGAGCTAATTGGCTCTTTAGAAGCATATGAAAAAAGATTGCAAGTACGGGGAAGAAGATACAGTTGAAAGTGCTTTTCAGTCAAAAATGAACATACGGTCTCATAATTCTAAAAGTAGTGTAAGAAGCTCATGGAAAAATAGAAGAGGAGGAGAAACTACACGGAAAGAAAAATATCCAGTTTGTGGTATTTGTAAGAAAAATAATCATTTGGAGAAGGATTGTTGGTTTAAAAATAAACCACAATGCCGCTCTTGTAAAAGATATGACCACATAGAAAAATTTTGTCGCTCTAAAATAGATTATAAAGCGAATTATGCTGAAGAAGAAAAAGGAAAAGAAAAGGAAGAAGAAAATTTAGATAATTTATTCTATACAGGCCAAGTGGAAAAAGATGAGAGGAATGACCCATGGTATATTGATAGTGGGTGTAGTAATCATATGACGGGAGATGAATCTATATTCACCAATATCGATACATCGGTAAAAACACAAGTGAGATTGGGTAATGGTGAATCGGTTGATGTGAAAGGAAAAGGGACTATAGCTGTTGAAACTAAGAAAGGCCCAAAATACATTCATGAAGTATATTTGGTTCCTAGTCTTGCACAAAATCTACTCAGTGTAGGCCAAATGATGCAAAATGGTTATTCTTTATACTTTAAAGGAGATACCTGCACTATCTATGATAAATATAGGAATAATGTTATTGCCTCTGTGAAAATGGAGAACAAGAATTTTCCTATTCGATGGAAATATGTCAAAGATATAGCTATGAAAGCTCAACTTGATGATTCATGGCTATGGCATCGGAGATTTGGCCACCTCAACTTTTATGGGCTCAAAATTCTCCATCAGAAAAATATGATGAGAGATTTTCCAGCCATTACAGAAATTTCAGATGTTTGTGAAGGCTGTCTTTTTGGAAATCAACAAAGGAAGTCCTTCCCGTCTAGAGGCACATGAAGAGCTAAGAAGCCATTAGAACTTGTTCATACGGACGTGTGCGGTCCGATGAGGACACCTACACCTAGCCAGAATAAATATTTCATCCTATTCATTGATGACTACACAAGAATGACGTGGGTCTATTTTCTTCGAGAAAAATCGGAGGTTTTCTCTATTTTCAAGAAATTCAAGAACCGCGTCGAGAATCAAAGTGGCCGCAGAATCAAAGTCCTAAGGAGCGATAGAGGCACGGAATATAATTCAAGAGAGTTCAATAAATTCTATGAAGATGAAGGAGTCCATCATCAACTGACTGTTGGCTACGCTCTAGAACAAAATGGAGTAGCTGAAAAAATAGAACCGTCATGAAGATGGCAAGGTCTATGTTAAAGGAGAAAGGCCTTCCCAACACTTTTTGGGCGAAGCGGTTTATACTGCAGTATACACATTAAGCAATTGTCCAACTAAAGCTGTTCAAAATAAAACACCAGTCGAAGCATGGAGTGGACGGAAGCCTTCAGCAAAACATCTCAAAGTATTTGGCTGTATTTGCTACGATCACATCCCTAATAAAAAAAGGAGCAAGCTCGATGAGAAGACCGAAAAAGGAATATTCATTAGCTATAGCGATCAATCAAAAGGCTATCGGGTTTACAACCTAAAAACTAAGAAGCTCATGATCAGTCAAGATGTTGAGTTCAATGAAAATGCCGCTTGGAATTGGGATGAAGAGAAGATTGAGAAGAAGTATGTCAACTTACCAGACATACCTCCTGCACGTGAGGAATCAACACCACAAGAAGAAAGCGGAACATCGGATTCCTCTACTCAAGAAGTAACACCACCATCCTCTCCAAGCCCGACGCAAGAAGAATCTACTCCAGAGTCTCCAGTACTAAGGGTAAAAGCCCTTATAAGAATTTATGACACATGCAACTTTGCTATTTTGGAACTAGAAAACTACGAACAAGCATCCAAAGATGAAGTCTGAATAAAAGCCATGGAGGAAGAGATCAAGATGATCGAGAAAAATGAAACTTGGGAGCTTGTCGATCGACTCGAAGACAAAGAAATCATTGGCGTCAAGTGAGTCTACAAGACAAAGCTCAACGCGGATGGATCAATCCAGAAGCATAAAGCAAGGCTTGTGGCGAAAGGATATTTGCAACAACCAGGTATTGACTATACTGAAACTTTTGCTCCTGTTGCTCGCCTTGATACTATTCGAGCACTCATAGCTCTAGCGGCACAAAAAGAATGGAAGATCCATCAACTAGATGTAAAATCAACATTCCTAAATGGATATCTTCAAGAGGAAATTTATGTAGCTCAACCGGAAGGCTTTACTGTCAAAGACAATGAAGAAAAGGTCTTAAAGCTTAAGAAGGCCCTATACGGGTTAAAACAAGCACCACGAGCGTGGTATAGTAGAATTGATGAATACTTCACCAAGCAAGGATTTAGGAGGAGCATGAGTGAGCCAACACTTTACATCAAGACCCAAGGTAATTCTGACACACTTATTGTCTCTCTATATGTGGATGATCTAATATATATAGGGAACAATGAGACAATGATCCGAGAATTTAAAGAAGAAATGATGAAGACTTTCGAGATGACGGACTTGGGCTTGATGAACTATTTCCTCGGTATTGAAGTCAATCAAGATGAAGGAATTTTCATCTCGCAAAAGAAATATGCAGAAAAGCTCCTTGAAAAATTCAAAATGAGTAATTGCAAAACAGTGGCAACACCACTTGTGATGAATGAGAAACTATTGAAAGAAGATGGAGCTGAAAAAGCAGACGCTTCACTTTACAGAAGCCTAATTGGGAGTTTACTATATCTTACTGCTACACGGCCAGATATTATGTACGCAACAAGTTTACTATCACGGTTTATGCAGAGTCCAAGCCAAATTCACTTTGGAGCAGCCAAGAGAATTCTAAGATACTTACGAGGAATCACTGATTATGGTATTTGGTACCGACCTAGTGCAACAGCTAAGTTGATCGGTTTTGATAGCGATTGGGCGGGATCATCTAATGACGGGGGAGGAGCACCACTTTGGTTATGCATTCACATTAGGTTCTGGAATATTTTCATGGACATCTAAAAAACAAGACTCGGTGGCACAATCCACTGCAGAAGCAGAATATGTTGCGGCTGCTACAACTACCGATCATGCAATATGGCTTCAAGAATTCTCGAAGACATTGGAGAAGCACGAATGGAATCAACTCCGATACTTTGCGACAATAAGTTCACAATCGCTATATCAAAAAAATCCAGTATTTCATGGAAGAACCAAACATATAGACATCAAATATCATTTCATACGAGAGGCGCAAAATAACAAAGAGATCGAGCTGAAATATTGCAAACCGAAGAACAAATAGCGGACATCTTCACTAAAGCATTATCACGAGCCAAGTTCGAGACATTACGGGAAATGCTTGGAGTATCACAAAAATGGATCAAGGAGGAGTGTTAAAATGTGATCCATTTTTGAAAAGTACTAGAACACACTAGAATTAAGCATACTTAAAGAAAAATAAAAAGTGGCGGCAACAACTTCCAAGACAAAGTTGAAGACTCTCGTACTTTGAACAACTTTCTGGTACTATGTGGGCAGCAAGTTGTATGAAGGAAGAAAGCCAGCTGGAAGTTGGTTGAAAAGTTAACAAAAGTGGCTGGGAATAGAAAAATGAAGATTAATGGAGAAGATACCAGAAGATGCGGAAGAAGTCGCAACAAGCAGAAGACAAGAAGAAGCTGTAATTTTATATTATTTCTTGTACTCAAAATCGGTAGATTATGGCGGTGGATTCACGCCTATAAATAGGAGTAGTGGACGTTTGTTTGTAGAGGCCGAAAACTAGAAGTGCTCCCCCTTTGTAATACCAACTATCATAATAAAATTTAGTTTGTGCTTTCATTTATTTTTCACTCCATTTCTCACTTCCGTGTCATAGTTCACACACACTTGCACACACACGCTTCCGCAAAAACCCAACAAAAACACTATTGCCAGGAAAGCAAAACAAAAGAATGTAGCGTTTGAAAAGGAAAAATAACAGAATGATAACTCATCCTTCTGACTAGACTGGACATAAGCATGTATCATGTTTATTGAGTCAAAACAAGACTCTCTAGTCATTGCACTCAAGTCATAAAGTTACATTGACTACATTCTAAAGATTAAAACAAATGCATCATCTTGCAAAGAGGAACTTAGGCAAGTTCTCAAATGTGGCATAAATGCCATTTTTACAGAAAGTGAAATGCAAAACGGTGCAACAATGATCTTTTGCAGTTTGATTTAGCAGACTAAAAAAGTGAGAACTCTCTTACTAAGACATTCAAAACACAAAGATAACTGTGACTGCCTCCAACTCCTATCCACAAATCCGGCAAGGATTAACAAACATTTAAGGTGAAAAAGTTCAGTACCAGAAGCCAATCGATACAAGGGAAAGCAAATGGAGTCATAACTGGAAAAAATATACAACAGCATTTCATGAACAATTTTAGATTATCCATATTGCCAACAAAAACATAATTACCTGTTTGTAAGGTGTTGATGACAGAACTTTGGGAGTTTGATCAGCAATTATAAAGGCATCCTGTCCTATTATCTGGCATCCCCATTGAACATCCAAATGAGGAACTGAGCTTAGTCTGACACCTGTTATCACAAGTAGCTTATTTGGTGCAGGCCAGTCAGACCCAGCATTCTGCGTGGAAACATAGTGCAGGTATCTCAGCTGGGAAGGCAACGGATTCAGTGTTGACGTCAGCTGCAAGAGTTCATGAGGCGCTTTCTTGTAAATCATGTTGAGTGTTTTCTGCTCCCCATCCTGCTTCTTCCTATATAACAAAAGAGAAGTCAACATGAACGCCAAAACTGGCCATGCACCCCTTTCGCAATGCATCAACAGCACGTTAGTTTTTGCATCAGATGACAACCATTCATCAGCAGATCTCAAGAAGCTGTGTATAATCTCCACTCTCGGTATAGGGAAACCTCCATAATTTTGAGGGAGTTTTTCGACAGTTATGCCATATTCAGACAACACTCTAGCCATTTGGCTATGGTTTTCTCCCTCTCCAAAATTGAGCACCACGAAAGAGGCAGCAGGAAATTGGTCTTGGAGTTTTGCAACTATGCCTCTCATGTGAAACTCATATTCATCATCCTTCAACCAGTCTGTGGTGAGACAGTATTCAAACACTGCATCCACATCCACATATGCAAATCATTATGTGCGTACAATATCTGTAAGAAGACAGATGAAGCTAACAGGAGACACCCCTCATCAAATGTGTCCTTCCTTTGGGCTCAGTATAAAGTTGATAAACTATGAGATAGCTTTACTTCATGAGGTAACATGAAATACTCTTCCAAACTAAACCAAAGAAATAAGCTCATAAACTTCCAGAAAAGAGTGACTAGGCAAGCTTCTTGTGCAGTAAGAAACCCATGTACTACAGATCATTTTCATAAAGGCGAAGCATGATTGATATTTCCAGAGAAGTGATAAATCAACAAATGAAATGATCACCTAAATTGAGGGATAAGCACCTCATGAGAATCTTCTGTAGATAAACCTATTGAATGGCTATGACCTTTCACCAGCAAGTTCATTTGGGAATGGCAAATATGCATTTATGACTAGGCCGTAGCAACCCATAAGAGCCTTTGTGATTAACAAGGAAGCAATTACAGAAAGTGCTTGCAGCTAAGTGGCTCCATCAAAGGTCTACTTCTTTCTATTTCTAGGCTTTCCAGCCTTCCAAAGAATAGCATCTATTTGTATTCTAAAAATCTAGGCGAATAGTTCATGCACCTACTTAACCAAGTAATGCAGGCCCACTGAGGAGAGACCCAGCCCCCTGCTCTCTGCCCTTTTAAGATGTGGCTCTTTTTTGTCTTGCTAAAGAAGCCTACAAGATAGCTTGTATTTCAATGCTATGGTCTTCAAATTGGGCACTGGACTGACCCACTTTGGTTTCAGGTTAGCCTCAACAGTCTAATAGCCTAGCAATCATTGATGATTTTTGGGATTTTTTCCCTTCAATCTGGCCCGAACCGAACTCTTCTTATCGGACTTGAGCCCCAATACCATTTGGCTGGTCTATAAAACATTGGTGCACCTTCAAGAGTTTATGCAGTCGCTGGAAGTTGGTTTGCATGAGCATGGAAATGCTCCCAGGTTAAAGCAGGGCTGAGGATCGTGTGAATGCTGCCATTTAAACGTGGATTGGGACAAGTATTTCCTTTTAGCTGGGGCAAGAAATGAACTCGCAAACAGCAGTGATTTGAAATGCGATTACATGCTTTAATAAAAGTTAATGCTTGTGCTGAGAAACTATTTGATCAGAGTTGTTGACAAGATGCAACAGCCCAACTCCTACATAGTTAATTTATGTTTCTTTTGCCAAGTAACAAAGTTGTCAGTCCTAGAAGTTAGTCTGTTTTTGTTTCATGAGCCTAGAGTCCAGTTTTGTGACAAAAATGGGAAACGAAAAGCAAAAACTACAGTACACAAGCTTCTCTGATCTTTTGACATATTATATACCTAGTTCATTCCCAGTTGTCACTCTGGTTTTCCAGTAATTCCGAAGTACTACGGTTCTCCTAGAGGAGGAAAATCTTAGATAAAGGACTAGAGGCTGTTATCGCACCCAACCACTAAAATAAACCAGCATACATAGAATCCTGGAATCTGACAACATAAGCTATTGTAAGCATAACGATATTGAATATGTTAAAGCTTACCATAGACTCTGTCTGAAACTTCCAATACCCCTCCTTCAGGCAGAATCCTATAATAGAATTTCCAGAGTAAGGCCACAATGCACACTAGAATTGCACTCAGGGAAAACCAAAAGTCCATGTTACTTCTATTTATGCAACATGTACTTTATGGCAGAGAAAATTTTCTCAGTAAACTAGGAAAGATTGTAAGTCTGAAAACAATAATTTGCTCAGGGAAATGGGAGCTACTCTCTGTCTTGTTCATTGCATCAAATGTGCCATGTAAGGTCAAATAGATTTATGTTGGTAATGTTGTCAAAAAAAATTTAGAAAAAATGATTGGAAGAATGGAATCAGATTTTGAGCCATGAATACTGCTGTTAAGCAATTATTTGCCCCATAAAGTTGCTAATGGTTATCAGCAAAAAAATCCTCCATAATTCAACAAAATCTCAAAATAAAAATACCAAATAGCAATTGATGTGATAGTAATGTTTGAATGGTTACCGAGCAAAAATCTTTCAAATGAGTATATTACATAGTAATTTTAGTAATTCACTATTAATTTACACCATTTTCCGTCCAAGCACACAGTTATTGGAGGGACTAACCTATTAAACCAATGATCCACAATCACTAGAACCTTGCAGTTATACATTGTTCCACACTTTTATGTGTTTCGATGAGGGACACTTTGTTTTACTATCAACAAAAAAAAAAAGCCCAGACACTACCAGTTCCAAACTTCGGCAGTTCCTAAATAAATCGACTCACCTTGTCCTTTTAGACAAATTACCGTTCTCTTCGATGATCTGGTCAGGCAGTGCTCGTGACTGCCGGTCTTCAATCATCCTACGTACTTTAGACATCGAAGGGCGCCTCTGAGGGAGGTCGGATGCACAAGCCATCGCCACCTGCAACAGTCCCATTAATTCATCCTGGAAATTCTGGTAATCTCCCAGCTCAGGATCGAAAACATCAACAGTCCAGTGCTTTCCGGTGGTGGGCTTAACCAACTTTGCGAGATCGGCCCCGTCAGTCATTTTCCCAGTTAGAAGCTCCACAAGCAACACTCCAAAGCTATAGACATCATCCTTTTGACGGTCGGCAGCCTTCGCTGGGCCTTGTGGAGGCGCCTGGATGTGGGTCAGGCCATAATCGGAAACTAACGGATCATAAGATGCGGTGAGGAGGACATTGGTCGACTTGAATTTTCCATGGAAGACATCGGGACCTTGAGAATGCAAGTACTCTATGGCCCGGGCGGCTCCAAGAGCGATGCCGCGCCTGATTTCCCAGCTTAGCGGGGTCTTTTCCGACCCTATGCCTCCATGAAAAAGTCCGTACAAGCTTCTTAGGGGCACGTAATCAAACAACAGAAGCTTCTCGTCTCTACTGTAAGAGTAAGCCTTCAGGGGGAGTAGATTCTCATGTCGCATTGCTCCCAACACGCTCATCGTGTTCCTGAATTCGTCCACGGGTAAGGCCACATCCCTTAGCCTCTTCACAACCACCGTCCTCCCGTCGTCCAGGACTGCTTTGTAAGACGTGCCGACAGCCCCTGTCCCTAAAATCTCAGCACTGCCCCTCGACAGGGACTCCAGATCAAACTTCTTCGCCGAAGTGTCCAAGAAGATCAGCTTCTTCTCAGCCTGAATTACCGCATCCTGCTGCCCGGATGGCGGATTGTCTGCTCCTGCTGCTCTACTCCACCTGTCACCCAACCTTCGCCACAGATCACTAAGAGTTCCCGACATTGTAGCCACAAAAAAAGAAACCCCGAGTACGATCCCGTCACACTATGCGCCGTTATGGCAGCATGACACAGCTGCTGTCTCCTCGGCTCTTCAGCCTCGATAGCTCCAGGTCTTCTCCCTGCTCTTTCCGTCTTGGTCAACGATATCACCAGAAGGAATAGTGGCGTTGGAGCAAGAAGAAAGCCATTTCAAATCCACCAATGGCCCACGCTGTGATGTGAATATATCTAATGGTCCAGGAATTTATCAGACACAGGATTTCCAGCGGAAGCTAGATTTGAAGAAAGCGCGCCCTGTCTCACTCAGTCTAGAATTCTCCACGCAGATTTTTATGACATAAAGTGAGTCACCATGATGACAGCTTTTTTTTTTTTTTTTTGGTCAGTATGATGACAGCTTGAAGGCTCCATTTTCTACTCTGAGCTGTCACTTCCTTAACCGCACATGGAAATTTAGCCCTTGCCAACTCGGTGGACTGCACTTCTAATAATTGAAAAATAAAAAAAAAACTACCAAAAACAATAAACAATGTCCATTGTAACATATTTTGCCTAACTTTTTTTGTGATATCAAAAAATTCAAAATTATATCTATATCACATATTTATTCCAAAATTATACAATGTAATATATGTACCCCAAACTTCTTCTTACAATTCTAAAAATCCCAAGTTTGTATTTGTATGATACATTTATTCACAAAATTTGATGTCATAGAAAAAAGTTTGAGATTTTTGGCATTATATATAAAAGTTTGGATAAATGTGTTGCATAGGAAAAGATCCCAAATTATGGTGGTTGTGGAATTAAAGAGAATAATAATTTTTTTTTTTGGATAAATAAGTCACACATATATAAGTTTGGAGTTTTTAGTATTGTAAAATATAGTTTAGGGTAAATATTTAGTAGTTGGCAAAATTTGAGTTTTTTATTTTTGTGCTTATTCTTAAGAAAAAGGGTGTTAATTTTAGTTTGAATATCTACTTGAGTTCTACAAATGGTATTAAAGCTGCACACTCAATGGTATTAACATCAATGGCTGCATTTGCACATCCAGCTTCCGTCTTCTTCTCAATTTTATTTTTAATTTTCTTTCTTTTTCTTCTTCTTCAAAGCCCAGACGACTTCTAAAACCACTAACTTGTGAGATTAATGGTGAAATAATTAAATATTAAATAGCGCTTTCATTAACGATTTAATATTTTAGAAAACATGAGATAGTTCAAATCTTTTGAAATCCCTATCTGTCTCTCCTATGTCACATTTCTAGGTTTTACTCTCCCACACGATTTCTATCTTGGTTTTCCCCCATGTTTTTGTTAAGAAAATCTAAATCTGATTTTCTTTTGTCAAATTAAATGTGATCAAATAGTTGCGAAAAAATCATAATATAGATTTTTAAGGGGGACCCTTTCGCGGGAACAAACGCTTTCGTTCTATGATCACAATCGACCAAAGTTGACTTCACACAAAAACAAAAAGAGGAAGAAAAAAGGTTCATTCGGCATTTGGCCGTACAGAACCAGAAGGAAGAGAAACGAAAATGGTGGAGAGAAAGAGTTAGAGCTATAAGTGTTAAATGCGCTCACTTTTTATTTTTCCTGGAGATATTTCTTACTTGTTGATTTTGCAAATAAAAAATATATACCGGAAAAAAAAAAGACTGCCTTCAATAATTTTCAATGGATTTTAGAGTATGATTAACGTTATTTAGATTGAAATGTTTATATGTCATAAAGAAGATTTAATATATACCAAAGAGAAAGAGAATGGGTTCCATGAAAGGTTTGATAAGATTACGGAAGAAAATAGAATATGTGACATCTTAGATTTTCAGTCCTGTTTTCTACTAAATAAATCAAGCATTTCATTGACGAGCCTATATGGCTATTCTTAAAGCTGATCACTCTCAAGATAACTAAACTATCTAGGACAACCATTAAGAAATTTTAAGGCAATAAATTTGAGAATTTGACTAAGAATCGGCTTTTCGATCGTACTCATCTTTAGAGGCCATTACGGCACAGTTAAAAGTCGATTTGAGATCAGAGATAGGTTGGTTCGATAGAGATGTGTGGCTAATCGTGGGTGACACCATTAAATTGGAAAATTCTCGTCGACCGGCACTAAACTGATTTTCTTATTGTTTTGGTACTCTGTGTCCGTATTTGAATCATCGAGATTTTCACGATAACCGAGAGTCGTCAATGTGTCGAGTGGGTTCATTGTGGCTTGAATAAAATCGATCACAGATCATTTACACTGAAAAATTTCTGAAAGTCATTCGGTAGCCTAAGTCATACTAAAAACGCGCCAAGTGAAATTTAACCGTGAATTCGAGTTCGATTTTAGAAATTGAAGATTCTATCATGTCATAATAAATTCTAGGAGTATCGACTCATTCTCAAAAGATTTTTCTGCAACCCGAGGCTTTTTGGGAAAAAGTTATCCTAGGGCCGTTTTTATTTAGATAAAGGCCGGGATCGTTTTTGATCGTGTGAGTGGGATGCAAGATGGAGCAATTGGTGAGAAAAAAACACCAATTTGATAATTGAAGTGTCGATTGAATTTATTGAGGCTGGTTTGTGTTGATTTAAGGAAGAATTAATGGCCATTGGAGAGGAAACCAAAGGAAATTCGTGTGCCCCCTTCCCTATGGTTTTGAATCATTTCATTTGTCCAAGAGTGAGCATTGGCGGCTCACTAAAGGGCCAAGGAGACCACACTTGGTTGAAAATGGTTAAGGAGACCATGGTGTGGAAAATAAGGCTTGGTAGGCCCCCTCTAACCTCATCTCTTTCCTCTCTTTCTCACCAAGCAACCAGCCAGCCTATTCGCCCTCTCCTATTGTTGTTTGACAACCACAGCAGCCGAAGAAGCCGTCGGAGCAGCCGCGCCATTGCCATTCGCTGCCTCCATCCTGTGCGAGCACCGTTGCTGCCTCGCAAGCCTGCCTGGCTGTCTTGCCGTCCCACCGTCCCAGCCGTGGCTGTCTTAGCTCGATCGTGTGACCAAGAGGCCCTTTGGCCAGCACAGGCCACCATTCAACCATCTCCAACCATCGTGAGCCGCCACTCAGCCCCACTCGGCCTTCCCGCTGCCTTCCCCGAACCTTGCCACCCCTCATAGCCCTTATTCTCTTTGTTTTGCAGCTAAAATAGAGAGCAATTTTTGTGGGTTTCCAGAAAACTTGTAGGCCCATTTTGAGGTGGTTTCGAGCCTCAAAACCTAGGTCCGCTTTGGAGAAAGTCGAGTCTCGTCGCGTTCCCGTCGGTTTGATCCGAACCGCTTGTTAAACAAGTGAGTTTTACTCACTAAACCTCACTTAGTATGTTAATGATACTTAAGGGATGATTAGATTTAATTAAGTGCAATTAAGTGGATAGATTAGAGTAGAGTAATTAATTTAATGCTTTACTGATGCATGTTAAGTGGTTAGTTGTAATAATTAGCAAGTAGACAAGTTCTATTATTTATTGAACGAACCTCAACAATTTTTCAGGTCCGTTTCGACTTCCAATTAGGCATTACGGGCCTAAATTGGATTTATTGGCATTTATTTAATATTTTTCATAATTATTTATTTAATTAATTATTTTTCAGAAATTAGACTGGGATTGTGGTGACCGGAATTTCGTGTAGAATGTAGTGGTGCTCTCTATTTATTTAGTTGAGTACCTAATTGTACAAATTGAGTGAAATTATGTTGATGGGTGTTTTATTCCAAAATTTAGATAATTTTGATAATTAATGGGAAAATTACTAGACATCGGCCTATAGCGCTAAAAATTTATTTTGGGACTGTTAAAAATAGTGGGAGGTTCAAAAGTGAAAATCTTGTATTTTGACTAAGGCCGGCTGTGTACCCACACACATATATTTTTATCAGGAATGATAAAAATGACAAATTGATTGTATGATTGGAATGGCATATTATACCGCCTCGATGGCACTATATGTCATCTTGGAGAAAGAACGGTATATTGATAAAAGTGGTAAATTTATGTACAATCTGAATGTTATATAATATCGGCTCGACAACTCTATAGGTCGACTTAAAGAATAGACGATATGCAATGTCGGCTCAATGACCCTATAGGTCATCTTGAAGAATGGATGACATACCATAACGGCTTGGTGACTCTACATGTCATCTTGGAGAATGTACGTTATGTTTTATATACTCAGTGACTCTATATGTCATCTCGGAGAATGAATATTATAATATATTGGCTCGGTAACTTGATAGGTTATCTTGGAGAATGCACAGTATTGAATGAAATGACTGGGGAATGGTCTGATTAACATGTAATCGACTAGGTCGATTGATCAATGTTTTGATATGTTGTTTTGATCTGTGGTGATTGATTGGGTGCCGTTGCGACTCGATCTCGCCGCCCTTACATCAAAAGGGGGAAAGGTCAGGTTTAGGGGTACTTTGATCACGAGAGTTTCCTCCACGAGATCACGAGCTCTCCTAAGCTCATACCTGCGTGATAGTGAATTTTATATGGTCTAATCATTTATGACAATCCTAAAAATAGACGGGAGTCACCACTAGCCTCGTTTTGGGGGTCAGCTAGAAAACCCAATTGAGGGTCGAGAGTATTCCCTTGATACCTACGCAATCAAATATCTAGGTTCGGGGACTTGGGTTACGCTAATATTTTTATTAACACCCTTTCGGTACCTAAATAGTATGTTGTGTTTTTCCTAACATGTCTATGCATTTCTTTTTACATTTTCAGGATCATACATTCTATACTAAGTGATCATGCGTGGTGGATTACTTTCATTCTATTCTATTCCTAAAAAATGAAAGGAAAACAATCAATGAAATTGAAATTGTAAGACAGCAAGTAAACAATTAAGGAAAAGCAGTAAATCTATCATGCGATCCTAAAGAGTATAAAAGAGAAATGTACGAGAAAAAAGAGAAAAAAAAAACCCACAACTCATCGGGTTTTATACAACAAATAGAACCCGAGACATATGTTGGGAAAATGAGTATTACATGAAAATGGTCGGAATGGACATCGACCTCCACCATCTTCATGTTTTCTCCATCTTCAGGGTCATAATCTAAACCTAATCTAAGAAATTTATGACTAGGCGCATACAAATGAAAGAAACAATCATCACAACTAAGATCAAAGCAATTGGGGTAGAACCCATGTATGAATGGCTCTAAGAAATAGCACAAAAATCAAGCACTTCATAAAGAACAACTTTCATGAATGGAATTTCCTGAGACGTATCAAGTTCAAGTAAGGTCAAATTCATGGCCAAAAAGCAACAATCGCTAAAGTATGCAAATCAATCATAAGCAAATCAGAAAATGACGCATGGTAACTAATTTGTTAAGCCACCTAATCAATGCATGAAAATTATGAAATTTGAACATGACATAGGGCTAAATGTGAAGAACAAGTTTGATTAAGACATTTAACCCTAAATCCATGTACAAAAGATCACACAAATCCATTAATATTGATATGTGACTTGTCATTAGGAGCAAAATGCATAACAATTTAAATTGCGACATGTCGGCTTGAATTCTAAGGTCACTTGACCTTATTTAATGATGCTTAACAAAAATCTCAAATTTCAACATGGGATGGATATGGATATTATGGACAGCTTTCATTGAAGACTCAACTTCAAAATCATCATGTATAAGACCACACAAAATTGGTAGACAGTCGGATTCATAGAGACAAGACAGCACTGCAGGTCAAGACAAATTCTAGACTTCAAAACCTGATCTTAAAAAAGCAAGGCAAATGGTGTGCAAATTGGACAAACTAGGCATCGTTAGAAAGCTCAAAGTGTCCTTTACGAATTTCTATTAGATGACAATTGCAATTTAGGTCTTTTTCTAGCTCAAGCAAAGGCATTTGTATAAGTGGTCAGATCAGATCATAACAAGCAGAACACGGCAGCAGATTAATGCTCGATCTTTGCAAGAAGCATCAAGTAGGGCAAATGATGGCCAAATCGCACATATAATATGTCTATGGAAAGCTTGAGAAGTCTATTACAAATATCCAAAAGACATTAAGTCCTAATAACATCATCTACCAGCTCATTCCAGTTAAAACAGAAAATCGTAGTAAGTCAGAACAGCAAACCAACCTAAAAAAATACTGCAGAATCAACAGACTTTGTAGTTGTTTTTGAGCGACCAAATGACGTCCTCTCAAGGCATGTGAACTATCAAATTGAAGCTTGAGAAGTCTATTTTCTATGTCTAAAAGGGCTCAAGACCAGAAAGCCTCATCTATCACCTCATTTAAGCCAAAACAGAAAGTGACATATCAGGTATACGAAATTGCAGATCAAGGCAAATCAAGTTCAATCAACTTCAAGTTCATCATCAATAATCATTAACACATCGCAAATAATGCGAGATCAGCATCATAGGAAAGATTAAAACGAGCCTACTTCTTAAGAGAAGTTGAGTCCAATTGACGTCAGATTGATAGTCGAAAAATGATCATCATGAGGACATACAAATCAACCACAAATGAATTAGAACAATATGCATAACTAATGGTTTATAAAACCATCCAGACAATGCACAAAGAGTAGTCCTAAAAATGAATCACAACAAACCCTAGAACCTTAAAAGGGTCGACAAAAGTAACAAACCCTGTTTTTATTTCTACAAATTTCTGCTTATATCCGCCAACTTCAACCATCAGTTTTATCCATCAATAGATCTCTGCTTGATCGAGAAAACTTCCCAAATTTGAGTAAAACAAAACCAGAATAGAGATTTATTACTTTCTAAAACTCCATCTGGTTCGAAGTGGAAACAAATATCACTCAAAGTCGACGAGGCGAATGAGCACATGTTTTAAGCATGCCATAATGCTAAAATTGCTCAGATTGATTAGATCAACAGTAAGAAAGATGAAGTCAATATGAGCATCATGATTTAAGTAAGCCATGAACATCTTACATATAAACTGATGAAGACACTAAGTAGATATTCATTCAGGCATTTTCACAAACATATGGCAAGCATCTCAGCTTAGTGACCAAAATGCAAGGGCGAATCAACGACTTAAAATCACGCGACCACAATATCATCCAAGCAGGCTCAAATCAATAGCATATCCTCAATAAGATGCTGTTTTCACTCTAGAGTTCTCGGTTTCTATCTCACGTATGAATCAATAGAAATTGAAGTATAAGCGATACCTTGAAGAAAAAACAACAAAGGGCCTTGAATGACGATGGAATCGCAGAGAGAACTCGTTAGAGACAATGACATTGAAGATTGAAGCTAGTAAAGGAAAAACGAGCAAATTGACATTTCTTCGAGCTTACTGACTAGAAAACAGGGAGCGGCTAGTGCACCTCCAGCAACTGCAACTGTACCCAAGCCGATGATTTCAGAAAAAAGTGTCAGATCTGAGAAGTTCAACTCCGGCGCCGTGGATTTCGAATGATGGATGAATCCTCCGATCACAATCGCCGATCGCTATGCTTCGTCTTCTATGTCCGAAAACGGCGAGAGATGAGGCGGATCTCCTAGAAAGAGCTATATCCTAAGAGCCAGAGAGGGTGATTTGCAGAGAAAGAGTCGGATCCAACGGAGAGCTGGATCGAGCCACAGATCGGGAGTCGCTGTCATCACTGCCGTCATCGCCGCCTCTGTCGCCGCCACCGCCAGTTGGCTTCGGATCTGAGCCCCGCACCTCGAGCTCCTTAGCCGGCAGTTGCTCTGTCTTCTGGGGCTCGAGAAGATCCGGAGGAGGAGGACTAAAAATGGAAACTAGCCGCTCTCTAATTCCGGGCGACAAGTTTGACGACGGGAACCGGAAAGGTGTGATGACGGGAACGGAGGAGAAGGATTAAGGTTTCGAGATCTGCCATGGAAGCTCCATCGAGCAGTTATAAAAAGAGAGAGTCTGTGAGAGAGAGAATCCAAGAGAGACTGCGAGAGTTCCCGAAGAGAGAGAGGGAACCCAGGGAGAGAGAGAGAAAATCAATGTCCAGCGAGAGAAATCCTGATGGAGAGAGAGCGGGAGACAGAGAATCGATCGTGAAAATGCCCCCTTTTCATTTTGTTTTTCATTTTTTTTTTTCTTACTTTCTTTTCTTTTCTTTTTTTAGGTTTTCATTCATTTTTTCATTTTTTTTTATCTTTTCATTTCATTTTCATTTTTTTTGTCTTTTATATTTTTTGCAAAATGTTTGTTTAAAATGTCAACAAAAATTTCAGGTGTCAATAGCTGCCTATTCGAACTGTGTTGCATTGCAAGTGAAATCTGTGACTCGTGTTGTGCTTAGGCAGCTTAGGGCATAATAAATTCCTAATCGAGTCTTAGAGGGTAGAACTCGTTGAGATATTATCTCACTTTGTTGTGGGATAATATTTCAGGCTCCTAGATAGCAACACTTTCACCTCCTCGTCCTCCTATACATTTTGGTATCCCTAAGGAGATTACAGAGATAGGATACCATTTCCATATACATAACCACCCAGAAGGACTGGAGTACGTACTGATCAAGTCAACTGTCTGAGTTGATGTGAATAAACTTGATAAGGTGCCCACTATCATGATGGGCAAAGAGAGGGTCCCATACCAGAAGGTGATGTGTCTCTGTACGTACTAGAAGAGGCGTTCGGAGAAGGGATGACATATCATAAGGATGGGTCAGTAGTGGATGCAAAGGATCCTAAACTCGACAACCCTGAATCTCCGGTATACTTGAATGTGAATTCCAGCTGGGGTGTTGAAGAAGGAGTGGACTTCGAAGAGGAGGAACCTAATGAGGAGTCTGAGAACGAACCTGAGGAGGAGCCTGAAGAGAACGAACTTGAAGAGGAGGACCCCAAAGAAGACCCTGAAGATGAAGAAGAGGAGGATGATCTCGAAGAGGATCCAAAGTATGATCTTGATGAGGACTAAGACCCCATCCTGTTTTGCAAACTCTGAGTTGTGATATGATGTGTGATAGATTTGACTTGTGAATAGTATTGTAATATATACTATAAGGTTTGCTTGTATAAAAGTGTGGTTGTGATTTTTCAAATTTGAAAAATATAGCTCTACTTTTCTATCACATTGTTTTGTTATTTGGGGATTTCTTATCTGCTTCCGCATGCATATTAAAATGAAAGAGTCGGCGATGTATCTTGGGACGTTGCTATAAATTGACAAGGTGAGGGATGAGTGTACGCCTGAGGATTGGGGCGTGACAGAATAGCACAACCATTATTTGAGAAAAAAAGAAGAATAATAGTTCTTCTCTATTTTCTGAAAAAAAAATTGAGTATTTAAAATGTTTTCCACAACTAATCTGGAGGACATTAGATTGCATAAAGGGCCGATGGACCCAAAACAGGGTCTCGAAGGGTATTATCGTAATCTTGAACCGTGGTTGGCCTGCGTGGTTTATTTCAGCGCCTAAACCAGGTAAGGGACTTTTACTACTTTTTATGTCCTTATAAAATTTGCATGCATGGTTACAGAAAAGGAAAATCTTATGACATGGCATGGCGTGTACTTTGAGGAACGAATGAAATTTAAGTTATTTGGAGGCATGCTATTTTACATATTTGGATTAGGCATTGGATGGAATTTTCTAGTTGGTTATTATTTTGGATCTGTAAATGACCACGTTGGCGAATTATTTAAAATCATAAATAAGTACATGAGATGTGACATATTAATATCGCATTGATACTCATGGTCGGCTTGTGTATTGAGGTATAAAATGTTCACTGACCAATTATGCTCTAGGGCTTCACCGTAGCGGATGTGATTAATGGGGCTTAATCACTGGTGACGTCATTCCTAGAGCATAAATACAATCAATGTAGTCTGTGGACCTTATCACCGAGCGAAGTGTGACCTTAGTGTTCCGGCTTGAGCCATGTATTGATATATATGTGACATTGCATTATGTGATTTACATGTGATATTTGTACTAGTGTGATGTGATGTGATGTGAAATTAATATAAAAACTGCATCATTCCATGGTTGATCCCTTCGAAGTGGTGATTGTCGTTTACTGAAGCGTGGTTTTTCTCACCCCCATTATATTACCGTTATTGATTCCAAACGTGATAAAGTTACATCAAATGCACTTGGAGAGCGATTCCTTGTGGCATTAGACTTTGCTTTAGACTATTCAAATAAGGTTTTCTTTAAATTGGGAATTATGAATTTCTAGATTTGGTTAATTCATAATACATTGGACTTTGTCATGATCTACATTTGATGTAAGGTTTTATCTAATCAATATCTAAAATGATTTATTTTGGTTAAAAGTTTAGTATTTTATTTTATAGAGGATGGCCGTTCTCTTTGATTTGCAAACTTTCGCAAAGAGAAATTGTCACACCCCGACCCTCAGGCAAGTGCCCATCCCTCACTTTGGTCGATTAAAAAACATTTGCGATATCCCAGGACTACGTATCGCCGACCCTTTCTTTTTTTATATACACATGCGGAAGCTGATATAAAACCCCAGACAATAAAACATCGGGATAGAACATAATGACTAAATTTCAAACCTTTAAAAACATTCACCCTTATATACATTGCAAACCAGTGCATGTATATACAAGGTGAACTATTAATTCAATTTCAACTCAAGCCGGTTTAAAAACAAGGTTTACAAGTAGGGGTGGGGTTCCACAAAATACAGATCCTCGTCCTCCTCTTCATCATCCTCCACACTTCAACTGGAGCTTTCAGCAGACTGCACCGGACTTTCGAGATCTTCAAAATCCAAGTCTGCTACTTCTAGGGACCTGAAATGGTTATTCAATAACCAATGAGATCACGTCTCAATAAGTTCTACCCCCTAAGACCCGATTAATAAACCAATACATCTTAGGGCTGCCTATGCATAATACGAGTCAGAGGACTTACCTTGGTCTCATATTCCACCTGCATATTAGCACTGATCAAATAGGCACCCAAGCAATCACAACACTAATTGAAGCATCGATCAAATCGACATAGTCGATTACATGTCAACAAGACCACTCGGTCATTTCCATTCAATCAATTAATTCACAACATCATATCAAAGCAATGATCAATCGACTTAGTCGATCACATGTCAATCAGATCATACATTCCCCACGATGTCTATTTAGTCACCGAGTACACGTGCATTCTTTAAGGCACTAGTTCACCAAAGTGATGCATCAAATCACCGAGCCCACGTGTCTCTTCCAAGATGCCTCACTTAATTCCATGGGCTCGCGTGCATTCTAAGGCACTAGTTCACCAAAGTGATGCATCAATTCACCGAGCCCACGTGCCCTTTTTACGATGCTTGGGCCACGTGCATTTTCTAAGGCACTCGTTTACCAAAGTAATGCATCAATTCACCGAGCTCACGTGTCCTTTTAGATGCCACACTGATTCACCACTCCACCATCGATACTGACAATCGATACCCAATCATTCCCCAATCACATAATTGAAAATCAACCAATTAGGAATATATCCTAAAATTCACCATTTAAATCAATTTCATATAAATTGAAGCTCAATTAAATAAATGGACTGCACCACGACAATTAGCACGAAATTCCGGTCACCGACCATCCCGGTTGAATTTCCGGAAAAATAATTAATTAAATAATTAATTTCGAAAATTAAATAAATAATTATTAAAAATCCAATTTAGGCCCGTAATGCCTGATTGGAAGCCGAGACGAGCCCGGAAAATTACCGAGACTCATTCAATAAATAATAGCACATTTCTATTTGCTAATGACTAAATCTAACCACCTAACATGCATCAATAAGTCTCTAATTTAATTTATCTAAATTAATTTAACCACCTAATTGCATTTAATTAAATCTAATAAACCCTAAGTATAATTAGCAAACTAAGAAAGCATTAGTGAGTAAAACTCACTTGGCAAAGCGAAGACCGGAACACCACGACGGCGGCCGAACTTGGGTTGACTTGCTTCACGGGCCCAAGATGGGCTGAACTTGCTGGGCCAAAATACAACTGAACCGGACTGAACTTCGGTGGACTGAAAATGAATTGCTGAAATCTTGGGTTGTAGTTGGGCTGGACTTCAAAGCTGAAGATGGGCCGAGCGAGGTTGGGTTTCAATTTCAAACTAACGGGCCAATGAACAAGAAACTTTCATGGACTGTTGCAGCTGAAACCTTGGCTGGGTTTGACCTCAATTGGGCCGAATGATGGCTTTGAGTGGACCTGCTGGCTACTGGATTTTCGGTGAGACTATGGGCCTTGAAACAGCAAAATGGAGCAGCTTCGGTGGTCACTTGGCTTCGTTGAACACTGAAGCTTGACCGAAGACTTGGACAGAAGTTGGCGATGAGGATTCGGTGGTGGCGCAGATGACAGCTCGTGGATAGAAGACTCTGAAGACGCGCGGAGATGCGCACCAAGAGAAGTGAATGTCCGCGGGCTTCTTGTTGGGGTTGCGCGGCTAAGTGAATTCGGTGGGGAAGAGACGACGCTGGCTTGGACGCGTGGAGCGGTCAACGTTTGGGGATGCTTCGGTGGGTTCTTGACCCACGCGTGAGATAAGCTGCAACAAACGGTGGAGACGCGAGCTGGCGGAGAGAAGACGCGTGAAGATCGGCGGTGGAGTAGACACATGAAGTCTTCGAAGGAACTTTGGGTTGACTTGCGTGGGAAAAGAAGAACAATTGATGGTGGAGAGGCAGAGGGACGTGGAGTAGATGGGTTGCTTTTGGTGAATGGAGAGAGTGAGATTGAGGGGGTGAAGCTGCGGGAAAAGAAATGAAAAATGGGAGTAGCTGGTGAGCTCGACGAAGAGATAAAGGAGAGGGGCAGTCACCGTGCAGGGAAAGTTTAGAGAAAGAGAGTGAGAGTCCAAAAGTCAAACACTTATCCAAAGCATTAATGTTTGGTGCCCCCTTTAGTCTTCATAAAAATCCTAATGTTCCCCAATTAATTCTTGAATAGAATTTCCCAAATAATCAAATTTCAAAAACCAAATTTTGCTGTCCCAAGAACCAATTCCGAATTTCACCGATTAAACTTCAATTTCTTCACTCAATTTCCCAAATTGAGGTCCAATTCCGATGAAGAAAAATCCCATAGAATTTTCTGTAAGTCCCCAACACTCAGAGGTTCAGCTTGGAAGACCAAATTTCCTTCGATTTGGTCCATACGAATTTCTATTGATTATCCGCGGCGTCCGAACCGATTTTCTGTAAAAATCCCGAACTCGATGGAATTTCTCCAAAAGACAAGACGACGTCCTATAAATGAACCGTGACATGCTCGAACGTCCGATTCCCGAAACCGAATTCAATTTCATGGTTAAAATCGACCGAGCGCAATTTTAGTCCGATCCGACCTATCGAGTAGCTTTTAGGGATTTTACCGCGGTTATATCTCTTAACGGCTTTACCCAATAGATCGGTTAACTCGTGAGTGATCAGCTCAAAGAAAAAGGACCATCGGCGCGTCGACGAGATGCCTATTTCATATATTCGGAACGGGGTCGAAATTTGGAATGTCACATAAATGCTGGATGTACCATGCATAATTACACTCCAACAATGGTAATCTCCTAAGTTTAACATTATACGTACTATACACAATTGTACTCCAACAATGAGTAACCCCTCCAATGTGGTCGAGCCATATCACCACAAAGCCCCATTCCCTCCCACTTTGTTTAACAAAAATTAGACAACATTAAATAGGTAAAAAAGTTATTATCACCTTCATTCATGTCACAGAAAATAAGTGAGTTGAAAAACATTTTCTGAAAAATGATTGCCTATATCATTTAGAAAAATTAGTTAGCAAAAAGTTTTCATTATTTATAATAACCTATGCCTAACTATTTTTGTGAGCAACGAAAAATTCCATTCATTTATTTTTCTAAATAATATAAGAAATCATTTTTCGGATAATGTTTTCCAAATTACTTAATTTCTGCGAAATGCACACACTATCTCATATTAATCTTCCTGGAACAATCTATAGGCATTAATCTGTGTATGATTTTTCTAGAACATATATGAAGTGGAATGCGTTACTGTGATCATCTAGGAAACACTATGTCAAACATGAGATCGACAGGATATGTCCAATTCCCTCATAGGTGCATAGAGTATAAAGGGAATAAGCATGACCTCGAAAAAAAACCTACCATTTGTATGACCTATGTCAGACATGCTAGGAAACGGACAAAACGCTTAGGTGGAAAGCGACCTTAGGAACAAAGACCCGCCCATCGCTAGTAGGCGAAGGCACCTAGAGAGAAGACAAGCTCGAGATAAATTTACGGCCACAACTACATATTTTTCTGACTGGTTACCACTTCAATCCCTTTCATGAGACGGAAATGACATATCGAAAAACCTAGAAAACTATGTGAATCTCGTCAGGTATCGCACCTGTCAACTGAAAATGAATGAATGAATAAATAAAGAGATTTTCCTCGAAAACTAGAAAACTAGAACTACATGACTTAGTGAGTAAATCCATCCCTATCATGGAAGAAAATTATGAATTATCTAGCAAACGTGGTCATCTTCATTGTTAATCCATGATTGCGAATTCTTGTTATATACAAGAGGAAAAAGTTTCTGCACTGGGGGCCATTTGTTTCTTTCTCGGTTATTGTTCCTTTTTTCCTCTCTACTGGGCGTTCTGCTAACTGTTCATACCGTCTCCTCTTTTGCTCGTCCCGTGAGATTCTACCGTCGATTCGGCTCGATTTTTGGTGGGCTTCTTCCTCTACCTGCCATCCATCTTTCCACCGAATGATTTGCTAACAACAGGCCTGAGACCTTACTGGACAAGCTACTCGCTCTCGCTCCTGACTCTCCCCCTTCGGTGGTCCGTGTTGCTCCGCCATCCACTCGGCGAAGCGTCTGCAAAAGGAGGTAACCCTCCTTTCTTCATTTTGTTTGTAAATATGTATATAGGTTGCTGGAATATTAGGGGTCTTGTTGCCTCTCTCAGACAAGTGGAGGTTTGGAATTTTGTTTTGGTGAATCGGTTGGCTTTGATCGGTTTAGTTGAGACTAAAGTTTCCCATAATCTTTACCAAAAAAAAAAAAAGTTCCCCATAATCTATTTGAAGTTATTTCTGGTAGTTTGATGTCGAACTGGTGTTGGGTGGCTAATCTTGAGCACTCCCATCAAGGAAGGATCTGGGTTGGTTGGACCCTTCCATTGTCTCCTTTGAACCCTTCTCATCTTTGGACTAGGGGATTCATGGGAATCTCTGATGTTTGGATTCGGGAGCTGTCTGTTGTGTCACTATCGTTTATGCTGAGCACTCCTTCACTTCCCGGAGACCTCTTTGGAAGGATATTGTGCATAGGAGTTTTACTTTACAGAATGTGCCGTGGCTTGTTATAGGGGACTTTAATGCTATTAAGGACCCCTCGGACAAGCTTGGAGGTTCAGACTTATGGTTTCTGTGCTTTGATGGGTTTGGGCAGTGTCTAGATCGGCGGAACTGGAAGACCTCAGGTATGTGGGGTTCCGTTACACTTGGTCTACTTCTACGGGTCCTTCTCACAAGACCACAGATTGATAGGGTCTTGGTGGACCCTTGTTGGAGCCACGTGTTTTCCTTCTCGGAGGCTTCCTTCCTCGCTCCTGGGATTTCCGACCACTCTCCTATGGTGGTTGTTGGAGAAAACTTCCTTATGTGTTTTGAAGTTGACAAAACGTTTCCATCAGTCTAGTCTAAAGACTTGAAGACTCTGTCGTCAAAGTCTGAAGTCCATCAGATTCAAGGTCTAACGTCTGCCCTCATTGACAGTATCTAGACCGTCGAAGAAGATTTATCCAGTATCAAGGATTTTTGTTTCGATCGGTTAAAGAAGTCTCTCACGGTTGGAGATAGCATTTTGAGATCTTTTTATTCGTTTTTATCTTGATACGAATAAGTTAGATTCATTGATTGACAAGGTATACTTGGAAGGTTCTACTTATGGAAACTTAGATCCTGATTGTATGGGCGAGCAGGATTGATGGGCTATCATCACTTTCCTTAAGTAACTCGAAGATCTCCTTAATTGATTCCGTCCAACGGTTAAATGGAGAAGCTCCTTTTGAAAGTGCCAACGGGTATGAAGGCGTGGAGGAATATAAAAGGGAGAAGCTCTGGTTATTCGAGGAGGGCGTGATAGATAAATTTCAAAGTCTGAAGCTCGTTGTTCTTTGTTGATTCAACTGCCGAGCGAAACTTGTATTCAAAAGAGAGATTAAATACTTGTGAGACCTTGAGGAAGTGTAGCAAAGTTTCTACACTTTGTGGAATCAATGACGTGATATTGTAACGACTCTTTTGATTCATAGTGAAATCCGGCCCGGTGGGGTCATCGGTGCGGGAGAGTGGACGTAGGCTTGGGAATAAGCCGAACCACTATAAATTCTGTGTTCATCTTCTTTCATCTCTGAATCTCTTATTTACTCTTTCGTGCTATTCATTTATTTAATAGCTGAATTTTATTTTACTATCCATCAAATATATTCTTCTACGTCCTGCGAAAAGTTTCGTATACACCTATTCACCCCCCTCTAGGTGTATTCACTAGCCCCTTTCAGTGGTCAAGGTCGAGAACCCGGTGTTTCAGAGGAGGCTATTCAAATTCTTTGATTTTTGGATGAAGCACCCAGATTTTGAGACAATTGTGAAGCAAGTTTGTGACTCGCCGGGAAAGGGGACTCTTGTGTACAGGCTTCTTTGCAAGCTGAAGGCCCTGAAGTGCCAGCTCAAACAGCTCAATAGAGATTCATTTTCTAATATTTCCGTAAGGACTATAGAAGCGAGGGAGGCTCTAAGTCAGACTCAGCTTGGCCTCCTTCAAGATCTGTCTAGTGTCACGATTGCGGACGTGGAGAGGATTCAACGTCGAGCCTTCTTGGAACTTCATTCTCAGGAGGAGTCTTTCTTTAGACAGAAAGCTAGAATCAGACGGCTGTAGGAGGGAGACCGAAATACGAAGTTCTTTCCACCATTATGTCAGCAAGAGACAGTTGAGAAACAAAATTCTTTCTGTGGTAGATTCTCTCGGCAACCAAATCAGTGACCTGCAACTTGTCCAGCAATATTTTGTGGAGTACTACCAAGACCTCCTTATGCCTTGGGTGGAGCACGTTACTCCTTAGGTTTCAGAGATTTGGCAGATCATCAGCTCTCAGTTTAATGATAACCATATCATCTTTCTTGCTCGGTCGATCACCGACTTGGAGATTCGGGACACTCTATTCTCTCTTGCTCGGGGTAAGGCCCCGGGTCCGGATGGTTTCATGGTTGAGTTCTTCAAGGAGAATTGGGGGACGGTTGGTCAGCTGGTCACGATAGCCATTATGGACTTCTTCACCTCGGGGAGACTCCTTAAGGAAATCAACAACACCATTTTGGTCTTGGTGCCGAAGGTGCCGAATGCGACTACTATTGTCGACGACTTTAGGCTTATTGCGTGTTGTAATACTATTTACAAGCTAGTTAAAAAATTGTTGGCAAACATGGTTGCTTTTGTGCTGAAGGATCTAGTGAACTCGTGTCAAAATGCTTTTGTTATGGGGCGCAGGATCAAGGATTACATCCTCTTGGCTCAGGAACTCTTTTCTAACTTCCATTTGGAGCCTTACTCACCTAAGTGTGCTATTAAAGTCGACTTTAGGAAGTCCTGTGATATCATAGATTGGCAGTTTCTTGAGAGTGTTCTCCTTGCTTTTCGTTTCCCTGATCGTCTGGTTCAGCTCATCATGACTTGTGTGCGGACTCCTCGATTTTCTATTGCGTTAAATGGGGAGCTCCATGGCTTCTTCCCTAGTGCGCGTGGCCTGCGCCAGGGCGATCTCATATCTCCATATTTATTCACTTTGGTTATGGAGGTTCTCTCGGGGATTCTCAGGAGGTGTTCGCTTCAGCCGGACTTCAATTTCTTTTGGAGATGCAAGTCTACCTCCCTCTCACACTTGTTCTTTACAGATGATGTTTTCCTCTTTTGTGAAGGACATGTGCCATCTGTGACGCTCCTCAAGGAAGGTCTATAAACGTTCTCTGCTTGGAGTGGCCTATTACCGAATCCGAGGAAGAGCGAGGTGTTCCTGGCAAGAGGCTCGGCTTCCTTAAGGAATCAAATCCTGCAGGTTCTTGGATTCACAGAAGGGAGCTTACCAATTCGGTACTTGGGCGTCCCAATTATTACTTCGAGGCTAAGGAAGATAGATTGCGCTGCTCTGGTTAGGCACATCATCTCGAGGATGCAGTCTTGGACTCATAGATTTCTCTCTTTTGCCGGTCGTCTTTAATTGATCAGGTCAGTTCTCCATGCCATTCAGGCCTTCTAGGTGAGTGTCTTTATTCTTCCTGCGGCAGTGCTGGACCAGACTGAGTGTATTCTTAGACAATTCCTTTGGAGAGGCCTCGAGTCGGGCAGAGGGGGTGCTAAGATCTCCTGAGATGATGTATGCCTTCCTAAGGCGGAGGGCGGTCTTGCCATCCACAGATTGCACGAGTGTAACAAGGCGGCCATGCTCAAACATATCTGGATCTTGTTTTCAAATAAGGAGTCACTGTGGTGCAAGTGATCCATTCCACCTTCTTAAAAAGAAAGAATTTCTGGGTCGCTACGAAGCTGACTTGTTGTTCTTGGGCTTGGAAGAAGATTCTTCAACTCAAGATAGAATTTCAGCTTAGCTTCTTTTGGAGGATAGGTGATGGCCTATCGGTGTCACTCTGGTTCGACAATTGGCACCCTAGGAGCCCCTTGAACTTATATATCTCAGATTCACTCACAACTCTAGTCTCTCTAGATAGGCCTCGGTGGCTAACCTTTTCTCTGAAGATGGCCAGGCTGTTAGGGCGGTGTTGGAGTCCTGGGGCTCGCTGCTTCCTTTCTTGTCTAGGGACCAAGATCATTTTTGTTGGAGAGAGAGCTCGTTCGGCTCGGCTTGGGAGGCTTTAAGGCGGAAGAAGGCACATGTCGGTTAGCATTCTTTCATCTGGAACAATGCTATCCTACCTCGGTACCAATTTCACCTTTGGCTCATCACCAAGTGTAGGCTTCCTACCCAGTCTTTCCTTATGTCTTATGGTAGGATTGATGTTGCTTCCTGCCCTTTTTGCAATGATATGCCTGACTCTATAGATCATCTCTTTTTTGGATGTCGCGTTACAGCTAGTATTGCTTTCTTTTGGGTGGCTAGGTGTAATCTTCCTTGGCGGAATAGACCTTGCATGAAAATATGCATTGGGCCATAACTTTGCTTTCGGGCAAGGAGTTTTATAAGTGTGTTGCCCGCTGTTCTTTTGGTGCGATGTGCTATATTATTTGGAAGAATAGGAATGGCATTCTCTTCAGGGGGGAGCAGCTTTCTGTTCCGGCCATGAAGAAGCATCTCCTTCAAGTTGTTAAAGACAAGGCAGTTACCTTCAGGAACGTGGAGGACGCCATTAAGAATAGAATGTTGCAACACTCTTCGGATGTTGACCCCATTATCTTCTCCTCTAGGGATCAGACTTAGAGTTTTTGGCCAGTTTGGTTGCCTTCGGCTGCCGGTTGTGCTTGCCGCCTGGGCCTTTCTTTGCTGTCCTTGTTGTAGCCGTTTGGCTTTTCTTGCGGCTTCCTTTCACTCATTTAGAGCTTGTTCTTCATGAGTGCAAGTTTTTGAAGTCGTCTCGTTTGTACAATTTGGCTTCCCCAATATATTGCTTACTTTTACCAAAAAAAAAAAAAAAGTTTCTGCACTTGCTCAATTCTTTTTTATTCCTGTGCAGCTTAACATGCAGAGGATGGCAGCTTAACATGCAGAGGATGGAGTTCACTTGAAATCACACGGCGCATTGATTTCTATTTTCTAATAACCTAAATTTTTGAAATGACTTGTGTGCTCCATTTGACATTTCATGAGATCAGTAGTCTTCAACATCGGTTTCTCGCTCTGTTTTCTTCATGGCTTTTCTTTCTTATTATGCAGTAGTTCAACCGACCTTTCATCCTCTTTTTATGGTTCCCATCATCTCATAAACGTTAGTTTGGACCAAGTTGGCCCATTTTAGTGAAATCCGCCGCTGACTCAGTCTAACAGGGCACTAGATCGGTTTGGGCGTCATAATCAATTTAATAGAAATACCTGTAAAAATCTTAATACAATATGTTAAAGCCAATTCTGTGTTGCTTTGTTTCTTATTTTTCAATTTGCTTGTTGTGAACACTGAAAGTAATTGTAAACATTAAATGAAGAACGAACTCCTCAAAATATAATTTCTAATATATTCGCTCTTATAATATATATATTCGCTCTTAGGGATCGCAAGCTTTAGTTTTATTTAAACTTATCTATAGAGTTAATCTATTGCTTTTCAATCCACATACTTGGAGCTATCACTCAACCCGCGATGTGCACCTGTCAGAGTACTCGTATGGTCATCGTGCGAAAGTGTAAGGTTAAAAAACAGGGTTGCTTGTATTGGGGGGAAAAAAGGAAATAAAAAAATAAACATAGATGTTGGTGAGCCATCCGCAGGCATATATGACAGCAGCCCTTTCAAATTGGTCTGGCACAACATATTTGGAATAGTCCGAAATTGTGCTATAATTGCCAGATGGTTCAGGATCACCGGCAGCTTCGGCAAGGTGGATTTTGGTCCTGCTAGTCAAACTTTATCTTAAAAAGACAAAAAAAAGAAGAAACGGACAAGTCTGTCGATGAGAATACATCTTCATTGAATTAGAGCGTCCCATCGAAAGCATCTTTGACATTATCAATGACAACATGTGCCGTTGAGCCATCCGCAGGCATATATGACAGCAGCCCTTTCAAATTGGTCTGGCACAACATATTTGGAATAGTCCGAAATTGTGCTATAATTGCCAGATGGTTCAGGATCACCGGCAGCTTCGGCAAGGTGGATTTTGGTCCTGCTAGTCAAACTTTATATTAAAAAGACAAAAAAAAGAAGAAACGGACAAGTCTGTCGATGAGAATACATCTTCATTGAATTAGAGCGTCCCATCGAAAGCATCTTTGACATTATCAATGACAACATGTGCCGTTGATGCTTCTTTACCTGATATATATATATATATATATATATATATATATATATATATATGACTGGACATTACGTGGTTGTCCCTTTCACCTCCATGACATGACATCGTCTCATTTCGTTACTTTAACAGCAAAAACTGTCCTGCTTGAATAATTTTTTCCAAACAAAAGTAGTAACAAAAAATTTACATCAACAACAACTGCAATTCCCACTGACGAAGCTTCTAAGGATTCCAAAATGCAGAACAAAATAAAATCGTCATTCTACTGTACCTTCGAATTTGCAGATAATTGCAGAGACAGTGTAGGCGCAATCTTCAAATGTATCCTCGTGTTCCTCACTCGCACAGAACTTTGTAGCCTGACGGAGGCGAATCTAGAGTTCCAGCGCCTAAATATTTCTGAAGCTGTGACCGTCCAACACCTGTTCAACAGTTTTCTCAAGCAAAAGAAAATATAGTCCCTTTTTTTCCATCGTCCACTCTGGCAGGTTGTTGTCCAGCAGTTCACGCCAGGAAAGATCCTCTACCGGTGTACCTAGAATGTAAAGGTTGGATAGGTTCTTCAAATTTGATATACTGAGTGTGGTTAGTGACCGGCAACTCATGATATTAAGGCTCGAGATACTCGAGGAGATCTGCGGAATGCATTGCAGTCTTCCGCAAGCCCAGATTTCAAGATACTTCAAGTGAGAAAGGGCACCTAGCTGAGGAGATAGGTTAGTCGTGTGGGATACACAATGCCAAGGTTTGTAGTATAGATAACCTCCCAAGCCACCAAGGCAAGGCGAGGGATCTGGCACCGACTCCAGGCTAGAGCCGTTACGCACCATGATGAACAGCATTAGCTGATTCAAGTTGATCCGATCCGACGGATCAGGAATAGTTAGCATGGACCAAGACACGATTACCAAAGAAGTCAAGCTTACTGGAAGTTTAGGCAAGACAGATACCTTTTAACTCAGTCTCTGTATATAGTATGAGTGTTTTTAGATCCCCAGACTTTCCATAGAGTCGGATAACTCTGTGATTCCTGAATTAAATAGATCTAACTCAGTCAATGGCCATACTTTTCCAGTGAGGTATGGAAGTCTATTTATGTGCCAACATCTTTTCAAATTTAATCACTCAAGACTTGTCAATGCTCCAGTGAAGTCCCGTAGGTGAACTTTAGGTGTATCCCTTATAGAAAGATTGGACAAAGGAGTTGGATAGTTTATTGAACCTGATGTCTTAACTGAAGGGGAATCATGAACGTTGGGATTCTCCAGTTTTTTCAAAGCCCACTAACCGGGAATTTCTCGTATTAAGGTTCCATCAAGGAGAAGTTCTTTTAGACTTGCCAAGCCACCTAGCTCTTCTAGCAGAGAGTGGAGCTCATGGCAAGATATTAACCTCAAGAAAATCAACTTCTTTAATTTACTGATTGACGAGTTATTCCAGCCAATCTATCACAGCCATCAAGAATCAATCTCTCTAGTTTGAGTAAATCAAATAGATCGGGAGTCTTGGTCAAGCGGATGCATCTTGTATGATTAAGAACTTCTAATTTGCACGCTCCCTACAACACCATTGTGGTAACTAGATAAATTTTATGGGAAGGAATAATGACAATAGTAAGAAGATCGTTCTAGAACAAAATGTACCTTGATATGTCTCCATTTATCCCAATCATGTGTAATTTCACTCTTTGAAAAATCGAGGATGACCAATTTGTTCATTGAAAAGTAAGTCATCGCGAGTGCCCGCCGAGGAAAATGATGCCACATGAGGCATCTTAAATTTGGAAGGAGTTGTTTCTTTCTGTTTAATATGTTGGGAGAATTACCAAAAAAGTTTTAAACCTATTGCAATTATGTCACTTCAATCCTAAATTTTTTTTTTTGCCAATTTAGTCCTAAACCTTTTACAATTGTGTTAATTCAGTTAATCCGGCCAAAATTGGTCGGCCGATCTTGACGTGGACGTCGACTAGTTGGCGAACATTGACGTGGCAATTTTTAAAATATTTTTGAATTTTTGAATTATTATTTTTTTTTTTTTTTCTCTACCTTTTCCTTCCTCTAGCCAGCGAGGTCAGCCTTACCGGCTAGTGGCGAGGCTCGCCCCCATCGGCCATTGGGGAAGGCAAGCCTTGTCCAGCGACGGTGAGGTTGACTATTGCCAAATCTGGCAAGGCTCGCCCTCGCCTAGCCATGGTGAGGTTGAGCCTCGCCGTCCCTAGGCAAGGCCGCCATTGCCTAGCCATGGAAAGGTTGAGCCTCGTCGTCCTTGGGCAAGGAGCCTTACCGCCACCGGGCTGGGTCGATCGTTGCCTTGGTTGGGCGAGGCCCTATTGATCTAGCGGGGCCTCGCCATTGGCCGGTGAGGCTAACCTCGCTAGCCATTGTTGCTGGCCGACTAGAGGAAGGAGAAGATGATGGGAAAAAAAGAAAGAAAAAAATTCGAAATTTTAAAAAAAATTCAAAAAAATAATTAAAAAATGCCACATCGCCGGACAATCGTTGCCGGCCAAATGGATTAAATTGGCACAATTGCAAAAGGTTTAGGACTAAATTGGTCAAAATAAAAAGTTTAGGATTGAATTGGCACAATTGTAATAGGTTTAGTGCTTTTTCGGTAATTCTCCATCGATGAAATTTTCTAGCAAAAAAAAAAAAAAGGTTCATCGGTGAAAAAATACAAGATATGCTATACCAAAGTAGGGCAGCTTTTGAAAGGACACCTACCGAGCCAGAATTGAGGGATTGGCTGTCCACACGAAGGTATTGCGGTAATTGGCTGTCCACTCAACGGAACCTTAATTTTTGGTTGGCTGTCCACTCGAAGGAACCTTGGTTTTGGATGCGCTACAGATCCTTCAAGAGGAAGACTGTGCTCACGAAATCGGTCAAAATCGAGACAAAATCTTAGTTTGGAAGCGCTGCAAATCCTTCAAGAGGAAGACTGTACTCACAAAAGTGTTCAAAATCGAGACAAAACCTTGGTTTTGGAAGCGCCGCAAATCCTTCAAGAGGAAGACTGTACTCCCAAAATTGGTCAAAATTCAGACAGAGGGCTGCGTGTCTATCATTTCTCTGAATATTGAAGCAAGACAAATTTAGGAAAAGGAAGAACACAGTTAGTTAATTAACAGAAAATCTTGTCACAAAATTAGAAGTTCACTAAAAAGAGCCCTTAATTATATCTGAGCAGTCAGACCCAATATTTACCTCATTCCTCAGTAGTACATCTAGCGCCTCCTCATGGCTCCACAATCTATTGTTCTGGGCTAAATTCTCCTCACTTTCTCGAGAAATAATTTCTCTACCAAGATTTCTGAGATGATCATGCATCCAAAACTTATTGCCTTTTTCAATCTTAATTAGTGACATCATTTGAAGAACTTCTAGACCTTGTTTTGGGCATAAATGAAAATCTCTCCACATGTATATTGCATTAGTCTTATCACATCTGATGAAAAGATAAGCTATGTCCAGAAATATTTGCCTTTGGCAATAATCCAATGTTTCGTAACTTATCATCAACTTTTTTTGAATGTCCTCAATAGGACCCATTTTCCACTTCTCCAAGCACTCATCCCAGATTTCTTTTCTTTGTGCATACAATAATAAAGTTGAATCCATTACCTCAAGAGCCAATTGAAGACCTTGGGCTATCTTCACAATTTCTCTAAACAGCTCTAATTTTTCTGGTGGAGGGCGATCCCTTCTAAAAGCATACTTGCTGAAAAGCTGAAGCATTCTATTCGAATCCAATACAATAACTTCATAAATAAATTTTACATCAAATTCACGAAGAACAATTGCATTTCTTGTGGCAATTGCATTTCTTGTGGCTATACGTATCCAGCTTCCTGGACCAAAGTGACATTGCCTCCCCAATAGTGCAGTTAATTGACTCTCTTCACCAACATCATCAAGAAGAATAAGAGCCTTCTTATTGGAAAGTCTCTGCTCTATCATTGTTATCCCCTCGTTCAAGCCATTATCAGATGGAAGTGCCTGTCTTGAAAGATCTGAAATTAGACCGTTCTGCAAATATACAATTCTTTTTGAGTTTGAATTTTCTCTAACATTGTCAAGGAAACAACAATGAGCAAAGTTCCAAGAAAGCTTGTTGTAGATGACTTTGGCAAGAGCAGTTTTTCTGATGCCACCCACCGTGGATTTCCATGATTTTTACATCATCCATGTTGGAGCCTATCATCCCCAGTATTTCCTTCACATTGTTGTCAACTCCGACCAAGAAGTCAGTAACGAATCAGTTTTCCTTCGTGCCTAATGACATACACGATGAGAAAGACCTGGGTGAATAGAAAGTAAGTTAGAATCGGCAAGCTGAAATAAATGACATCAGGAATTCATAACACTACGCTGCGGAAGCCACAGGAGGCAACAAGAAGTGCAACCGCAAGTGGAACTTACGTGTTGCATTGATCAGGAAGAATAAATTCATGGACATGCTTGGCACATGCTCAAACCTTGTGCAGAATTAGAGCAGCTACAGATGTTGAAATATTTTATTATTATTTCAAATGTGATCCAATATTGTATTTCTCAATTAATTCCGATTTATTGCCCAATTTATTACCCGCGTTTATTACATGATATTTACCCATTAATATGTTATCATAACGGATTTGATGGGAGACATCGGTAATGTAAGAAACGAAATAAAACGTTAGATTGTCTAGTCCAAACTTGATCGCTACAGAAAACACACTATCGCGTTTGAGGGGTGTTGGTTAGTGGAACATGATATACAGATATGGTATTTCCATATTTGTAGATCGATCGTGTTTCATGGACCCATCCAAGGTTTTAGGGTTTTTTCCATTTGCAGATTTTCATGAATGGCTGGAAGTATGTCGATCTTTACGTTTCCGCAAATCGATCCTGAATTTTGTACGAATTTATCTGTGAATGATAAATCGGAATCGTTAAGTTTTATTTATATTTAGTTTTACAGTTGGTATCAGAGCGTGCTTATAATCTCTGCCTTGATGAAAATTTTGGAATTTTTGTATGTTTTTATTGAATTATGTATGAGCAAAAATTCGGATCCTTGGTGGTTTAGAACGGAATTCCAAATTTTGGTCAAATTCGAACGACCCATCATGCGATGAAGGATCTACGTGGTCACACCGCCATTAGGATGAAAAACCCTTTAGATTATTCGGCATATTACCGATCATCGGAGGTTCATTGAGTGGTGAAACTTTCGGGGGTTAAGGTTTTAGGGCAGACTGTTTTAGGCTTGATTCTAGTCAATTTTTTGGTCATTTTTACCGGATCTTGAAACTATGCATTTGTCTTGGCATTGTCTTTGAGACCCATTGAACAATT
This sequence comes from Eucalyptus cloeziana, assembly GCA_014182715.1. Taxonomy (NCBI): domain Eukaryota; kingdom Viridiplantae; phylum Streptophyta; class Magnoliopsida; order Myrtales; family Myrtaceae; genus Eucalyptus; species Eucalyptus cloeziana. The sequence continues at coordinate 20,743,848 of CM024636.1, read as the reverse complement.
TGATCGAGCATGGGCCGTGGAAGAAGACCTAGCGGTGGAACGGAGGCTGGTCACAGCGGATTAGCGGTGAAAGAAGAAATTGCATGGAGAGTCGTATGCGCCCAAGGGCCTGCAATGGGTGTGTGCGAGGGTCCGCATTGGGCGTGTGCATTATACACGCTCGAGCCAAGCTGGAGCAGTTAAAGCCACCTTCGCCTTGGGAGATCATCGAAAGAATGAGCCAACTTTCATGAGTTAGTTTTTTTTAGTAAGATATGAAATTTTCTTTTCATTATTGTTGTAGGGACGAGCAACATAAGCCACCTTCACTTGTGGAGATCATCAAAAGGGAGCCTAAATTTGAAGCCATCAATATATTTAGTTAGATTTATGTTCACACCAAAATTTAAGTCGATGAATTATGGGCAAATTAATATATATTAACTTTTTCCAAACTACATCAAATCTCTGATGTGGGATGTGTTTTTCTAAAACAATCGTGAAGCACTTATGATCTTTGTATTCTTATGAAGAGTAAGGTATAATTAATAATATACAAATGCTATTTCTTTTCAAATTTGGAGAAAAATATTTAAAAAATAATTAAGGGTCATATTCTTGAGGGCAGGGAAACTCGGTGACTTGTCCCTATCATGCAATTAGAAGAAAGAAATCTCCAATGTAGGAACCATTTGTGCAAAACATGTCGGCAACTCAAATTTTGCCTTATCTTTTCCAAATCAAACAGTTGTCCTAAGGTTGACCAAAGTCTGACTAATGTGAGAGAGCACACTGAACATATCAAATATTTTTGAAATATTTTATGGCAAATTCTCATGCAAACTGGAAGAGGCATGTCGCGACCTAATTTTTTCGATGGGTGAAACACCTAAAACTAGGTTAAGGGACTGCTGAGTTTTTTAAACTTAGCTCGGGCTCTCCCAAGCCCATACCAAATCGCGACTTGAGTTTAAACTTTTTAAACATGCAAAATACTATCTAGGAGTCGCCACTAATCTGTTTTTGGTAGTTCGATTAGACACCTAAGCAAAATAATGGGAGAATTATTTTACTCCTACGAACCAGAGACTAAGGGTACGGGGACTTGGTTACACTAGACTATCCTAGTGCCCTTTCGGTACCATTTCTTTTTAATTTTCAAAAATGTTTTGCAGGCAGCTTGATTTGATTTTAATTCATTTTCCTAACATGCGAGGCGATCATGCGAGTGCACAAACCACCAATTTAACACCCGAGAAAGCGAATAAAATAATGCGGGACTTACCTCAAAGCAACGAAAGCAACTACGTTGTTAGGTCGAATTCATATCAATAATCCCGATATGATTTCTAATTAATAAGCAATCACTCAATTTTTTGTTTTCACTTTATTTAATGAAAGTCGTGCAATGCATGCTACTAATTTAACATGAAATGATATGACGTGGCAATATGACCTAAACTATATAACATGAATAAGCATGCAATCCATCATAAGGCATGAAATGAATTTATTCTAATTTTTGTATTTTCCATAAAATTCGAAATTAAAGAAATGCAACAATTAAATATGCAATTTAATCAAATGACCTAGTTCTAATGACGAGCAATGAACTTAGCAACAATCACTAGATGACGAAAATTTCATAAACCTAATCCTACATGTCTCGATTTACTAAACCTATATGCTCAGGCAGAATTTTGATTTTTTTAAATAATTAATTATTAAATAAATATTAAATCTAAACTATCAACAAAATAAAGCAAGAAAGGATTAAAATAATCGAAAAAATAACCTATTGTCTCACAGTCAAATTAACGGTTATTCTAACCCTAATTATCACAACAAGGAGATCAAAACAATTACAAATCTGATCCGAAGTCCTACGGACCAAATTAAATAATTATTGTGATTTAACAATTAAAATTTCACCATTAAGCCCAAAAATTAATATAATAAAAAAATGATCCGATGTCTCTCGGATCAAATTAATAATTACATTAATTTCGGACAAAATCCCTACGGATAATGCATACAAAATGCACAAATATTAACATTGACAAACCAAATTCTAACTTAAACAATAATAACAAAATTTAAAACACAATAATATAACATAAAATAAGCAAAAGAAAGAAATAAAAATAAAACTAAATGAGGGGAATTGCAGCAGCGTTGGTGGGCATATGGCTAGTTCTTGATTTGATCATTTGCTAGTCTCCTCCGAGAACTTTTTGAGTGGACGGCCCCCCTTCTCTTGTCGTCTCTCTCTTGTCAATTATGGTGGAATATGGAATTGCGTGGCCTTTTGTTCGGCATTGAATTGCCTGTGACCACAACATCAAAACAAAACAAAGTAAATTAGGTGAAAATATGGGGTGAACAACTTTAATAGGGAGAGAAACAACCCGGTTTTATCACAGTGAAATCACTGGATGACAATCAGCGCTTAGGTACATTGGCCACTTCGATGTCTCGCTGCTGGAATTATCGTCGGAGATGTAGGAGTTTAATCTAAGCAAGAAAAAATAAAATCACCTTAGTGCGAATAGCAAATTGGAATTGCACACAATCAAACTTAAAAAAAAGAAGAAGCTCGACTTAGCTTTATGCTTGTCGTCAATATCCATGAAGCATGATGAACATGGGGTATCGTCAAGAAGACTACACCATCGTCCGAGATCCCTGAGGGTGTGTGCCTCTCCCTTAAAAAAATTGAACTCAAAAGAAATGAAGGAGAAAACCTTCCTCACTTTTGCTTTGAATTTTTTCGAAAATCCCCCCTCCTTGAGAGATTGTCTATCGAACCTCTCTACGTTTTCTCACCATTTTTTTCCTTGTGAGCTCCGCTCTGGTCCACTTTTTCACAAAATTTGGTCTCCTTTTATAGTGGTTCCGAGCACCATCTTCCATGGCAATTTTTGAGCTTTCTTTTTTCGTTGCCTCAATTTATGGTCTGCAAATTGGAGCAAAATCTTGCAATCGGTTTGATTTTTCCTCGAATGTTTTGATTCCTTCAATTTTATCAAACTCCTTGCTTTTTTATTCACCTGATTTCTCTGATTGAGAATTTGCTTCCACATTTATTATGATTTGAAAATCCACCGGAGCAAAGATTGCTAATCAGAATTTCCACATTCCATTCATAACCAAATCATATTGATCTTCCCCTTATTTTCCTTTTGTTGAAAATGCAATTTTATTTTTCCAAAATTAGGTGTCAACAAGGCACTATATTAGAAATAGTCATAACACGTTGTTATCACTTAACAGGAGCCAATGCCGTCGCAAAAGGACTAGGACAATCATTATTTTGGGAGTCGTAATGTATAGTTTGATGAAAGTGAATACATTATAATGGAGGTCTCCATCATAATAACTTACCTTCAGTGGACATACATACTTGTGGACAGATGAGTATAACTTCTTGTGTTTTCTGTTTTGAATAGACAAACATGATTCAAAATATCCAATGGAAAGTATGTATGTTTATAGGCCATATTATTTGTTTGGCTTACTCCAAATATTGATGCCTGTATAACTCATAAGATATTTTATGGTTACATACACACATATGAACTCGATCTTTAGTATCTACATAAATTGTTAATTGATTGTCTTATACTTACAAGTTCATCAAAACGCCTAAATATAATAAAAGACATTCTATTTCAATGTTAGATAATATTTGGTAATAAGATAAAGGGATTCAGAAGTGTGAAATTTATTATATATGCCCAAATTCAAATAGGGTAATTTAACGTGTGTTCCCCATGAGGAAGGACGAACCGGAGTTAATTAAACTATAAAAATTAAAAAAAAAAAGATGAAACGAGGGTTTTGAGGAAAGCATAGGAGGGAGAGTAATGAGAAGAGAAATGATTACGTGACAGTCTTTGATGTATTGTGAGAATAACAGTTTATTTTGAATCACAAAAAATCAGATTGCAAATAATTATAAATTATTGTAGGACTCATTTCTTCAAGAATTTGTAATCCACAATAGACTGTTATTCTCACAGTACCCCAAAGATTATTATGCTAGCAAAGTCCTAATGAAAACCTACATTTAGCAATGTGATCTGGTGGTTTGGTCTTTTCTTTTTTACCTACTTATAATACTATTTATGCAAAGTGTTCAAAAAATTTCACTTTTATTTTAGTTTTTGAATCTAAGCATACATACTCTTATGATATTATTTTGTGTAGCTATGAAAACTAAATTTCCCCAATTTATTGTTGTCATATTTTTTTTTTCTTGTTTCCGTTGCCCTTCCATATGAATATGAAATATGTTACTTAGGTATTTTTAATCGACATGACGCCAACTCAAATAAATATAGAACTCGGTGTTAAATATGAGTATACTATTAATGAGTTATTGATAACGGAGACGTTTGTGGATGACTATTATTATTGATGACCATGATACGGTTTTTACTTAATAAATTTGGATGAATGTTCAATATAAAAACTACAGATTAAGTGAGTAGGGGTGTGTATGATCCGGGTGGGCGGTTCCTGACCTAAAACCAGGAACCCCCGCTAAGAACCGATTCCGAAAAATTGAAACCAGGAACCGCCCGTCGGTTCGATTTGGTTCCCAGGTGGATCCATAGAACCGGTCCAACCTCTGCGCCTTTCCCCTTTCGCCCTCCCCACATCCACTTATTTTGACTCTCCCGACCATGGTAGCTTTACTCTCCTCAAGTACTAGCGCGGCGGCGGCGGCGGTCGCAACCCTCACACCGCTTCCGTCCCAACCACCACCACCATCTTTGACAATAAGGAGGAGAATGGGGATGATGTGCCATTCTTAGACTTGGAGTTCGCCCTTGTCCCCGAAAATGAGGACAATGGGGGGAGGCCTGAGGAGGGGAAGGAGGAAGAGGGGAGGTAGAAGCGGGACTAGCCCAACAACAAAGAGGACGATAGTGACAGTGAATGTGGAGGTGGCAACGATGTGAAGAGAGAGTTCAAGTTCGAGGGGGGAAAAGAGAATCAACTCATTGTTTCACCGAGTTCGGACTAGGACTCGAAGGGAGATGAGTAGATCTTGAGGTGAATTGGAGAGGAAGAGGGAGCTCAGGGAGATTTTGAACTAAGAGAGACGAGATGGAGTAGGAAAGTAGTGAATTGAGACAAGATGGTGATTGGAGCCTTAAATTTTAGATTTGCTAATTTCGAATTTTTTTAATATTAAAAATTGATATATTATTATAATATAACCGGTTCGGTCTGGATGAGCGAATAGGTGAATCGGCCCATGCAACCCGGAATCGGACTGGTACCCACCGGTTCCCATAAATTGGAACCGGGAACCGGACCGATATAAATTGCATTTGCATATTAGTTAGACCAATGGTGGATGAATCTAAGTGAAGATCTTGAACTTAATAGATTGGACTAAGCCTGTGAGAGCATTACATTTTTCATGGCCATGGCCAAAAATCACATGAAAATTTGAGATCAAGAGAGGATAATACTAAGTATCATGTGCATCTCAATGTGTGTCACGCCCCGATCTTCAAGCACGTGCCCATCCCTCTCTGGTCGATAAAATTTGTAACTTCCCAAGACTAGTTGCCAACCATTTCATTTTAAATGCACATGCGGAAGCAAAACAATAACCCCTGACAACAAATAACATGTGATACGAGAGCAGGGCAACAATTCACAAAAGCACACTTTTATGAACAATTAGATTTATATACAAGAAGAGTCTAGGTAAAGGTCTACAAAATGATCGACTCCCAAAAGAAGCTATCCTACATCATGCTAGTAGGACACATACACCGATCATTCATATTCCACCTCCACAGACTCCAGGGCTTTGGTCCTCCACGACCACCATCTAAGGACTTGAAAATGGTTATACAATAACTAGTGAGATAATATCTCAGTAAGTCCACCCTCTAAACCCCTATTAGGAAGGAAATATGCCTCAGGGTGGCATAACCACACAATCACTCAATGAGAATAGAGGACTTACCTCACCTCAGTTCCTTCCTACACGTCAGCACAGTTCATATCTCAAATGCATATAATTCATGCACACAACAATTGAAACGTTTCATCAACTCAATCAATCACAATGGTCTCGATTATAAGGCCAAACCGTTATGACATGTCCCATACCATGTCACACAGTTTTATCTCATAATTAGGGGCATCTAGCTCAATCAACTAGGCATTCCAATTGTTAAATTTGCCCCTTAAGGGTACCACCTACTCATAAGTTTGGTGTCTACTGGCATAGCCAGACATCGTCTCACCACCATTGAGTACAACAACGTCTATATCTTAATAGACGGCTTCCCCGAAGGGTCGTAGGTCCAGAATCTACTGCGACCTAAGTACGACCTACTCATAAGTTCGGTGTTTTCTGTCGTAGTCAGGCTTCATCTCACCTCCAATGAGCACGACGACGTCCATATCTTAATAGACGGTTTCCCCGAAGGGGCGTAGGTCCAGAATCTACTGCGACCCGCGTTCCAAAAAATGGATATCCCATATAGGGTAATGTCCGGCTTAAAAGCTCGAGACGGGTTCTCATTAACCAACACACGACCAATCAATCTCGGCCTAGGGCACCGTGCATTACACTCAAATATCTCCATTAAAATAGTGATCCTAGCCTATTTTCTTCATATTAAAAATACTCTGTGAAAAATTGGAAGATATTAATTTTTCTAGGTCAACTCGACCTAGAAAAATTGATATCTTCCAATTTAAAATCTCACTATTTTATATAGTATATAAAACTATTTTCGGTGTTAAAACCTGATACTTAGGAAACTCTGAATAAATATTGAAATTTCCCAAATTTTGGAATAAATTACCAAAAATTCAATTAGCACTCAACTTGCACAAATTAACATCCAATTACATAAACTGAGCACACCATTGAAATCAGCACGAAATTTTGATCACCAGCTATCCCGGTCTAATTTCCGAAAAATATATAATAATTAAATAGTTATCAAAATTAATTAAATAATTCAATTTAAATGTCAAAATTGCTAACCTATGCCAAAATTGCTTAATTAAATACTGAGACGGGCCCGAAAAATTCTCGAACCAATCTAGATAATTAATACAACGTATCTAGGCCTTAATTAATCTAATATAACAACCTAACATGCAAAATTGGATAATTAAATCACTAATATAATCTAACTAACCACTTAAACCTAAATTAACTTAAACTAATTACCCTCTAAGTATAATTAACCTCCTAAGCGAGATTTAGTGAGATAACTCACCGGATTAGTGATCCGCTCGAACCAAAACGATGGGGATGTAATGAGGATCAACAAGTTCTAAAATAGGGATGCCAAATTGGCCCACAAAGCTTACAGCCAAGGGCTGAATTTGGTTGAGCTTCACGCGTGGATTTGATGCTGCAGCGAGAGAGATGGGCTTCGGTGGGCTGGCTTCTCGCAGATAGGGCAGCAGTCAACAAGAGAAATCAGTTGGGAAGTTGGTCCGGTGGATGCTGCTTCATTGGCTTGACTCGGCTGATTCGGTGGTAGACAAAACTCGATGGAGAAAGGGGCGTCCGCTAGTAGAATCGAAGGAAGGAGGAGCTGGCTTCTTCGTGGACAGCAACTAAAGTCAATAGGGACTTCGATGAATGTTGAAGTTTGACCGGAGGGGACTGGCTCATGAACAAGTGGCATCGAAGACGCGAAGGGAGAGGGCGGCAGATGGGCGTGTGACGGAAGCTAGAGGGAGAGGAAGAATAGTCAACAAAGATTATCCAAACAATTGAATGCTTGGTCCCCTTAAAGCCCTCAAACATATCCCATGGTCTCTTAATACTTTCTTGTAAAGTATTGACCCAAAATAATCAAATTTTGAAGCCAAAGATGCTGCCCCCAACAAAGCTCTGAATTTACTCAATCTTGGACTTCAGTTTCTTCAACAAATTCCCCAATTGATGTCCAATTTTGATGAAGAAAAAGCCCACATAATTCCTACAATTCCCTTTCACCAAGTAGCTCAGTTTGCAAGTAAAAAATCCATTCAATTCGGCCAATCCGAATTTCCTCATCCGAATCAATTTTCCGTAAAAATCCCAGAATCGCCGAAAATTCTTCAAAGGATGAGTAGACGTTCCTAAAATAAGTCGTGATATGACAGAACTTTCAATTTCTGAAATCGGGTCCAAATTCGCAGTTAATTTATATTTGACACGATTTCAGTGTGACCTAACCTACCGGATAGTTTTTAGAAATTTTTAGTGCAATTGACCCGTGATCGATTATTTTTTAGCCACAAAGTACATCTTCGACATATTGGCGACTCTCGGTTGTCATGAAAATCTCGAGATTTCAAATACGGACACAAGATACCCAAAACGACAGAAAATCGGTTTAGTGCCGATCGACGAGAATTTTGCAATCAGGTAGAATCACACACACTTAATCATACACCTCTGTCGAATTGACCTATCTCCGATCTCTAATCGATTTTTAATTGTGTCGTAATGACCCTTGCAAATTAGCACGGTCAAGTAGTCGATTTTTGGTCGAATTCTCAAGTCTATTACGTTAAAATCCCTTAATGACTTCCCCAGATAGTCTAGTTATCTCATGAGTGATCGACTCAGAGAATAGCACTATAGGTGCGTCAATGAAAGGCTCGATTTATTCAATTGAAATCAGATTTGAAAAACTAGGATGTCACAACTCTTCACCTCTTATAAAAATTTCGTCATCGAAATTTAAACCATACCAATTTTTAAACGAAAATGTGGAGGTACAGTTCTCTCATCGAATCTTCACTTTCCTAAGTTGCTCCTTCAGTACCATGGTGTTGCTAGACCACTTTGACTAACAGGATGGTCTTGGTGCACAGAACTTACTCATTGCCATCCACAATCTGAACCGGGTCTTCAACGTACGATACTCTGTCGTCCACATCCAATTCCTCAAAATTTAGCATGTGGGTCAGGTTAGGCTCATACTTCCTTAACATCAACACGTGAAAGACATCATGCACTTGTGCTAGCCTTGGCAGTAAAGCAAGACGATACGCCAGGATCCCGATTCTTTCAAGATTTTCAAATGGACCTATGTACCTCAGACTCAGCTTTCCTTTCTTGCCAAAACGTGAAGTACCCCTCATTGGTGACACCTTCAGAAAGACGTGATCACCAATTTGGAATTTCAATGGTCTCCGACACTTATTAGTGTAGCTTTTCTAGCGACTCTGAGTGGTCTTTAATTTGTCCCTGATAACGGCAATTGCATCCACTGACTGCTGAACTAACTCTGGGCCTGTGATATTTCTTTCCCCGACTTCATCCCAACAAATTGGTGTTCTACACTCCCTCCCATACAACGCTTCAAAAGGAGCCATCTGAATACACTGCTGATAGCTGTTGTTGTAGGCGAACTCGATAAGATGAAGTTGTTCCTCCCAGCTTCCCTTAAATCTAACACGCAAGCTCGCAACATGTTTTCGAGAGTTTGAATCGTCCTCTCTGACTGGCCATCCGTTTGAGGATGATATGCTATACTGTACTGCAGCTTCATTCCTACAGCACTCTGCAAACTTTTCCAAAAGGTAGCCATGAATCTCGGGTCTTGATCTAATGTAATTGTTATCGGCACTCCATGCAGACGAACTATCTAATGCACGTACAATTATGTGTGCCTGTCCAAATTAAGGTCCTTTCGTACTACGATGAAGCAAGCTGACTTCATCAGTCTGTCGACCAGTACCCAAATGGAATCATTTCCTCTCTGACTCCTTGGTAAGCCTGTCACAAAGTCCATTGTGACGTGTTCCCATTTCCATTCAGGAATCTCGAGAAGTTGCAGAAATTCTCCCGACTTACAATGTTGTGCCTTTATGCGCTGACGTGTCAAACACTTGGCGACGTGCTTGGCGATGTCTACCTTCATACCAGACCACCAATAGTGTTGATACAGATTCTGATACATCTTCGTACTACCAGGATGAATGCTATAGCTGCTATGATGAGCTTTTGATAAAGTCGATTCCATAACCGCTGCATCATCAAGTACACACAATCGTCCTCGGAACCTTAGTGTTCTATCATCAGAAATTTGAAAGTCAGTCTTCCTTTTCTCGGTATCCTCTTGCAAGATTTTCTAAACGTTTGGATCTGTCGGCTGTAGTGCATTGATTCTGATCTGAACATCCGGCTCAATTCTAAGGATAGCCATAAGATTTGAAATGTGGCCTACCTCAAACTTGAAAACCGAATCTCGAGCCTTCTCAAGCAAAGCCCATTCTTTGATCAATATCTGCACCACTGAAGATTTCCGACTCAGCACATTAGCGACCTTGTTCGCTTTTCCAAGGTGATACAGAATATCACAATCATAATCTTTCAGGAGTTCCATCCAGCGACCCTCTCTCATATTCAACTCCTTTTGAGAGAATAAATAATTGAGACTTTAATTGTCAATGAAGATCTGGAATCTTTCTCCGCACAAATAATGTCTCCAAATCTTCAAAGAAAAAATAATTGCCGCAGTTCTAAATCATGCGTCGGGTAGTTCAGCTCATGAGGTCTCAACTGACGAGACACATATGCCACAACTTTGCCATATTGCATCAGCACGCAACCCGGTCCTCTAAATGACACATCACTATAGATCCCGTATCTTCCAGGACCAGATGGTATGGTCAGCATAGGTGTAGTAGTCAACTTTTGCTTAAACTCTTCGAAACTACACTTGCATTTATCTATCCATATGAACTTCTCTTCCTTCTTCAAGAGTCGAGTCAAAGGCGAATCTAAGGCTGAAAACCCTTCCACAAACTGTATCTAATACCCTGCTAAACCCACAAACCGTATTCTGATCTCTATCACTATCGTCGGTCTTGGCCAGTTAATCACTGCTTCAATCTTGGCGGAGTCCACAGAGATTCTTTCTCCTAAAATCACGTGACCTAGAAAGTCTCATCAACTCAATCAATCACAAGGGTCCCGATTATAAGGCCAAACCATTATGACATGTCCCATACCATGTCACACAGTTTTGTCTCATAATCAGGGGCATCTAACTCAATCAACCAGGCATTCCAATTGTTAAATTTGCCCTTTAAAGGTACCACCTACTCATAAGTTTGGTGTCTACTGACATAGCCAGACATCATCTCACCGCCATTGAGCACGACAACATCTATATCTTAATAGACGGCTTCCCCGAAGAAGCGTAGTTCCAAAATCTACTACGACCTGAGTACGACCTACTCATAAGTTCGGTGTCTTCTGGCATAGCCAGGCTTCATCTCACCTCCATTGAGCACGGCGACATCCATATCTTAATAGACGGCTTCCCCGAAGGGGCTTAGGTCCAGAATCTACTGCGACCCACGATCCAAAAAATGGATCCCATATAGGGTAATCTTCGGCTTAAAAGCTTGAGACGGGTTCTCATTAACCAACACACGACCAATCAATCTTGGCCTAGGACACCTTGCATTACACTCAAATATCTCCATTAAAATAGTGATCTTGGCCTTTTTTTTCATATTAAAAACACTCTTGTGAAAATAGTCGTGTGGGTACACTGTCAACTTGACCCAGAAAAATTGATATCTTCCAATTTAAAATCCCACTATTTTATATTGTATAAAAGACTATTTTTGGTGTTAAAACTCAACACCCGGCAATTCCTAAATAAATATTGAAATTTCCCAAATTTTGGAATTAATTACCAAAAATCAATCAGCACTCAATTTGCACAAATTAACATCCAATTACATAAACTGAACACACCATTGAAATCAGCACAAAATTCCGATAATCGGTTATCCCGGTCTAATTTCCGAAAAATATATAATAATTAAATAGTTATCAAAATTAATTAAGTACTTCAATTTAAATGCCAAAATTGCTAACCTAGGCCGAAATTGCTTAATTAAATACCGAGACAGGCCTGGAAAATTCCCGAACCAATCTAGATATTTAATACAACCTATCTAGGCCTTAATTAATCTAATATAACAACCTAACATACAAAATTGGATAATTAAATCACTAATCTAATCTAACTAACCACATAAACCTAAATTAACTTAAACTAATTACCCTCTAAGCATAATTAACCTCCTAAGCGAGGTTTAGTGAGATAACTCACCGGATTAGCGATCCGCTCGAACCAAAACGACGGGGACGCGACGAGGATTGACAAGTTTCAAAACGACGAGGCGAACGGGGCATGGATCGGGCCCGAAAATTGGCCTGCAAAGCTCATGGCCAAGGGCTAAATTCGGCCAAGCCTCGCGCGTGGATTTGACGCTGCAGCGAGAGAGATGGGCTTTGGTGGGCTAGCTTCTCACAGACAGGGCAGCAGTCAACAAGAGAAATCAGTTGGGAAGTTGGTTCGGTGGATGCTGCTTCGTTGGCTTGACTCGGCTGATTTGGTGGCAGACAAAACTCAGTGGAGAATGGGGCGTCCGCTGGCAGAACAGAAGGAAGGAGGAGCTGGCTTCTTCGTGGATAGCAGCTGAAGTCAACAAGGACTTCAGTGAATGCTGAAGTTTGACTGGAGGGGGCTAGCTCACGGACAAGTGGCGTGGAGAGGGAGAGAATTTGTGAGGAAATGACAGCGAAGCAAGATCAGATGGTTGAAGACGCGAAGGGAGAGGGCGGCAGATGGGCGTGCGACGGAAGCTAGAGGGAGAGGAAGAATAGTCAACAAAGATTATCCAAACAATTGAATGCTTGGTCCCCTTAAAGCCCTCAAACATATCCCATGGTCTCCTAATACTTTCTTGTAAAGTATTTACCCAAAATAATCAAATTTTGAAGCCAAAGATGCTGCCCCCCCTACAAAGCTCCGAATTTACTCAATTTTGGACTTCAATTTCTTCAACAAATTCCCCAATTGATGTCCAATTTTGATGAAGAAAAAGCCCACATAATTCCTACAAAGTAGCTCGGTTTGCAAGTCAAAAATCCATTCAATTCGGCCAATCCGAATTTCCATTCGTTTTTCGAATCGTCCAAATCAATTTTCCACAAAAATCCCGGAATCGCCAAAAATTCTTTGAAGGATGAGTAGACGTTTCTAAAATAAGTCGTGACATAATAGAATTTTCAATTTTTGAAATCGGGTTCAAATTTGCGGTTAATTTCAATTTGACGCGATTTCGACGTGACTTAACCTACCGGGTAGTTTCTAGAAATTATTAGTGCAATTGACTTGTGGTCGATTATTTTCGAGCCACAAAGTACATCTTTGACATATTGGCGACTCTCGGTCGTCGTGAAAATCTTGAGATTTCAAATACGGACACAGGGTACCCAAAACGACAGAAAATCGGTTTAATGCCGATCGACGAGAATTTTGCAATTAGGTGGAATCACCCACACTTAATCACACACCTCTGTCGAATCGACCTATCTCCAGTCTCTGATCGATTTTTAATTATGCCGTAATGACCTTGCAAATTAGCACAGTCGAGCAGTCGATTCCTTGTTGAATTCTCAAGTCTATTGCGTTAAAATCCCTTAATGACTTTCCCAGATAGTCTAGTTACAAAGAATAGGACTATAGGCATGTCAATGAAAGGCCTGATTTATTCAATTGAAATCAGATTTGAAAAATAAGGATGTCACATTGTGCGTCACCTTGCCATGTCGTTCATCCTATGCCACGTCATCATGCTTCGTCATTGTATGGCATGTCATTGTGCCACATCACCATATATGCCATGTCATTGCTTGTATGACATGTATTGATCTATATGTTTAGGTCATTTAATTAAATTCCATGTCATATTAGAAATTGCATGTCTAGGTTCATGAAATTGTGTGCCGTGCTAGAATAATATAATTAATTGTCATCAGAATTAGGACATTTAGATAAGTCACGTCGCATGTTATGTTAGATTAGTAACATGCATTTCATATTGTATAGTTTGCATTTGAATTAATGAAAACCCCTAAAACGATTTGAGTGAAATTACATGTTAATCAAAAATCATATTTAGGATGTAGACGTGATCTTTTATCTAACACTACAGATGCTTTTGTTGTTATGAGATAAACATTACCTCCCTATGCTTGCAATTTATTTATTTCTATGCTTCATTAAGTGCTAAATAATGTTTAATATCTGCATGATCACCTCATATATTATGAGTAATTTAAAATCAATGTAAGTTGCCTGACAAAATATTTTTTTTTAAATAAAAGAGAAAATGTACCGAAAGGACATTGGAGAAATCTAGTGTAATTAAGTCTCCGAACTCATTTAATCTTTAGTTCATCTAGTTCGGACAAGTGAAGTAATTCCACCATTATTTTATTTGGATACTCAATCGATTCATCGGTAATAGATTAGTGACGACTCCATAATAATTGGAAGAGAGTCCGAGTTAGGTCTAAATTTAATAATCTATTAGCCAAACTCCTCCTACGTGATATACTGCGAGATTCATGGGACGTCGTGACATATGTGATGGTATATCTTCCAATTAAAATAAAACATGACAAGTAGATTGCAATATTGATCAAATAATAATATGAGCATGTGCAATATTTCATGCATGTAAAATAATATGAATTAATAAGAGCACGAAAGAATAAAATAAGAACGAAAATTCCCCGCTTGAGAGCTTTCTTTAGTTTGTCGGAACCTTCACCTTTGTGCCATGGACTTGGTGTATTAAAAGGCGATTAAACAATTAAGAATATTCTTGAGAGTGGAACGATTTCTGTCTCTTCTCCATTTCTCCCTAGTTATGGAGAATTAGATGTGTTCAAGCTTCCAGTTCCATATATTAAATGGTAATAAAAAAGACTAGGGATAATTTCCATACAAAGAAACTAAAATATATGGAATTGGAAAAAGAAATTGTTGGACATCTTACTGAAATATGCAATATTCAATTTGTATTTTTAGGAAATTCACAATCTATTTTTCTCCTAGAATGCATATCTAGAATTCCTTAATTTATTATCAGAATATATTCTGATAATTCATTTTCTTGTGAAATTTTTGTCGCCAACACTTTGTTGTTGATATATTTGCAATTATTATTGCTTCGAGTTACTTAGATTTTCCATTTTTGTATTATTTAATTTAATTATTTAATTATTTAATTGTATTAATATATTTAATATGTAATATAGACATTAATAGGAAATTTACCGGAAATTCATAAATATATTGTACAAATATCAATTTAGTCTTAAACTTTTCAATTTGACCAATGTAGTCCTAACTTTTTATTGGCTTTCCAATATAATTTATCCAGCCATTTTAGTCTTAAAATCAATGATGTGGCGATTTAGTAAGCGTGGAATGTCCTACGTGATGTGCCAACAATATGATGAGGGCAAATTTGCTCAAAATAACTTCTTTAATTGTGATTTTTTTTTCATTTTGTTCATTTTTTTTTTTTTACTGCTCATCTTCTTCCTCTAAGTACTTTTGATCCGCCCTTGTTGTGTCTTCACCGACGCCACCAAGCCCTGCATCTACCCACAGTTTGACTTCAACCTCGCCATGCCCAACAACGAGTTACCTCCAGATCTTGATGCCTTGAGCTCCACCAAGGCATCGACCTCGACCCCCAAATTTGGCGACTTGAGGTCTGCAACGACAAGGAGCTCGAACGCCCAAATGTGGTTCTCCATTATAGGACCAGAAACCCCATGGTCGATCAAAGAAGAGTCCAACATAACAGGAACCCAACAAAGTTCAGTAAAATTACTAAAAATGTCCTAAGCTTGCATTTATGTCAATTGAGTCTTAGATCTTTTAATTGTGTCAATTATCTCCTAAACATTTTTACGCCTTGTGAATTGAGTCCGTCTAGCCAATTTTAATAAGAAATTACTCATGTGAATATTCTAAAATAATTTTTTAATAATTATTTTATTTGTTTCCTTTCCTTTACTTTTTATTGTTTTTCGGAGTAAGGGTGGCAAACCTCATCGACTCTAGGCGAGCACATTGCAACCCTCACCAACTCTAGGCAAGGGTCATGAAGCCATTGACCCTCTCTAGCCAAAGCGAGGGTGCATGAGCCCTTGCCAAACTTGGGCCAGCTGAGGTCTTAGCAGCCCTCAATAGGTATAGAGAGGTTTCATGTGCCCTCACTTTAGTGGGCGAGAATTGCCAAGTGCTTGTCGGCCATAATGAGAGCTATCAAGCCCTTGCTAGCCATAGCGAGGGCCACGACACCCTCAGGATCGCTGACCCTCGCTCCAAAAACCAAAATAAAATAAAATAAATAAAGATAAAGAAAGAAGGAAAAAAATCAAAAAGATTATTACAAATTATAAAAAAAATGTCCACGTCAGTATTGGTTGTGCCATGTAGGTTTATGTTAGCAATTTTAGGATTGAACTGGTATTCATATAATAAAAGTGTTAAGTACTCAATTGACACAATTAAAAGGTTTATGACTGAATTGGCAAAAATGTAATATGCTTAAGACTTTTTTAGTAATTTTCCCAAAAAAAGTTCAAAAAGAAGTCTTAAACAGAGGTCAAATGGTAATGAAAAAGATCAAGCACTTCAGTTGGTAATGAAAAAGCTCGAGCCCCATCAAAAAGAAGTTTTAACCCCATGAATTATGGTAGAATGAAAAAGGAGTTTCAACCCCATGAAACTATTGGAGCTCGCACTTTGATGTGCATCTGAGCTCCAACCAAGATCTTGGACTCGAGCTTGATGTCACGGAGGGGATTGGTCGAGATTTGGAGCTGCTGAGCTTGACGGCAAACAGAGGAGGGTGGAGGGGACATGAAGTGATGAAGAAGAAGAGCAGTCAATGGAGCACTTCTGTTCATTGCCGGGAAACACTGAACAGTAAAAATAAGAAAAGAAAAAAGGAAAAAATATAAAATGTCTCATTATTGTTTTGAGTGATGTTGTATGCATCGGATCGACAGCCATGCCATATAGTACGGCCAACACTGACTAGATTGCTATGTAAACGATTTCTGGCCTAAATTGGTTGAACAAATTTTATTGGAAAATTTTCAGAAGGTTTGGGACTACATTCATCAATTTAAAAATTTTAGGATTGAATTGGTATTTGTATAATAAATTTAAGACTTTTTGAGTAATTTCCCCGACATTGATATTAAACTAGTGAAATATTGAAGGTTCCTTAATTTAACGTCTTAATGAGAAAAAAATTAAATTAAAAGGAGTATGAGATGTTTGATGCTGCAATAAAATTTCGACAAGATGCATCTTAAAGTGTGATGCCAACAATACTTTGAACTTGTTGCTACCGTAACAATATATTTTGGAATAGTAACATCTACTAAACAAAAAAATATTGAAAGTATGAAAAAAAACCACCAAAATGTCAATAAATAATCAGAATAATATGGTGTGTTGATGCATTCTTGGATACACCAAATGTGTTGTTTGATATTTTCTAGAACAAAATTTATTGAAATTGCCTTATATTTCTCTCAATGAGTCCAATAACTTCTAGGTGAGCGATTCTATGACGAAAATTAACAATATGAGTATGAAGTCTTAATTTTGATTACCAAATGTAGATGGGCTGATTATACGCAAATTAATATGTATTCAGCTCATTTTTTCTTGATGAAATAACAAGCAGGCACATATTTTTTATTTATACCCTTTTTATATAATAGGTATATTTTCTTTACCCACTATATATTAAGAAACAAGTGCTTATGACTATTGAAATTGTCCCCACCTAAAATATAGCAAAAACACAACCAGAGAGTGTACGTATAATACGAGTCATGTCGTAAGTTTGAGAAGATTAATGACTGCCGCATGGAGACATAGCAATGGTCAACCCACTCGCCAAGCACTGAGACAACCATTGGCTCGACCTTTGAGGATACTGTTCGGTTTTACCAAGTGTGCACAATGAGTATTGACATATTGACAAGAGACCTTGATGTTGATCTATTTTGCTCGGTAACTCCAATTAGTTCATGACAATAGGATGACCTAATCAACTCTTGTTTAGATGCAATGTGTACATTGTTTTCACTATTGAAGGGACGACAAAAAGAACTGTTTACCTAGCTGACAAACACAAATGCCTATCTTACTAAGCAGCAAACATGTCGAATCTCCATATACTCTATCATTTAATGGCCAGTTATCTTGGAAAACCCTCACTTCAGGGTATCTTAGATTACATAGCCTCTCAACTTCTTCGTTTGCAAAATTATAGAGCAACTGAGGGTCAAATTTCCGGCCAAGAGCTTCAATTTTTTGTGTTCCCTGCGACAGTAAAACAAAAGGGCAAGTATATTATATTGAACAAGTATAATTGTCTTTCTGAACATGAAAGATAAATCTAAGCATTGGTATAAACCAAAAACAAGTTACAACAGTAATCACAAGATAAAAAATAACTTTCCTTAAATATTATTAAGCAAACAATCATAGCGAAAATGCATGAAATTTGTTAGCTTACTGGGGATAAAGTTGTTGAAATGCAAACTTACCTTTGGTTCCATCGCCACGTCCAAACCTTCCACATGGTTCCACAACCGAGTCTTCTTTTTCCGTTCCTCATCACATTCTCGACGATCAATGTCTCTACCAAGGCCTTTTAGCTGGTCATGCATCCATAACTTGTTGTCTTCCCCAATTTTTATCAAGGACATTCTCTGAAGGACCTCAAGACCTTCCTCTGGGAAGAGATTGGATTCTTTCCATGAGTGGAGCATAATCCTTTGATCAAATCCAGTGTAAAGACAAGCTATCTCAAGAAAGATATGCTTTTGACAATCATCCAAGGCATCGTAACTTATTTTCAACTTTTCTTTCACTTCCTTGAGAGGAACTTGTTTCAGCTTCCTCAATATCACATCCCAAACGCCTTTGCTTCTGCACAGAAGTAGTTTACCTACAGCCTCAAGAGCAAGAGGAAGACCTCCTGTACTTTTGACCACTTCTGTGGAGAAAGTAACATAATCATCCAAAGGGTAATCTCTTTCAAAAGCATGTTTGCAAAAAAGTTGAAGAGAATGATTGAAGTTCATGCTCATAAGCTCATATGGATAACAAACCTCAGGAACATTGACAATGTCCCTATTTCTACTAGTTATGATAATCCTACTTCCTAAACCGAACCATACATGTTTTCCTATTAGTTGATCCCAATGATTCATTTGATCAACATCATCAAGTAGCACTAGAACCTTTTTATCACGTAACCTTTCTTTTATTATCTTAATTCCTTCCTCAGCATTGCTAATTTTTGGCCACTTTTTTTTTTTAGAATGTCAGAGATTAGTTGATTCTGTAAACACTCAATGCCCTTTAGCTGTGAAGTTTCTCTGACATTACAAAGAAAGCAACAATCTTCAAACTGATGTAGTAGCTGGTTGTATATTATTTTGGCGAGAGTGGTCTTTCCTACACCCCATACCATGGATTCCAAGAATTCGAATGTCCTTTGAATCACCACATACCATTCTATTGATTTCCTTCACATGATGTTCAACACCGACCAAGCAGTCAGTTACCAGCACATGTGCCTTTTTCAACTCAGCTATAACCTTCTGGACAATTTGGTTTACAAGCTCTCCTTCTCGTCTTATGTTGGGAAAGTAAAAAAGCAAAAGAATTAGAAGTATGAAGAAAAAGGTACGTTAAACATTACATAGAAGCTATGATGAATCCGAAAAGTAGAAACCACAAAACAAGGTACCTTGTGGTCATTGAATTAATGTCCCGCCCTTTTAGAGAACCAACCTCCTTGAGAGCAGCCTTCCACTTGCTGATAGCTTTATTGTCAAATTGCTTCTCGTGCGAAACAAAGGCATCTCCATAAGACCCAGTTTGATTACGAACCTCAGAGGGGGTAACATCGTAAAAAATAGGCATGATCTTCTGTCCTCTTGATTTGCTACACTCCACCATTTGTACCAACTCACTAAGACACCATTTACTGAAGGCATAGCCCTTGGAAAGTATGGGAATTGAAATTTTTGAATGGTTGATCCCTTTGAGTAACTCAGGACCAATCTCTTCTCCAATTTTCAGCTCGTCATCATCTCTATATGTGTGGATTCCGGCAGCTAATAAGCTTGTATAGAGGAAATCTGTAATGCCTGATCGAGTATCAGGTCTTCTGAAACTCAAGAAAACGTCATAGTGAGATCCAGATGACATGGAGGTTGATGATATGACGCCATCGAGCTGGCAAGATTTTTCTTCTTGCGGCATTGTCATTTAAGGGATTTGTGCTGAATTAAAGAGGAGTTCCTTAGTGGCTTCTATACTGTCACTACTAACAGATGATGACGATGCACATTCCCTACCACAAGTTATCTCAAAGCTGGTTGCTATTACAGCTGCCATTCCTTCTTTGCACCCGTGAAATTGAGTGCTCTCACCTGTTTTTCATGTAACAATATGTCAGAAAGGCATAAGAGAATATTGGTCATAGTCGCATAGGCAATGTGATAGACAATATGCGAATGCCTATAACCAATTGTATAGAAATTGAATTACAGGTAACATTAGCAGGACTTTGCTGTTCAGGAAGAGAATGACATTGAATCCTGTTGCAGAGTTTCACTAGCTATAAAAGATATCTCCTAGGTTTGTTAACTTAACAATAGTTAGGAAGAAACTTAGAAAAATAATGCCAACTGATGCCATGAATATGCTCCAACCATGTAGTCAAGAAGCTCTGCAGTCAAGGGCCATGGCCCATAATTGCTCAATTCATTTGCTAAATCCCAAATGAGCGAGAAAATATTAAGTGGTATGTGCGCGCCACGTCATCTGCTGACGTGGTGCGCACTTACCACTCAGAGATCGACACGCGTCATGTGGGGACCCGCTGGAAAATGGAGGGGCTGGCTTGGTTTGGCTTGGCTCGCTGCAGAAGAAAAGACAGGTCACGACTCCCGCCCAAAAGATTTCTCTCTCCTGCATTGAATTTTCTGCAATTTGTTCTCTCTCTCACTTTCTCTCCTCCTCCTCCCTCTCGTGACGTCCGCTATGCTCTCTCTCTCCCCCTCTCCGCGAAGTCGTCCGACGCCGACGCAGCCTCCGCCGACTCATCCCCTGAACCCGACTCTGACGCCGACGCCCCTCCGCCTCCCTCTCGCGACCTCTAGTCCCCTCTCTCTCTCTCTTTCGTCCTCGAAGTCGTGCCTCTCTTCCAGCGAACCCCGACGCCGACGCCCCTCCGCCGGTTGCCTCCGTCGGCGTCGGAGTCCATCGCCCCCGTCTCCTACGCCTCCGCCTACGCGCCCGACGCCAACGTGTTGAACCACGACGGCGAAAATGGAGGAGAGAGAAACGACGAAGCAGAAGACGTAAGCAGAAGCGCGCGCTCGGGGTTCTGGACATGGGTCGTCGCATCGGTCGCGTTCCGGCTCGCCCTCGTCTACCTCCCCAGGAACCTCCGCCTGTCCACCCGCCCCGAGGTTGCCAGCCCTCTCACCAGCATTCGCCGCCGTAACGCCGCCTCTCTTCACTCTGTCGATCGATTCCCAATCCCCGATCCCCCGCCCCCTCCTCCCTTGAAATCTTGGAGGTCCATTTTCTGATACGATTTCTGGTTTTTCTTGTTTGTGCCGCCTGCAGTTGGCGAAGGCTACTGGTTGAAGCAGTCGGTGATGTCTACGCAGGTTCAGCTCCGTTCGATCTCTGTAGGAAGGAAGCTGCTTGTTTGCCTACTGGTGTGTCGCTGTTTGATGCTTTGATCCCTTCCACAGGTTCCATGTATCACGGTTCTCCTTTGCTGTTGCTCGTTCTCGGACCTCTCGCTGTCAAAAGGTAACTACTGGAGTATAATCGCCAATGCATTTTGAAGGCTAGGTTGATTGTGAGCTTTGCTGGTTATCTGCTAGAACTGAACTAGATTTATCTGGTGTTATCGAAGCAGAGGCTGTGGCTTGTGCGAAAAGTTGTTTTCAATTCCAGAAATTGAATTTCTTTTTAGGGGAGACTTGGAAGATGTTCTCCGGAGCAGTTCTGCATATAGGAACTGCATTTGCTTTAATTGCGTGGTTGATAATTTTTTGTACGTGGTATGTTGCACCTCGCACTTACTCTTTTAATGGCTTAACAGTGAGCATTTCTTTGGATGATGAGCTCCACAAAAGTCAGTGATAAAATTGGTTTTCAATTGTTGCTGATTAATCACCCAGATAAAGCCTGTTACTGAGAACTGAAAATATACACGTTCAGTTAAAAATATGCCTCCTTTCATGCCCTTGCTTTTATGTTGCCTTATCAAAGTGCACCTCTGCGATTGGAGATTGACCAGGGCAAATTTTTGTTCCCATGGAGTTAGCAGTTCATTATTTTCTGTGGCATTAATCAGATTGGAAAGCATGGTTCAAATGACAACAAGGGGAGAAAAAGTGACATCGAAAAAGAACTTGGATTCTCTGTCATTGCCCGTGGGCATTGCATGGCTTTCTAATGTCTACTTAGTCTAATATTCAACATTTACTGTACTGGGAATAAGCATGTAATAACGAGATACTCGAAATGCTCGAGGTATATGGTTAAGAGCACTTTATTGCTCCCTGCTACCAGACACATGGCGAGCGTGAGAGAGCAAGAGCAAGCATACGATCAGTTGGAGGACAAGATGAGGAGAATGTGACACGGATGGGGAATCGGATAATATTTGCTTAGAAGGCAAATGGACTAACTATGCACATGAAAAAGGTTTTAAAGAGCAACCATATGAGACCTCACTTAAACTATCCTCGGCAAAAGCGAATGCTGATATTGGCCATATTTATATGACATCAGAAGAGGAAGATGTTTGTCCAACGTGTCTTGAAGGTAAAAGTTTTTGTATTAGAAGATTGGTTGCTTGTTGCTTTCTTATTGAGCTGACAATTATTAGCGGGCTAAGCTAATTCTGAATAACGTGAAGTGCTGAATAAGTTTTAGAAAAGGTATGAGACATAATCTTAGGCTAGTTCAACTTGTTCACTTTCATGCCTAGATGTAGTTGAGTTTTCAGCTTGTAAACTATTTAGAGATCCAATCTACTGGTGAACTTGATTTTTTTCTGAAAGAAATTACCTTACCATTGTATGCTTTTGTGCTTTCCTTTTTTTCCTGGGAATATGCTGGCACAGATGCAGATTCTTTAGAGAAAATTTTGAAGAGAACTTTCATCTGAAAAAAAAATAAAATTGACAATAAGCTTATGTGGGAACTAGGGAAGTACTTTCATGAACTTGGAATTTGGGTCTGATTATTGCCTCAGACAGTGGCAGCAGAAATATTGTGTGCAAGTTGGCTTGTTCAGTATCCGTATTGGTTTATAGTTTTGTAACATGTCACTGCAATGTTGTGATTAATTAAATTGTTGATGTTCTTGATGAATTCTATCAATTTTTACTGCTTACTAAATGCAGAATATACGCCTGAGAATCCAAGAATAATGACAAAATGCTCTCACCATTTCCATCTTGGTTGCATATATGAGTGGAAGGAGAGAAGTGACATCTACCCTGTATGTGGCAAGGTAATTCTTTTCCTAGATCCCGACAGCAAACATGCATACATACATGCATACACATGTGATTACTGTGCTCCAATGATTGCTTCACCGTGGCACGGACCACAATTCTTAGTTGTTGTCTGACCTCACAGAGTGACCTTTCTCAGGGAAACTCTTTTTTTGGGGTAGGAATTGGGATTGTTTCTCCCTCTGCTTTATGCACGTTGGGTTGCAATCATTTTAAGGACACGTTAAGAGCTTTTTACAAAAAGAAGATATGCTATTTGGTTTTCAACTGGGATCGGTAACTTTTGAATGGTCATAACCTCCATACTAATCCCTGTACAAGTCCTACTGACACCCAGGATAAGCTGTTATGCTTGCAGCTTATTGCTTTATAATTGAGGCTTTCCTTTTCTTGGGGATTTTGCCAGGCTGGGTAGTTGTCATAAAAAAGAAAGATCATTGAACAATTACCTAAAGCAATGGCAGAAAATAGTAGTACATTTCTAGCCTCATGAGATTCTATGGGTTGAGCATGCTGCCAACATTTCGGCAGCCTCTCACCAACTGATAGTTGTGGCTTCCTATGATTTTGTGGCTTCACAAGTTATGGGATTCCTATATGTCTTCTATATTGATTTAGAGGCGGTGCCATTTTGTGTGGGCATTTGAGAAAAATCAAGATGTTCTGGTATTTCAACTGTTTTCTTCTCCTAGTTGTGTGCTTAATTGGACCTTTTTCTGTTTGACAGGTGATGGTGTTCGATGAGACTTGATCTTAGGTGAATGCTCGTGTTGACGATACTGTCAGCACTGCGAAGAGAAAAAGAATCCTGTTAATATACTTGATGAAATGTAAAGAAGTCTCTGTGCATATTCCCATTTCTCAGACTCTCTCTCCAAAGACCCATTATACATTCCTTCTAAATTATCTTTTACTTTGTTTAGACTTGGTTATGCTGCTTGAAACTGCAATTGTAAATACGAGCAATATCTCAAGTGCATATTGGGAAATGTCATTGTCTCGTCGTTGCCTTTCCATTTTTGGGTTTGGTTTAGTTATAGGAACTACATATGAAAGAAAGTGCATAAGTGGCCAACCAAACGACACGCTGTCTTGCTTTCGCGTTATGGCGCTGTCAGGTTCTCTTCTCTGACTTTGCTTACGCTCGGGCTTTGCCCTTGGTAGAGCGACGTGTAAGACTGCGCAACTTGTTACTTCGGTGCTTGCTAGGCTTCTGGAGTTAGATTTACAATGAAATGCTTAATGTCGGTCCCAGTGCATGACTTCACTTCTGTAGTTAAGTCACAAGTTTAGCGAACGGCAGCTTGATGTACCTATGGATTCTCAAGCAAAATGCCGGAGTTTTTCAGACTCTGGCCAAGTGAAGCCGCCAACACTTTCTGTTCACTCGGAAAAAGAGAGTACGAGAGCAAAAGATCGGATGTTCCTTTGCCAGGCTTTGGGTAATCGAAACAAGTAAATCAATCGTCACGTATGTGAGAAAAGCGATTTCGCATAACCATAAAGCACATCACAAGTGGACGTTTATCTGTTGAAACAAGGTGTTGGCAGGCAATGGCAAAAACAGAGCCAGCAAAATCTCCAAGAACTGTAAGAATTTATTCACTCATTTTTCCTATATGGTATTTATAGTAAAACAGATAACACAACCTGCTTTTTTATTTATTTATAAGTAAACACACAAGCATGACATTTTCATTTCATCTACTTTCCACTAGCGATAATCTCAAAGGCTCGCAGGAACACCTCGGGGGGCTGGCCACCACTCAATCTGTGCTTCCCATTTATCTGTTGAAAATAATGATCTCAGAAAAGGTATCTCCATGTCATCCAAAAAATTAAGGCAAAATATGAGAGAGACAGAGACAGAGAAGCAGGGGGGGAGAGAGAGAGAACATTTACCACGAAATGCGGAACCCCAGAAATGTTCGATGAGTACTGTTCGAGCTCCTCATTTACCTTGATGGGGCAAAAGAAAATTATGAAAAGGTTCGTGAGATTCTTAGAATCAGTGGCAAACATCTGGAAGCTGCCAAAACTAAAGAGATTAACTGCAGTAGATTTCAACAGGATCATTGAAAAATTCATGGAAAAGGAGATAACACTTTCCTGAGTCAGCTTAGAGAAATGAAATCTTTTAACTCCGAAAAGCTCCTTCTAGATATTCTACACAATTAGTCACGCATTCTCTCCTGATCTCTAGGTTCGAATGTGAAGCAATGAGTGTGTGTGTGTGTGTGTGTGTGTGTGTGTGTGTGTGTGTGAAAGAGAGAGAGAGAGAGAGAGAACCTCTTGCAGTCCATTATTTGGATTATCCAGAAACTCGGCTGCCCGTCTACTCCAGCCTTGGCAGCAGCTTCCACAAGGAATTCTCTGAATCCACGTTATACAAAGTGTTAAGTTTGAGTGTGCACTAAAAATTAAAATGAAGACGAGCAAGCTTCATCAAAAGAATGTTGGAAAAAGCTTCATTTCTAGCTTCGTGTTAAGTATAGCTTAACCAAATTTCCCTGGGGATAGGGTAAAGTCTGGCAAAATGGTCTCTTTATAATTCAAATGAAAAATCAAGGACATACGATGAAATTGGTCAGCCTCTTTTTTTTTTGACATTTTCTCAGAATATGAGAATGTAACGCTAAAAATTAGAGAAGAATGGCCCCTCTCTCCCAGCTTAGTAACCTTTATTTAGGATAACCAGCACACCCAGCAATGATTTCCCTGTGTCTTACTCTCACATCCAAACACTATTAAGAACAACCGTAATGGTTCGGAGAGATCTTACGTTTATCTTCCAGACAAATTGGGCAGTAGAATCAGCTAAACCAAACTTTTTCTATCTTGGGAAGAGGCTTAAACTATTCAGACCTAGGTTAAGCCAAAGGTCATGATGCATGTTTGACACTATGGCTGTAGAGGATTTTAGATTCACAAATACTATTCCCAATGGAATAAAGCCAATTCTTAAGAAAAAATTACAGGGGAAGAAGATGCATCTTAAGAGATGATGCAGTGATAAGGGATTTTCCAAAGCTCAGCAATCCACTTTGATGCATGTGTGGACACATACAACCACATGTAGCTCAATGCATGTACAGGAAGTGAATCTACCTGTCACCAATATATCTTCCCTGGGTGAAGTAGCCAATAAATAGCTCCTCCACAAGTTTTTGTTGCTTCTCGAGCCCTCGTGTCCCAGCATAGTATATAAGCCTGTGGCTATCCACAGTATTTCCCCTGTTCATATATTATATATGTTACCAATATTCTCAGCACAACCTCTTGCTTTGGGAATTTAAACATCCAATGTACACATGATATCATAAGCGTCTTACGTGAGACCAGACATGTTGTATTCCAATCCAATACCTCTAAAAACCTGCAAAACGTGCACGATACTCCAGATACCATCACTACCTTCTTCTATGTCAGAAGCAGATGACTTGTCAATAGCTAAGTGTACTGGTGAGTCCTGGCATTACAGGAAAATATTCATTAAAGAAATCATATCCACATGAATAAGGTCAAACAAACTCGACAGAAGGTACCTTATAATGATCCTCAATGGATGAAGAAGGGTGCAAGACCTTTGGACTGTATAAATAACCTTCTATACCATCATCAGTTCAACTGGTTCTAACGAAACTTATTTTCCTTAAAGGGCTAGATTCTCCATCTTTTGAGGCACTTAGGGGCTTCTCATCCACCACTTCCCCGTCAATGTGAAGCCGCAAAAGTTCACTTGAGACCTGCCATGAAGATAGAACTTTGAGCAATTTACAAAGGGAAAAAGGCCCTGAGAGTAAGAAACCTAGGAAAGACAATGACATCATAAGATTGACAAGAGACTTTCGGTTGAGCACCATTTATGCAATCTAAAATTCTACTTTATCTCTTTCATCAGACCAACAATGAGACATAGACTTACAAGAAATTTCGCAGATAACAATTCTTGTCCAAGATCCTCCAGATAATGCATGCAATTAGTTGATCACAGGCACTCCAATGAATATGAATAGAATCGTACTCCATGTATGTACTCTATAAGAGCTTGTTCTTTTCAGTCACATTGAAAGTGCAACAGTTCTATGTGCTATTTGAATATCCATACGCCTTACTTTTATATATTTGAAGATCATGCACCATTCATACAATTTCAATTACATCTGAAAATGATTGGTTAAAGGTAAAACAGACAGATAAAATGTTCAGTAACAACTTGCTTCAGCTCGACGGCTCGAACCAATAAGCGGTAAACATGACAATGCGCTCAGCTATAGCCATAAAAATTTCAGCAGTTATCAACTCAAAAGGAACGAGCAGTTTAAAAACCATGTGTAGAAAGAGTAATTCAGACACTTCATATACATACCTGACAGCCAACATGGACCCATTTTCCAAATGGAAACTCGCTATCTGAAGACGCGTGTGATTTTTCACTTGAAAAAGGAGAAACCTCAGAATCAGGAGATTCTTTTTGTGGAGGAAGCGGTGGCAGAAGCGTGAGTCTCTTATCTCCATTCAAAATCAGAATTGGAAAAGCATCCTTGACATCAGAGTTCACCTGTGTGAAAGAATATTTTTAACCCCATTAACCATAGAACTTTGAGCTGAAAAGAGAAGTGACAGGCAACACTATTTGTGATTATGGTATACATCATCCCTTAATCACCATTTTCGACTAGTCTCCCTTGTGTCACAGACCAAGATAGATCGCGATAGGGGACGGAAAAAAAACAAGACTTGACACATTACAAAGGATTGATCCCAGACAAATCCACAAAAATCAATAAGCTTTGGTTCCACCAATAGGCATTGACACTCAGTTTACCATCTAACAGGAACAACACTGCAATAGACTTCAGTGAACGTGAAAAGACACTCTTGGGAAAATTCCACAATGATTCAAACTCATCGTAATCAGACTGACAGACACAACCCGAGAGCTGAGCAACGGTGATCGATCCAAACCAACGCCAAGCATCCCTCCAAATCACAAAATCCAACAGCCGGTTAGTGATCAATCGCTAAAACAACCGCCAAACAAGCAACTCATAACACCCAACCTCTCCAAACATAAAAAATTCACAGAATTGAGAAACGAACACCGTCCCTCCCATCAAAAACCAACGAACCAAAAAGGGACGAAAAAAAATGGAAAAACGGCGGCTTTCCTCTACCTGACGGAAAATGGTACAAGGGAAAGTGGCGGACTTCAAGAGATAAACCCAGAAGCAGAAAAGCAAGGACCCATATTCTCCTTCTTCTCGTTCTTGTTCTTCCTCCTTCTCTGCTTCGAGTCGAGGTTGAAATCACCGAGTGAAGAGTAACGACTCAGGTCGATCGTGCTCTCGCTGTCCGCCACCAGTATATCTAGCCTCGCAAACCTCTTTTGCTTCAAAATCCTTGGCTACGTACTCGAGCCCGAAATCGGGACCGAGTAGAAGACAAAGAAGCTCGAGAGGCCAGTCGGCAGCCGGCGATTTCTGGAGCCGTAGCTGGAAAGTCGATGACGGCGACGAGGAAAGAGGCGAGGAGGGAAGCGCTTAGGGTGAGTGAGAGGGCTCGGGACAGAGGAGGGGGGCGCTTGGGGTGAGTGAAAGGGCTCGGGACAGAGAGGAGAGGAGTGATTCAGGAAGAGAGAGGCAGAAGCAGGAAGAAATAGCGCGCGCTCCGTTGAAAAAAAAGAGAGAAAATGCAGCAGGCCTCTCCTTCTTCGCCGCGCCGTCGACCCCACCCAAGTCCGCCGAGATCTCCCTCGCGACCGAGCGGGCCAGCGTCAGGGACAGCGCCGGTCAGCGGCGGGGAGCCCGGTGCCGCTCGGGAACGAGACCGAGATGCCAGAGGCAGATGGCCAGCGACGCTTTTGGGCAGGGGCAGGCCGAGGCGGAGGTCCGGAGCCGGAGACGGAGGCGGAGGAAGTGGGATGCGCAGAGAAGGAAACAGAGGAGGCTCTGAGCGTTCTTTTTTCTTTTATGAGGAGAGGAGAGAGAACCTGCCCATTTAAGGCTGCGCATGATAAAATTTCTATTTGGGGAAGATTTTTTTTTCGGAAATAGTTCTTTTCATTTACGTTCTAACAATTTTCGAAAAACTTGTTTGACAACTACACAAAAATTTCTATTTCTAGAATAAAAAAAACGTAAAACCCGTTTGGTAAGCTCGCACAAAATTTCTATTCCAAATTTTAATTTTTTTTTAAAAAAATTAAAAATAAGAAAAATGAATAGATTAGATATTACATAAAATTGACAAGATCAAAATATTATTAGAATAATAATACATTTACTTAGGGGTAAGAATTCTAGTCGAAGATGAAGTTGTATTGTAATAGAACGTGAACTATTATCTTATATATGTGTGTGAGTATCTTCACTCACGTAGTTTATAGCCTATTGAATTTAGGTAGTGTTTTGAACTATAATTCTCAAGAATATATTATCTTTTTGCGAATTTCGGTAGCGTTTTGAACTATAATTCCCAAGAATATATTATCTTTTTGCGAATTTTGTTGTTTGGTATAGCAAATATTATGGAAAAAGCACATTGGATATTGTTAGCCAAATTAATTTGTAGTGATTTCCTTGGAACTAAGTTTTTACTCTTTAAAAAAAATTTAGTTTATCATTTGATCAGTTCTGAGAAGGGGAACTTCTAGCCAAAAGACTTTACAATTGCAGTGCAGCATTAATATAGTTTACAGAAATTGAATTGACATGTCAACCCATGAAAACATTTAAATACATACGCTATCGGTTCCTCGTTGTTACACATGTCAGATCCATCCCCTCATGTGTCTTTGGATCATTTTCATCATAATCTTGTACGTATATAAAGAACTTTCGAGCTCGACGCTTCTCAAACATGCCCATGAGTGGAGTTTGAAGTGCTTCCATATCAGTAGCAGGCACTTTGTGAACCTGTCATTGGCAGTACCATATTGTTGAAGAAGTAAGGAAAACCAGGCAGACTTGCAATGATTCTGCAAATGTATGCTTTATTATAGGGTCCTTCTCCATACCTTTCCCTTACTGAAGACATAGCCGCCATCCACGGCTTTGAAGTACAGATACTTGGTAACATCGTATGAATGAGAACTTGCACCCGAGTACCATTTGCCATCATAAACTACACGGGGCACTAGTCAGCAAAGAATAAATAGGGATAAACAATCTGGCAGAGCTTAAAGTGTAGGCCAATTAACAAAGTTTAGAATTGCACCTTCGGGACCATGTCAACATTATAATCCCTGCTAGAACCCAAATGCGCAGGAGGTTTATCGCTATTCCTAAATTTCTTCCGAGTGCAAGTCACCAATAGCAATAAAGATAAGGCAACAATGCAGCAAATTGCAGGGAACATACGAAGAAAGCAGACCTGAATGAGATTAAGTGATGTTGACTCTCCTCCATAATAGTCATTCCTATCCATGTGCAAACCTGGTTCAAAAGGTTCTTTCATCGCAACAGAGCGAGAGATCGACAATCTATGGTAGTTATCTTAGTCTCGGTTATGGGAAAAAGAGAATAAGGAGGGACATCAAGAATAGTAATTTCACTGCATATTTTGGAACAAATCTCAAAAGAGAAAATCCAAATGCCCCTAGATAATAACAAAGAACGACAAAATAGGAAACAATTCCATGACAAGCAACATGAAAGTGCTAAAGGAGCATGAACGTTGAAAAAGAAAACGTTAGTACATAAATAAACTCGTGGAATGGATATAGCGTTCAACAATACTTGCTCGGTAAGTTCCCATAGCACACAAGTAACAATTAGCCTTATCAATGTTACGAGGAAGCAAACACAGCTAGCTCTAGTCTAGCCTTGAATGACATTCAGCACTTCCGTTAATGTGATTTTCCATGAAAAGTGTTTCAGCCAACTATAAAAGCAGAGTGAAGCGAGGGGTCGGTCCACTTGCCAATACCAGAATGATAGAAGGGTGTGGATCATTTAAAAGTGGGAACCCACCGAAGAATTCCGCTGTCCTACTAGCTCAGGACAGAGCTACGGCATGTGGAGGTATTCTTATCACCATTGTCAATATGTTAAAGAAATCGCAGGATCGCATATCAGACTGTGCTTAGAGACCAAGAAGTCTAATCTGTATAGCCACAACATTCTTATCAAGTCTATAGGGAATGTTTTGTGTTCGGTAGAGCAACTTAAGCAACCTATAATTTTTGGCATGAAACCGATGGAAGCAACCAATTCTTGAAGGGGCAAACGGTCTAAGTTTCAAGGAGTCAATCCTCCTATCTATCCAACAAGATGGAAGAGAAGTGCTTCCGTCTCCATTGAAGGCATGGTGACAAGTCAATCAGAGAGAATTTACTACTCCGCCTTCACTTGTCCTCAAAGCTTGAGATTGAGTACTTCAATTAGGCCATTCAAATAATTTAAATCATGCTCAAAAATGACTTCACATGAAGTCAACGTACTCAAGATCAAAGACCACATGACAGACGCAAATTCACAATTTCAATCAAGCTCATCAGCACTCAAAACCATAACAAAGAAAGCTCAATCAAAACCAGCACCGGTTTCTCGATTATATCCGGAATTAGTATTGCCATTCTCGAGTAAAACCGGTTAGCAAAGCTAGGTGCTCCATTTCAAGAGCCTCGCTTTTCCGTCCCGACACAAATTGAACACAAGAAATACACCAGCAGCCAAAGTCCGAGGCAATCAATCACATCAAAACGATGCTCCCGAGTCCCACCGCGATCTCCAAGCATCAATCTCCACCGCTCCAAATTCGAACATGATCACGGCGACCGGACCAGCCAAGGACGGACCCGCGGGGGCGACGACGGACCGGCGAGGGGCGACGGGACGGCGGCGACGGGAGGTGATTTCTCTCGGGCGAGGTCACGGGCTTCAGAAGAGGTGAGCTACGCGCTCACAGGACCCGGGGCGACCTCACCGGTGGCGGCGGATCGACCGGCGACGAAGGACCGCGACGACGGACCGGCGGCGACGACGGACGGGCGGCACGGGAGGTTTCGAAATCGGACGAGAGGTCGTGTAGGAAGGAAGAGCCGAGCCGAGAAGGAGCGTGAGTTGAGGGGGAGAAAGAGGAATTAGGTTTTTGTTCCTCATTTTTATTCCCGGGAAGAGAAGTGATTTTTTTGTTTCTCATTTCTCTTCCCAATCCATTTCGAGCTAGGTTTTATTCCCGGAACAGAAAAATTATGTGGCGTTAACAAACATGGTTTATGTTCTTTTTCTGTTCTCGGGAACAAAAGAACAGAAATTTTGAGGAAGAGAAATGTTATCATGCAGGGCCTTAAGTGAGGAGAGAAAAAATTTTTGAGTGGGAGGAATACGCTGATCCTCCTTTCGAGCCGAGCCGAGCCAAGCCGCCCAAAAACCAGCCCTTTTCTCATTTTCGAGGGGTCCCGCTCGAGACAGGTGTTAGTATCTGAGTGGTTCATGCGCGCCAGGTCAGCGGATGACGTGGCGCGCACGAACCACTGAATATTTTCTCCTGTTCCAAAGAGGTTTCACCCATTAAAAGCCAAAAAAGACATAAGATTCTCTGGTTGTTATCATGGATGCATCAAATAGTAGCACTAACCAGAACATTGAACTCATCGAGAAGTTATCTATCTGCTCCAAGTTTGTGTTGTATGATACCTCTAACTGACAGTGGGATTGAAATTTTAAATGCATAAATTTGAGACATTGCTCAAGTAAAGATAGTTCATTGGTTCATGAGCCAGCATATTTTTAACTTAGAAAGTTTCGCCAAACTCTCTGGCCAACATGAAATCGATGTGGAATCTTCTACCTCCATTTTAAAGCTTGCAGAATAAGTTTTTTAGTGAGAATGTGTTACCAGAGGGAACATCTTGAGATAGTTTCAGAGTAGAGACCAGCTGCTGTTTGGGGGACTGTGGGGCTTCAATATTCTTTTCGGTAGGCCAACCACGGAAGCTTACAGGAGATCCATCCAGGGATAGTGGAGAGGAGGCAGAGTCTGAACTTGCAAGAGATCCTTCAAGAGCTGAATGTGAAGGGAAGTGTTGGCAGCAAAATTGAGGTTGGAAAAGTAGTATCGAACTGGAATGAACATTCTTGGACTTCATTCTCTTCGTGACCTGTATTAGCATCTAGAGATGGTAGCGCACTGTAAACTGCTTGGTCTTCAACCCGCAGTTCTTGGGCGTCAATCTTCTCGACTCCTTTAGCTAATCGATTCTCCTTCTCCTCATCATCGGATGAACCAACAGAAACTAGAGAAGCAGCAGGATTCATTTCCGAGAAAGTAATCTAATTAAACAAGAATAAGCACAGATGAATTACTTTCAAACAAAATGAAGAATCCCAAGGATGCTTAGTATAACAATGAAGGAATACCTCAGCCCTAAAATCACCGGAATACTGATTCTTGCGATCCCACGGCACATCCATTTGATCAAGCCCTACTATTAGAACATTTTCGCATAGGAATGCTGTATTAAACATGACACGGAACATTGTTTCTCCATGTTCAAGACCAGCCCTTAGACTCATACATTCAAGCACAATATCGCCTTGAACGGCGCAATGGATGTCCACTTTAACCAGTTTGCAGTTTGCCTGCAATGACATATGTGAACAGCATGATTGCGGGCATCAGGATAGCATTAAATTTTTGTGTGTATGGGTGCATGAGCGAGCCCCCACATGCAAATGAATTGATGGACGTGACAGGTGGAATATAATCAGACAAGACCGCGAATGCCACATAACCGCATATGCAAGTTTCTGATCTCTCTTATAATATTGATTTATAAAGAAAACTTACACTATCGACCCTGTATCTGGGATAGACACATAGAATCATTTTTCTGAGGTTAAATTATCAACAATTTACGTGGGTATTCGTTGATTTTACCATTATCTATTTAGAAAATATCACAGTAACAAGACCAGCAAAGTCTGACAAACTCCCAAGGTGAAAATTTCTGTAAGGATCCGCCACACACTCGAAATGACGTGAATTTAGAAAAAAGATGCTTTTTTTGAACCAGAAGTAAATTAAAATCCACCTGCTTGTAGTGCCTGATATCTTTGCCCCTTGCGGGCGTTGAGAACAGGACTGTGGGAGTTTTATCTGTAAGGTTATGGGGGTCCTGACCAAATATCTTAAACATAAGATGGCATCCCACTTCAGCATCCAGACAAGGAATGAACCTCAGTATCACACTATCTAAAGTAAGAGACTTATATGGTAGGTGCCCCTCTGAGTGCACGTTTGATGTGGCTATATAGTGGAGGTATCTCAGCTGTGAGGGCAATGGATTCAAGGGAGAAATTAGATGCAAGAGATCGGAAGGAGCTTTGTTGTAAATCAAGTGGAGTGTTTCCTCTTCACCATTGGACTTCTTCCTATATAACAGAAGGGCAGCCAACATGAACGCCAGAACTGGCCATCCACCTCTTTCACAATGCATCAACAGCATGTTTTTATGCTCATCAAGTGATAACCATCCATCGGCAGTTCTGAGGAAGTGATGGATCATCTCCATGGCAAGAATGGGGCAATCACCGTGATGAATCGGGTAGTTCATGACAGGCATATCAGACAACAGTTCAGGTATTTGGCTTTGGCTCTCTTGCTCACCAAAATTGAACACCATGAAAAAAGCATCGGGAAAATGTTGTTGCACCTTACCCACTGCACCTCCAATCAAATTTTGATGATCCTCGTCCTTCAACCCATCCACTGTGAGACAGCAATCAAATACTGCATCCAAATACAGCAAATCATTGAATGTGTAACAAATGTGTATATAGATAGATTATCTTATAGGAGAAATCTGTCAATGAGAGTATTTTTTTTCTTTTCCAGAGAAGAACTTGTGAGGCTATGAAATGCATCAAATTTTTTCTCCTATGGAGACCACAATAATGAATCATCAGGTAAAATTGAATACATATGTAAGACGAGCAAAATCATGTTAGCATGACCCAGTTCTTCAAAAGTTACGTAATGGACAAACCAAAAGACAAATTCATGAAGAGAGTGACTAGAAAAGGCCATTCACATAGAGGTGCAGTATGGTTCATATTTTCTGAGAGCTGACCAATCAAATAAAGAACACAATTCCCTGAGAATTAATCACTGGTGCATTAGTTTCCGCTAAGTTATGCTAGAAGTGGACTCACAATTGGTAAACAAAGTTAATCAAAAGCCACTGCAAGGGCACATGAAACAATTTATTATGTAGGTACTGATTATGCAAGATTGCTTGTTAATCACCGTCAAAGTAGACCTTCAGTCAGATATTATTCTGCTTCTGCAGGAAACAGATTGTTTCTTATCCCAGACTATGAAATCCATCCTTGATTTCATGGCCCTAGAGCCTAATTTTGTAACGAAAAAAAAAAAAAAACTAATGCTTCTGCAAAATTACTACGGTACAGTATGCCGCTAATGCTTGAGCAGAAGCATACCAGTATCCTAAACTATTTCTTGCCAAACGAAAGAGGCTTCCTGTTAATTCTCCTACTGTTGAAGTACCTTTGTCCCAAGAGAAGTTAAATCATAGAATAGAAAAGTAGAGGCCATTAATCCAGCTCGATGAATTCAGAGCACTAGAGAAAAAGAAAGAAGGTAGAATACGGTACCCTGCCAATGTTGCACTTTCAAATTACCAAAGACCAACATGGAACATTTTTAAAAACTTACCATAAACTCTTTCAGAAACATCCAGAACCCCATCCACTGGTTTCCTGCGAAAAGTGTCTGCTGGGTAAGGCCATCGTTCAATTAAATTAAATCTCTTCAAGTTGAGCTTCTCGAAGAGCTAGAGTAACACCCGCCTCGTGAAGGGAAAACCAGAAGTCATCCCAGTTCGATTGAGACATATTTTGGGAACGTCACACATATCTTTGGGCTAGGGGAAGCTCATTTTGAGCATAGCCTTCTCTTATTGCATGAAAGATTATTAGTAGCTAGTTAACCTTACTAGTTCTTCCTACTATACAACTAATCGATGGCCCTGAAACTACTTCATATTCTTAATTTCATCAATGATGAGAAACTTGTTTCTCTCCCTCCTTCCCCACTCTTCTTCTTTCGATTGACATAGACTTCGTCAGTAATTAACTTGTCTACAGGGAACATTGTAAATGAAAATTGATTTCACGTTGCTAAAGGTGGCCATGATGAAGTTAGGCGACTAAGTATTTTTGAAGTCTCTAAATCAACTCACCGAGTATGCATATCGTTGTCGACTTTGCGGAATTGGTAGAGCTGCGAGTCCCTGTCTACCTGTGCACCGGGAATAAACCAAGAAGACATATCCTCGGTCCCTTTGATGACCTTGTCGGGCTGTGAGTTCCCATCTCGCTGTCCCCCGAGCTTACACAATTCCTCGATCCTCCTCCGTACTTCTGACATCGTAGTCCGGGGGCCGTCACGTGATTTAACTGCATCTAATCTACAATCGATCGCCAACTTCAACAGCTTCTCGTCCAAGTCGTGGTACCTCCGGCCGAAAACTTCAGCGACCCCCATCTCGAGAAAAACGGAGTGGACCGACGTAAGAAAATCTGCTCGACCATTGTATAAAGTTTCGGAGGGCGGCATCACTTCCAGGAGCTCCAGTAGCAACACCCCGAAGCCATGCACATCCGCCCCTGTTTTCTCGGCCCCACCTGCCCGGGCTTGGTTGGCCCCATCCCCGCCGGCTCTAGTTGGGAAGAGGGTGAGGCCATAATCGGAGACCCGGCCTCGTAGGACGGCGTGAGAAGTAGAGGTGGCAAATGGGTGGGTCGGGTCGGGTATGGGTCGGCCGAAAATGGGCCGACCCATATTTGATCTATTTAACCCGTTTTAACCCATATTCTCAGAAGTGAATCCAAGAACCCATACCCGACCCAACCCGACCCACCCGACCCGTGCACCCGACCCGACCCGTATTGCTAAAACCTATTAATATTCTAGGAAAACTCACTTCTAATATATGCTAATTGGATTAAAACTTCAAATTAAATTCAAAATAGTAAATAAAATAAAAATAAAAAGTTAAAAAAAAAACCTATAAATTGAAATATTTATAAATAATTAGACTATGCACATACTTCTCTTATTTGAAGTCAACATACTATTGAATAACTAAAACTATAATATGAAAATTTTTTAACTAAACCTAAAAAGCTCATTTTTATGATTTTTTTTTTTTAAAAAAAAGTATAAAAAAGTATTATTAAAACATTTTTATGCAATACAAATTTAATGAAATTTTTTTATAATTCTTTTTAAAATATTTTTAAAAAAATCGAATTTTTATTTTTTAAAATATAATTTTTATTTTAAAAAGATATTTTCGATTTTATTTTTAAAATATAATTTTATTTTTTAAAATATTTTAATTTTAAATATAAATTTTATTTTTTAATAATTATTTTTTTTTTCTTTTTTTTTTTTTTTTCTTTTTTGACCCGGCCTATGACCGGCCACAGTGGTGAGCCGGCGAGCGGCGAGATCGAGCCCCGCCCGTCGTCGGCGAGCTCGAGCCTCGCCAGATCCATATATGACCCATTTAACTAAAAATGGGTTATGATATGGGTTTATGACTCATATTGCCACCTCTAATGAGAAGGACCTTGGACGACTTGAAGTTCCTGTGGTGGCGATATTGGGCGTGCAGGTGCTCGATGGCCCGGGCAGCCCCGAGGGCAATCGAAAGCCTGACTTCCCAACTCAGGGGAGTCTCTCTGTTTTGCAATTGGTCTGACAAGCTTCCCAGGGGCATGTAATCGTACAAGAGGAACTTCCGTTTTTTACTGTAGAAGTAACCCCTTAGAGGGAGCAGGTTCTCGTGGTCCATGGTCCCGATAGTTTCAACCTTGTCCCGGAATCTCTTGGCCCGCAAGACCACATCCCCGAGCATCTTCACAACCACCGTGGTGATCCCGCCCTTCAGTTCAGCCTTGTAAGTCCTCTCGAGCCGTGCTTTCCCCAAGTTCTGCTTACTGGCCCTATTAACGTCCGCCAAATTGAACCTCTTCGCGGGGTTCCCCAACAACACTAGCTCGTTCCTCGACAGCTTAAACTCTTGCGGCTTGTTCTGGGTCGCACTTTCGTCTGGCGCGGATTTACTGCGGCTTTTCCTGGTGCCGATCCTTCGCCACAGGTCGTCCATCGGCGTCGGCGTCACTTCTTAACCAATGGATACAAACTGCAAAGCACACGTTTGGTTAGGCTCTGGCTTCACCACTCAAGCACAACAGCCATCTTCATTCTTCTCCCCCTCTTTTGGGATGGTTCTTCTTGTCATTTGCCATCCCTTTTTCTCCGTTCATTGCCAGTTTGTCAACGGCACGGTGCTACATCAAGTCCACGTCCATTACTTGGGCACGAAGATTGAGGAGAATGTAAAAACAAAGATTTAGGATGGTTGTTCCAACTTCATGACAAAAATATATATATACACATATATATTTTTTATGAAAATTATTTTTAAAAAAAAATCAATTTGGATTTGTTTTGTGATTTAGAATATGTGATTTTCTTTTGCCGAAAGGAGAAGTCATTTTCCCTAATCTAAACTTCTATTTTCAGTACATGAAAACGTTTTTGTATATCAATTAGTTTTTTGTCATTTAAATACTGGAAGGTTGAAAACAATTTTTCCCAAATAGTTTTCTATCAAACAAACGGACCCTTTAAATTATTTGTGCATTCATATGGTCCCATGCCCACTTACCCTTGAAAATTGGCTTAGCCGGTTTCTTATTTGAATGATTAGAAAACTTACTTCATCCATAATAAATCTATTGACATGGATATATATACCAAGTTACTTGAATATATCCGAGATTTATTAATCATTTATTAATTTTATTTGTAAATAAAACATAAATCAAATTAATCTTAATATTTCTCTGTAGTAAGGAAATTGTGTAGGACATCCAAACAACTATATTTAGGCATTCCGCTAATACTGTATATAAGCCAACTGATATAACTCTATTTTTACCTAATCAATCATTAGAAACAGATGAAACTCAACCCATCTGAAAGCTTAGGGAAGTTACCGACCAAAAAAAAAAAAAGAAAGCTTAGGGAAGTTGGCGCACTGCATTGTCTTGGAACTAAAACATTACCCAATAAGAGATTGAATCAACTTGCAATAGCTATCTAATTATGTCTTCATATTTTTGGCCGCATGTCGTGAACAATACACACGAATGTAACTTAGATTTGCAGCCAGTATCTTGTGCCACACTTATAACAACGGAGACCATCGGGAGTGTTTTGAAAAATTGCGAATGATATGGCCTGAAAAACTCATGAGAAAACAAGGGAGATTGATGTCATTGTCGAGGAAATTTCTGAACAACAAAAGAATGTAGCCAATTGTAAGAGTAATCGAAGTACTAGTTATTCATGTCAAATTGAAAGAAAATAAATAATGTGAAAATCGTCAAATGTTATGTATATATAGAAAAGAATTTATTGAGCTAACTAAAACAGTTAAGGTAATTTTTAGAGTAGGAATAATAGCCTCTTCAATTACTCTATTATATATAATCATATGTACTACCCTAATTAAGTAATGCAGAGTTGTGCTAATTGCTATGTTTTGATTGTATTAAATATTCAAAATTATTCATCATTAAGATATTATAATCTATAACATGTTTGTTTAACAAATCGGTTATGGCCACCATCAACAATGATTATGCTCATAATTTTTTTTTAATTATAGTATTGCACTTCACGAGATATTGTAATGCGAAGTATGATAATACTATTGCACTTATTTAACGTTAATATTTAAGTAATTTTTAATTAACAAAATTCCTACAGTGAGAGGGGGAAAAGTTAACTATAAATAGGGATGGGCATAGGGCCCAAGCACTCATGTCATGCGATGCCCCCTTAAGGGGAAAATTTTCTCACTGAGAAATGCCTTGTGAGGCATTTTGTGGCAAGTGGGGCGAGCAAGGACTGCTTTTAGCCCCACCCTCACTTGAATAATTGATAATGACCCGTATATCTTATAAATTAAAACTGATGTAAATAAAAAATTTCATATGTTATGAAGGAATAATACGAACAAACAAAAATATGAATAAGTAGGATTACGCTCATGAGATTGCGATCATTTTAATAATTATAGAATGTGAATAAGTTCAAAGCAGTATAATTCATCATTCCTACAAAAATTCTAACAATCATTTATGTTTTATACATAATTTTTTCTAAAAAATAATGATTTTCTTTCCAAACAGGGCACGATGCCCAACAGGGATTAAGGACGAGTCACACTCCACCCAAAACGCGGGGGCCGGGCAAATCTCTGCCTCACGAGGCGGTAACAAGGAATGCAATCCCCAGCCATGGTCCATCGCTCAAACAACTTCGACCTTGTCCCGAAAATCCTCAGCCGACAAGATCACGTCAGCCTCTTCACGACCACCTGTGGTGGTTTCCTCCTCCAGGTCAGCCTTGTACTGTTCCTTTCCCCAATGCCTCGGCACCGGCCCTCAGTAAGTGAGACGTTATCAACCAAATTAATCTAAATACCCAGTACACACAACTAGTATCGATTTAGTTTCATTTGATTAAACCGATATGTTTTATGAGTTCATTATCGAGTCAATATTTTTCTTTCATATGTAAAATGCCACTGTCACCACTCTGACTTGAGAATGTTTAAGGTATGGGTGACAATTCTCGATATGACATGAAAACATGGCCCAATTTTTATTTTGTTGGGATGCTTGTGATTCCCAGCTTCAGGATGTGCAATCAAAATGAGGAAATTGCGAACTTCCTAACAATGTGAAAAATTATTCCTCCACACTCCACATGCTCTTGAGAAGCTCGTCAAGATTCATGCTTCCCAATGGTTTACCCAATATCCCAGCTGGTTTTGGACCTCATCGAGCGTGAGGCTGTAGAGACGCTAGAGAGAGCCTTGCCTGGACGACGGGTGCGACGCGGTTTCACCACCAATGCCGCCACCAATTCCATCCCTGGAGAACCCATATTCGAGGAAAGAGATTGTGAGACCTAACTCCCATGATTCGTGGACATTGCTTGAAATGAATCAGACAGCCAGTTAATGAACAACCTCGAGGATCTGGAGGAATGTTGGTGCAGGAACAAAAAAAGATAAAAATTTGGGGCGGTAACCCCGGATGGTGGCGATATAAATTCGAGAAACCATCGTGAAATAAGCATCAGATGTCTCTTACAAAACGCTTGCCAGCCCTCCCCATGTCACGCGGCCGCCACCGTGTGCTGCAGACAAGGCCTGCAGGTCCTCGCTTTTGAGCAACAAAGGCCGGCGGCGCTCACCGCTCCTCGCGAACACCCAACGAGGGTCGTCGGCCCTCACTGACAACTTAAGGAGGCCGGGTCTTCCTTTCTTTAA
This sequence comes from Eucalyptus cloeziana, assembly GCA_014182715.1. Lineage (NCBI taxonomy): Eukaryota > Viridiplantae > Streptophyta > Magnoliopsida > Myrtales > Myrtaceae > Eucalyptus > Eucalyptus cloeziana. The sequence goes on along the minus strand of CM024636.1, from coordinate 20,702,011 downwards.
AAAAGAAAAAAAAGAGAGCTTTCTTATTTTTGTAATTGCTACCCTTTTTCTTTTATGATCTTTTTTATCTTTTATTCTTTTAAATATATCAAAATTATTTTCTGATCTGGTACCACATCAGTGCCACTTGTCTTGATAAAGTAATAAAATGACATATTGGCATTCTCCGTTAATCAAATTAGATGGAGTTAACAAAGGGAATTAATTACGTAGATTTGACAAGCTTTAGAATTTAGTTACACTTTTTGAAAGTTTAAGAATTCAATTGCACTTTTACAATAATTTTTAGGATTTTTGGTGCACTTTTTCCAAAAGACAAAAAAGACAAGAAAAGAGAACAAAAACATTTATAATATTCCTCAAAACAACGTGGTTTTGGGTGGTGTCTTATGTGTCGAATCGTTGGTTACATCACATAGAATGACTAGTGCTAATTAGACTACTATGTCAACGATTTCTAGTCTAAATTGGCCGAGCGTATTATATTGGAAAATCATCATAAGGTTTAAGACTATATTGACCAAGTTAAAAAGTTTAAAACTGAATTGATATTCCTACAATATATTTAGGGCTTTTTGAGTTATTTCCCATTTGTTAATAACAAACTAGTGAAAAATTAATATTATATTAAAAGGAGCGCGAGATGTTTTGATGCTACAATAAAGACACAATAAATTACATCTTAGAGTGCGATGCTTACCATACTCCGAACATGTTTCCGTCATAAAAATATGTTTTGGAATAGTAATATCTACTAAATAAAAAAAAATTGAAATTATGAAAAAAATCACCAAAATGCCAATAAATTTAAAATATATGTGGTGTGTTGATGAATTCTTCTGGATACACTGAATAGGTTGATGGGTATTGTCTCGAACAAAATTCATCAAAATTGCCTTATATTTCTCTCAATTAGTCCAAACGCATAACCATTTATTTGACTTTTTAAAACAAGCGAATGTGTGACGATAATTGACAAAATAAAGTCTAAATTTTGATTACGAAATGTTGCTAGGTTCATTAAGGCTAATTCAATATGTATTTAGCTTATTTTTCTTGGTGAAATAACATGCAGGCACATATTTTTCGTTTATAACTTTTTGATATCATAGGTATATTTTCTTTACTGCACTGTATATATAAGGAACAAGTGCTTAGGACTATTGATGTTGTCCCCATCCATAATATAGCAAAAACGCAACCAGAGAGTGTGCCCATAATACGAGCCATGTCGTAAGTTCAAGAAGATCAGTGAGTCTTCCACATGGAGACATCAAAATGGTCAATCTACTCGCCAAGCACTGAGAAAACCATTGGCTCGACCTCTCAGGATGTTGTTCGGTTTTATCAAGTGTAATAGCTTTTCAGAAGATACAATATCGAGTATGCACAATGAGTATTGACATGTTGACGACCTTGATGTTGGTCTATTGCACTCAGTAAAACTCCAATTAAAACATGACGAGAGGATGAGCCCATCATCTCTTGTTTTGTACAAAATTAATAGTTGTATTTGTAGAAAATCTAATTCCACTAAGATTGTAATGACAAGAGGATGACATGATCAACTCTTGTTTAGATACGATGTGTACATTGTATATCTGTTTATACTCACTATGGAAGGGATGGCAAAAAGAACTGTCTACCTAGCATACAAACGCAAATGCCTATGTTACTCAGTCGCTGACATGTCGAATTTATATGTACTCTATCGGATTTTGAGACCCATATCCTGTCAAGATGTAACTTTTTGCAATCATGTATTCGCAAAGATCTCAGTTTCTTGAAACTCGAAGTTGGATCGAGCACCTCGTCTAAAGATCTGCATCCTTGTATACACAAGTCTTCCAATGACTCCAATGTTCCTCGAATCTTCACAAGATTATGACATCGTCGTAGGTCAAGTTGTGTAAGCTTCTTCAAGTTTGATAAGTTGGGCAATCTCTGAAGTAGAGGAAGTTCATCCATCTTTAATATCATCAAATTCTCCAAACCCTCAAAGCTTTTGATTTCAATCAGACCATGACAGTAACGCAAGTGAAGTTCTGTAAGCTTCTTCAAATATGAAAGATCAGGTAATCTCTTCAGTAGCGGAATTTCTGTTAGCTTTAAAGTTTTGAGGTTACCCAAGCCTTCAATGCTTTGCACATCGATTAGATTATGGCAGCGCCCCAGTTGCAGTTTACTGAGCTTCTTCAAGTTTGATAGATCAGGTAATCTCTCCAGTGGCGGAATCTCTATGAGCTTCAAAATTCTGAGACTCACCAAGCCTTCAATGCTTTGAAGATCAGTCAGATTAGGGCAGTGCCCCAAATGCAGAATGACTACGTTCATCATGGAAAAATTGGTGATCTTAACTTCTATGGGAAAATGATGCCACGAAAGGCATCTCAACTTGGAAATCATACGCGTGTTGTTTTGTAGATTGGCTTGGAAATCATTTGAAGGACAGTTTTCCCGGAAAACCCTCACTTCAGGGTATCTTAGATTAGACAACCTCTCAGCTTCTTCGTTTGCAATATAGTATAGCAACTGAAGGTCAAACTTTCGGCAAAGGGCTTCGATTTTTTTGGTTCCCTGCGACGGTAAAACAGAAGGGCAAGTATATTATATTGAACAAGTATAATCGTCATTCCAAACATGAAAAATAAATCTAAGCATTACTGTAACCGAAAACAAGTTTTTACAGTAATCATGAGATGAGAAATACCTTCCCTTAAATATTATTGAGCAAACAATACAGTGAAAATGCATGAACTTTGTCAGCTCGATGGGGATAAAGTAATTGAAATGCGACTTTACCTCCATTTCCATTGCCACCTCCAAACCTTCCTCATGGTTCCAAAAACGAGTATGCTTTTCTTGTTCCTCATTGCATTCTTGACGAACAATGTCTCTACCGAGGCCTCTTAGCTGATCATGCATCCAAATCTTATTGTCTTCTGTGATTTTTATCAAAGACATTTTCTGAAGGACCTCGAGACCTTCCTCTGGAAAGAGATTGGAGTCTTTCCATAAGTGGAGCACCATCCTTCGATCAAATCCAGTGAAAAGACAAGCTATATCAAGAAAGATATGCTTTTGCCAATCATCCAAGGCATCATAACTAGTTTTCAACTTTCTTTTTACTTCATTGAGAGGAACTTGTTTCAACTTCTTCAATATCACATCCCAAACATCTTTGCTTCTGTGCGGAAGTAGTTTACCTATAGCCTCAAGAGCAAGAGGAAGTCCTCCGGTACTTTTGACCACTTCTGTGGAGAAAGCAACATAGTCGTCTGAAGGGTAATCTCTTCCAAAAGCATATTGGCAAAAAAGTTGAAGAGATAGATTGAAGTTCATGCTCATAAGCTCATATGGATAACAAACCTCAGAAACATCAACAATATCCCTATTTCTACTAGTTATGATAATCCTACTTCCTAGACCAAACCATGCAGGTTTCCCTATCAATGCGTCCCAATGAGTCATTTGATCCACATCATCAAGTAGCACCAGAACCTTTTTACCGCATAACCTTTCTTTTATCATCTTAATTCCTTCCTCAACATTGCTAATGTTTGACTCCTTTATTTTTAGGATGTCAGAGATTAGTTGATTCTGCAAATACTCAATGCCCTTTAGCTGTGAAGTTTCTCTGACATTAGAAAGAAAGCACCTGCCCTCAAAACAATGTGATAGCTGGTTGTAAATGATTTTGGCGAGAGTAGTCTTTCCAACGCCCCCATACCATGGATTCCAACAATTTGAATGTCCTTCGAGTCACCACATACCATTCTATTGATTTCCTTCACATGATGTTCAATGCCAACCAAGTAGTTAGTCACCGGTAGATAAGCCCCTTTCAACTCAGCTATGACCTTCTGGACAATAAATTTTACAAGCTCTCCTTCACGTCTTATATTGTGGAAAAAAGAAAGAAAGAAAAGGAATTATAAGTATGAAGAAATAGGTACGTTAAGCATTATATAGAAGCTATGATGAATCTGAAATGTAGAAACCACAAAACCAAGTACCTAGTGGGCATTGAATTAATGTCCCATCCTTTTAGATCGCCAACCTCCTTCAGAGCAGCCTTCCACTTGCTGATAACCTTATTGTCAAATCGCTTTTCATGCGAAACAAAAGCATCTCCATAAGACCCAGTTTGATGACGAACCTCAGAGGGTGTAATATCGTAAAAAATGGGCATGATCTTTTGTCTTCTTGATTTCCTACACTTTACCATTTGTACCAACTCATTAAGACACCATTTACTAAAAGCATAGCCCTTGGAAAATATGGGAATTGAAATTTTGAATGGTTGATTGCTTTGAGTAACTCAGGAGCAATCTCGTCACCAATTCTCAGCTCGTCATCATCTCTATATGTGTGGATTCCAGCAGCTAATAAGCTTGTATAGAGGAAATCTGTAATGCCCGAGCGAGTATCAGGTCCTCTAAAACTCAAGAAAACATCATAATCAAATCCAGATGACGTGGAGGTTGATGATGTGATGCCATTGAGCTGGCAAGATTCTTCTTCTTGTGGCATTGTTATTTCAGGGATTTGTGCTGAATTATGGACAAGTTCCTCAGGGGCTTCTGCACTGTCACTGCTAACAGCTGACGAGGATGCACATTCCCTACCAGAAGTTACCTCAAAGTTAGTTGCTGTTACAGCTGCTATTCCTTCTTTCCAACTGTGAAATTTAATGCTCTTAGCTGTTTTTTCATGGAACATCATGCCAGAAATGCCATAAAAGAATTGTGGTCATAGTTGGAAAATAGGCAAATATGATACATACCTACAGCCAATTGTTACAGAAATTGGTTTACATATAGCATTAGCAGGACTTCATTGTTCAGGAAGAGAATGTTATCAAATCCTATTGCAGAGTTGCACTAGGTATAAAAAATGTTTCCCAAGTTTGTTGACTTGACAATAATTAGTAAGAACTTTTGAAAAAAATTTTGTGAACTGATGCCATGAAATATGCTCCAATAATGTAGTCAAGAAGCTCTGCAGGCATAGGTCACGGCCCATAGTTGCTCAATTCATTCGCTAATTCCCAAATGAGTTTGCAACCAAAATTTAAAAATGCCCCTATAGATTGGCAGATAAGCTAAACTCAAAGTTTGTGTTACCGGAGGGAACATCTTGAAATTTCCACAGAAGAGACCAGCTGCTGTTTGGGGGACTGCAGGGGTTCAATATTCTTTTCAGTAAGCATTGCACTGAAGCTTACAGGAGATCCATCTAGAGATAGTGAAGAGGAGGCAGAGTCTGAACTTGAAAGAGATCCATCAAGAGCTGAATACACTGGCGCTTCTAACTGGGAAGGAAGCGTTGACCATTCTCGAACTTCATTGTCTTCGTGAATTATCTTAGCATCTTGAGAAAGGAGCACACCATAAACTGCTTCATCTTCAACCTGCAGTTCTTGGGCTTCAATCTCTCTTTGCTCCTCATCATAAGATGAATCAACAGAAACTAGGGAAGCAGCAGGATTCATTTCCGAGAAAGTAATCTAATCAAACACGAATAAGCAAAGATGAATTATTTTCAAGCAAAATAAAGTCAAACTAAAGATGCTTAGTATAACAATAAAGGAATACCTCTGCACTAAATGCCCTGGAATACTGATTCTGGCGATCCCATGCGACATCCATTTGATCAAGCCCTAGCATCAGATTATTTTCTAATAGGTATGCTGTATTAAACATGACACGGAACAACGTTTCTCCATGTTCAAGACCAGCCCTTACTATCATACACTCGAGCACAACATCGCCTTGAACGGGGCAATGGATGTCCACTTTAACCAGTTTGTGGTCTGCCTGCAATGACATATATGAACAGCATGATTACGGGCACGAGAGTAGCATTAAATCTTTACGTGTGTCGGTGCATCAGTGAACCCCCACATGCAAATGAATTGATGGATGAGGCAGATGGAACATAACCCGATCAGAGTGAATCTTATACTTCCAAGGTTTCATGCAACGGGATTGGGAGAAAAAGAAAAATACAAATTGACAACTTGTCCTTCTGACAAGACCGCAAACACCACAAAAGCACATATGCAGGTTTATGGAGTAGCATCTTATCTCTCTGATACTCTTGATGATCCAAGAAAACTTACCCAATCGACTCTGTACCTGGGTTAGACGCATAGAATCATTTTTCCAAAGTTAAATTATCAACAATTCACATAGGTAGTCATCAGTTTCACCATTTTCTGTTTAGAAAATATCACAGTAACAAAACTAGCATAGTTTGACAAACTCCTGAGATGAAAACTTTTTCTGTAAGGGTCCGCCACACACTTGAGAGAAAGCAGAGTCTTCTCTGACAAACATATGAAATGATGCGAATTTAGGGAGAAGAAGCTTTTTGGAACCAGAAATAAATTAAATGCACCTGCTTGTACTGCTTGATATCTTTGCCCTTTCAGGCACTGAGAACGGGACTGTGGGAGTTTTATCTGTAAGGTTATGGGGGTCCCGACCAGATATCTTAAACATAAGTTGGCATCCCACTTCAGCATCCAGACAAGGAATGAACCTCAGTATCACACTATCTAAAGTAAGAGACTTATATGGTAGGCACCCTCTGAGTGCACGTTTGATGTGGCTATATAGTGGAGGTATCTCAGTTGTGAGGGCAATGGATTCAAGGGAGAAATTAGATGCAAGAGATCAGAAGGAGCTTTCTTGTAAATCAAGTGGAGTGTTTCCTCTTCACCATTGGACTTCTTCCTATACAAAAGAAGAGCAGCCAACATGAACGCCAGAACTGGCCATCCACCTCTTTCACAATGCACCAACAGCATGTTTTTATGCTCATCAAGTGATAACCATCCATCGGCAGTTCTGAGGAAGTGATGGATCATCTCCATGGCAAGAATGGGGCAATCAACATGATGAATCGGGTAGTTCATGACAGGCATATCAGACAACAGTTGAGGTATTTGGCTTTGGCTCTCTTGCTCACCAAAATTGAACACCATGAAAAAAGCATCGGGAAAATGTTGTTGCACCTTACCCACTACACCTCCAATCAAATTTTGATGATCCTCATCCTTCAACCCATCCACTGTAAGACAGCAATCAAATACTGCATCCACATACAGCAGATCATTGGATGTGTAACAATTGTGTATATAGATAGATTATCTCATAGGAGAAATCTATCAACAGGAGAATTTTTTTTTCTTTTCCAGAGAAGAACTTGTGAGGCTATCAAATGCATCGAATTTTTTACTCCCATGGAGACAACAATAATGAATCATCAGGTAAAATTGAATGCAAATGTAAGACGTGCAAAATCATGTTAGCATGACCCAGCTATTCAAAAGTTACGTAATGGACAAACCAAAAGACAAATTCATGAAGAGAGTGACTAGAAAAGGCCATTCAAATAGAGGTGCAGTATGGTTCATATTTTCTGAGAGCTGACCAATCAAATAAAGAACACAATTCCCTGTGAGTATTAAACACTGCCTGGTGCATTAGTTTCTGCTCAGTTATGCTAGAAGTGGACTCACAATTGGTAAACAAAGTTAATCAAAAGCCACTGCAAGGGCACATGAAACAATTTATTATGTTAGGTAATGCTTATGCAAGATTGCTTGTTAACCACTGTCAATGAATTCAGCAAAGTAGACCTTCAGTCAGTTATTATTCTGCTTCTGCAGGAAACAGATTGTTTCTTATCCCAGACTATGAAATCCATCCTTGATTTCATGGCCCTAGAGCCTAATTTCGTAACGAAAAAAAAAAAAAAAACTATTGCTTTTGCACAGTTACTACGGTACAGTTGCCACTAATGCTTGAGCAGAAGCATACCAGTATCCTAAACTATTTCTTGCCAAACGAAAGAGGCTTCCTGTTAATTCTCCTACTGTCGAAGTACCTTTGTCCCAAGAGAAGTTAAATCATAGAATAGAAAAGTAGAGGCTATTAATCCAGCTCGATGAATTCAGAGCACTAGAGCAAAAGAAAGTAGGTAGAATACGGTACCCTGCCAATGTTGCACTTTCAAATTACCAAAGACCAAGATGGAACATTTTTAAAAACTTACCATAAACTCTTTCAGAAACATCCAGAACCCCATCCACTGGTTTCCTGCGAAAAGTGTCTGCTGGGTAAGGCCATCGTTCAATTAAATTAAATCTCTTCAAGTTGAGCTTCTCGAAGAGCTAGAGTAACACCCGCCTCGTGAAGGGAAAACCAGAAGTCATCCCAGTTCGATTGAGACATATTTTTAGGGAACGTCACACATATCTTTGGGCTAGGGGAAGCTCATTTTGAGCATAGCCTTCTCTTATTGCATGAAAGATTATTAGTAGCGAGTTAACCTTACTAGTTCTTCCTACTATACAAGTAATCAATGGCCCTGAAACTCCTTAATATTCTTAATTGCATCAATGATGCGAAACTTACTTGTTTCTCTCCCTCCTTCCCCACTCTTCTTCTTTCGATTGACATTGACTTCGTCAGTAATTAACTTGTCTACAGGGAACATTGTAAATGAAAACTGATTTCACGTTGCTAAAAGTGGCCATGATGAAGTTAGGCGACTAAGTATTTTTGGAAGTCTCTAAATCAACTCACCGAGTATGCATGTCCTTGTTGACTTTGCTGAATTGGTAGAGCTGCGAGTCCCTGTCTACCTGTGCACCGGGAATAAACCAAGAAGACATATCCTCGGTCCCTTTGATGACCTTGTCGGGCTGTGAGTCCCCATCTCGCTGTCCCCCGAGCTTACACAATTCCTCGATCCTCCTCCGTACTTCTGACATCGGAGTCCGGGGGCCGTCACGTGATTTAACTGCATCTGATCTACAATCGATCGCCAACTTCAACAGCTTCTCCTCCAAGTCGTGGTACCTCCGACCGAAAACTTCAGCGACCCCCATCTCGAGAAAAACAGAGTGGACCGACGTAAGAAAATCTGCTCGACCATTGTATAAAGTTTCGGAGGGCAGCATCACTTCCAGGAGCTCCAGTAGCAACACCCCGAAGCCATGCACATCCGCCCCTTTTTTCTCGGCCCCACCTACCCGGGCTTGGTTGGCCCCATCCCCGCCGGCTCTAGTTGGGAAGAGGGTGAGGCCATAATCGGAGACCCGGGCCTCGTAGAACGGCGTGAGAAGGACCTTGGACGACTTGAAGTTCCCGTGGTGGCTATTTTGGGCGTGCAGGTGCTCGATGGCCCGGGCAGCCCCGAGTGCAATCGAAAGCCTGACTTCCCAAGTCAGGGGAGGCCCTCTGTTTTGCAATTGGTCTGACAAGCTTCCCAGGGGCATGTAATCGTACAAGAGGAACTTCTGGTCTTCACTGTAGAAGTAACCCCTCAGAGGGAGCAGGTTCTCGTGGTCCATGGCTCCGATAGTTTCGACCTTGTCCCGGAAATCCTCGGCCGACGAGACCACATCCCCGAGCATCTTCACAACCACCGTGGTGATCCCGTCCTCCAGTTCAGCCTTGTAAGTCCTCTCGAGCGGTGCTTTCCCCAATTTCTGCTTACTGGCCCCATTAACGTCCGCCAAATTGAACCTCTTCGCGGGGTTCCCCAACAACACTAGCTCGTTTCTCAACAGCTTAGACTCTTGCGGCTTGTTCTGGGTCGCACTTTTGTCTGGCGCGGGTTTACTGCGGCTTTTCCTGGTGCCGATCCTTCGCCACAGGTCGTCCATCGGCGTCGGCGTCACTTCTTAACCAATGGATACAAACTGCAAAGCACACGTTTGGTTAGGCTCTGGCTTCACCACTCAAGCACAACAGCCATCTTCATTCTTCTCCCCCTCTTTTGGGATGGTTCTTCTTGTCATTTGCTCATCCCTTTTTTCTCCGTTTATTGCCAGTTTGTCAACGGCACGGTGCTACATCAAGTCCACGTCCATTACTCGGGCACGAAGATTGAGGAGAATGTAGAAACAAAGATTTAGGGCGTTGTTTGTTCCAACTTCATGACAAAAACATATATATATATACACATATATATATTTTTTATGAAAATTATTTAAAAAAAATCAATTTGGATTTGTTTTGTGATTTAGAGTATGTGAATTTTTTATTTTTTTTTGCCCAAAGGAGGTCATTTTCCCTAATCTAAACTTCTATTTTCAGTACATGGAAAACGTTTTATTAATTTTTGTCATTTAAATACTGGAAAGTCGAAAGACAATTTTCCCCAAACAGTTTTCTCTCAAACAAACAAACCCTTAAAATTATTTGTGCATTTATATGGTCCCATGCCCACTTGCCCTTGAAAATTAGCAAACTTACTTCATCCACAATAAATCTATTGACATAGGTATATATACCAAGTTACTTGAATATATCCGAGATTTATTAATCATTTATTAATTTTATTTGTAAATAAAACGTTACTAATCAAGTTAACCTTAATATTTCTCTGTAGTAAGGAAATTGTGTAGAACATCCAAACAACTATATTTAGGCATTCCGCTAATACTATATATAAACCAATTGATATAACTCTAATTTTACCTAATCAATCATCAGAAACAGATGAAAACTCAACCCATCTGAAAGCTTAGAGAATTTGGCGCACTGCATTGTCTTGGAACTAAAACAATACCCAATAAGAGATTGAATCAACTTGCAATAGCTATCTAATTCTGTCTTCATATTTTTGGCCGCATGTCGTTAACATATATACACACAAATGTAACTTAGATTGCAGCTAGTATCTTATACCACACTTATAACGACGGAGACCATCGGGAGTGTTTTGGACTCTGACAGCAAACTTTAGGAGTCCTCCACACGGTTTCTTTTCCACTTTCCCACCTTACATTACCGTTGGTCTCATATGGCTGCTCCCACAACTTCTGCGAAAGTTATGGGTAAGGCCATTATTGTGTCGCAAAATATCCATAATAGGGACACTTTCGTGGAAATAAAGGCTACCATTCTACGATAGTGGACCGCATTCTAAAAGAAAGATGAGGCCAATTATTCAGCACATTTGCTGCACAGAATCGGAAGGAAGAGACACAGCAATGGTCGACTGGAGGTGCACAGCAAAGTTAAGAAAATTGCTAACTGTATGGGAAAGTCAAGTGGAACTTTAGAAATGAATTGACATTAAAAATTTGTCAATAAGGAAAGTTAATAGCAATGTTCTGGTTGTTTAATTTGAATAGGAGATAGGAAACTTACAAACTGCATAGGAAAGTTTCGTGGAAAATTGCAGATGATATGGCCTGAAAAACTCATGAGAAAACAAGGGAGATTGATGTCATTGTCGAGGAAATTTCTGAACAACAAAAGAATGTAGCCAATTGTAAGTGTAATCGAAGTATTAGTTATTCATGTCAAATTGAAAGAAAATAAATAATGTGAAAATCATCAAATGTTATGTATATATAGAAAAGAATTTATTGAGCTAACTAAAACAGTTAAGGTAATTTTTAGAGTAGGAATAATATCCTCTTTAATTACTCTATTCTATACAAGCATACGTACTACCCTAATTAAGTAATGCAGAGTTGTGCTAATCACTATATTTTGATTGTATTAAATATTCAAAATTATTCATCATTAAGATATTATAATCTATAACATGTTTGTTTAACAAATCGGTTATGGCCACCGTCAACAGTGATTATGCTCATAATGTTTGTTTTAATTTAGTATTGCACTTCACGAGATATTGTAATGCAAAGTATGACGATACTATTGCACTTATTTAACGTTAATATTTAAGTAATTTTAATTAACAAATTTCCTATAGTGTGAGGGGGAAAAGGTAACTATAAATAGGGATGGGCACAGGGCACAGGCACTCATGTCACACGGTGCCCCCTTAAGAGGAAAATTTTCTCACTAAGAAATGCCTCGCGAGGCATTTTGTGGCAAGCGGGGCGAGCAAGGACAGCTTTTAGCCCCACCTCACTTGAATAATTGATAATTATCCGTAAATCTTATAAATTAAAACTGACATAAATAAAAATTTGCATATGTTATGAAGGAATAATACGAACAAACAAAAATATAAATAAGTAGGGTTGCGCTCATGAGATTGCGATCATTTTAATAATTATAGAATGTGAATAAGTTCAAAGCAATATAATTCATTATTCCTTTATATTTTATACATTATATAGGTATTTCATTCTAAGTTCTCAAAGACGTCTTTGCTTGAAAGTATGGTCCATCAAGATCTACTTTTAAAAGGCAGCTAGTTACCTGCAAAGTTGGTTTTTAGGCATAACTTACAGATACTAGAGGAAAGTTACAGATCTTAAGGTGATCGAACCTACACGTGATTAAGACAAATAAAAATATGACACTAAAGTGATCTTACGAATATTATGATGTTCATTTTCTCTTCAAACGTCAAATGGTTGCACCACATCAAAATATGAGTGCTGTTGTGACTTGCAAGGCCACCTTATGTGATATTTGTTGCGTTCACACCGTCAGCGGAATCTAGGAGTTACATACACCGTTCCTATTTTTTTATGTTTTACTCCACTTCAATTGATCTCACGCGGGTTTTCCCGCTACCGAAACTTCGCCACATATTACTAATAGTTCCTGACATTATGACGTGCTATAGTGGCGTGCTATGGCAGCATGAGATGGCTTCTTTCTCTTCGGCTCTTTAGTCTAATTGGCTCAGTAGCGGATTAGCAGTTTGAGAGTTTTTGTGATATAAAAAATAGTTCAGAATAAATGTGACACGATTATATCAATTTGGCATTTTTGATGGTATTAATCCTTAAAAATTAAATTGGGCACTTCAAAGCATTATTTGAGAGAGAAAAAAAAAAAAAGAGGGTTGGCAAATTAATAATTTGTTTTTTGTGTGTGCATGCCAGCACCTCTCCCTTCCAAAAATAAGAAAAATGCCACATTAGATGACACGAGTCTTAGGAAAGTAATTAAAAAAAAGACCATATCAGTATTTTCAGTGAGTGAAATTAAATAGAGTTAACGAAAGAGATTTGATTACACCACTTTAATAAGTTTTTAGGATTTGATAGAATTAAAAAGCATGAGATGTTTAAAAGTTACAGAAGCATTTCAATAAAATACATCTTAAAGTGTGACTTAAACTATATTTTAAACTCATTGAACATTAGTTAAAAATATTTGAAAATATACAAAATGCCATAACGCCAACAAATGATTTATAATCCTCTTAGTATGTTGAGGAACTCTATTTTGATTCACTTACTATCAATCGGTATTGCCTCGATTGCTTTATAAAATTCATTGAAATTGCTTTATTTTCTAATTTTCTTTTTATATGATATAAGTCGTGTAGAAACTAATAGTGGAATCTAGAAGTCTCCTACCTTGTTTTCATTCTACGTCCCCACTTCCCATGATATCATACGGTTTTTCGGCGACTTTTTGGGAAGTCTTAATACCTAGAATCAATCGGTTGATTAAATAATCATGTCCGCGAAATTTCCATTATGTTACTATATTGGAGGGACTCTTCGTTTGGAGTAAACTAAGGGCCTGCATGGTAACGTTTCTGTTTCTCCCGATTTATGTTCTTTTATTCTCTGGAAAAAAAAACAAAAATCCGTTTGATAACGTTAACTTATTTTTCTGTTTAAGAAGTTAGGGAATAATTTGGAATGTAAAACAAAAAGTAAAAAACCTTACTTCTTGTTCCCGGGAATAAAAATAAGAAACAACTTTTGTTCTCCCTTAAATAAAAAACCCTAACTTCTCTTTTGGCCCATTTGCCGTGCAGAATTAGGAGGAAGAGAAACAGGAATTGTCTTGGACACTAACAGCGGGATTCAAAAGTCCCTCACGCGGTTTCTTTTCTACGTTCCTACTTTACTTCCCATTGAACTCACTTGGTTTTTCCTGTTGCTGAACCTTCGACGCGGATTACTAACAATTCCCAACATGAGACGGCTTCTTCCTTCTCGGCTCTTTAATCTCGTTAGCTCCAGGTCTTCTTCTTGCTCTTTCCCTCTTGGTCAACGTTATCACTAGTAGGAAGTGTCTTGAAAGCCGACAGAAGATTTTTAGGAATCTCCCGCACAGTTTCTTATCTACTTTCGCACTCTACGTTCACGTTGATCTCACATGGCTTTTCACACAACTTATTGGAAAGTTGTGGAAAAACCCATGATTGTGTCACGAAAGTTTCATAACATCTTTTTGCCAGGGGGATCCCTTCGTGGAAATAAAGGCTCCCATTCTCCAATGGTGGATCGTTCTTTAAAAGAAAAATGAGGCTAATTATCTGGCAGCACGAGATGGCTTCTTTCACTTCTTTCTTCAGTCAGTCGACGACATCATTAGTAGGAAGTTTCCTGGACGCTGATAGCAGATTATAGGAGCCTCCCCCACGGTTTCTTTTCTACATTTCCACTCTACGTTCCCATTGATCTCACATGGCTTTCTCCACAACCTGTTCAAAAGTCTAAATTCCTAAAATCAATCAGTGCATTGCATGACTGTGTCGCGAGAATTTCATAATATTTTTATTTTGCAGGTGGACCCTTTTGTGGAAATAAACGCTACCCTCTCTACAATCGAAAGCCGCCAAAGGACTTCTCACAAAAAGGAAAAACGAAAAGAAAGATGAGGTCAACCATCTGGCGTCTGCCGTACTGAATCAGGAGGAAGAGAAACAGCAATGATGGACTGGAATTCATCATAAAATCTAAAACCCCACTTGTTTCTTTGGCATGAGGTAGCTTCATGTAGGGACGGCACAGGCCTTTGTACCAATAATTTTATGTTCGATCTAACCCAGTTTGAGCGAAACCAGATCTGTTCAAAGGATACCTTTTTTTTTCAGAGATTTTTCTTATTTGTTAATCTCGTTATATACACGAGGAAAGAGATTGTAACTGGGGATGTACAAGGGGTTTTTTTTGAGGGTTTTCAAAATATGTTAGTGAGTTGGATGGGGCTTTTTGAGCTTGTGAAGCTTAGGCTTACAGAAATTCCTAAGCTCAATGAAGGATGGAACTAGGAAAAATTATCCAAAATGTCTTAAACTTATTACACTTCTACCAATTCAATCATAAACCTTTCAACTTTGTTAATTGAATCATAAACCTTTCAACATTTTGTCAATTGAGTCAATTTGGCCAATTTTAACTAAAATTTGCTTACGTGGATGTCGATCATCTTACGTTACACAACCGACGCTAACGTAAACAAAATTTAATATTTTCTAATATTTTTCAAAATTTTAATTATTTCTATATTTATAATCTTTTTTTTCCTTTTCTTCCTCTAGTCGGTCATCCAACCTATAGCAACCGGACAGAGTTGGCCTCGCGGGCCTTTGGCGAGATCGCCCTTGCCGATATCTAGCAAGGGGCGACCTTGCCGTCCTCGAGTGAGGCTTGCCCTCACCAAAGGCCTAGGAGGGTCAGCCTCATGAGACTTAGGGTCTGCATGATAACCTTCCCCAGCCAAATAATTTCTGTTCTTTTGTTCCCGGAACAAAAAAAAAGAATGTAAAACCTGTTTGATAACGCCACATTATTTTTCTGTTCCCGGGAATAAAAACCTAGCTCAGAAATGGTTTGGGAAGAGAAATGAGAAACAAAAAAAAAATCACTTCTCTTCCCGGGAATAAAAATGAGGAACTACTTTGTTTTAACCCTAATTCCTTTTCCCCCCTCAACTCACGCCCCTTCTCAACTCACCTCTTCCTTCGCCCGCGCGACCTCTGTCCGATCTCCTCACCTCCCGTCGCCGCCCGTCCCGTCGTCGCCGCCGGTCCCGTCGCCGCCGCCGGTCCGGTCGCCGCTGGTCCGGTCGCCGCCGGAGCTCACCTCTTCCTTCGCCCGCGACCTCTCGCCCGATCTCATCACCTCTCCCGTCGCCGCCGGTCCCGTCGTTGCCGGTCCGGTCGCCGCTCGTCCCGTCGCCGCTAGTTCGGTCGCCGCTCGTCCCATCGCCGTTGGTCCGATCGCTCCCCTTCTCCTCCTCTTCCCGACCGCCGCGTCGTGGTCCGTCGCGAGGGAGATCGGGTAACCTCAAGTCTCTCACCCATAGCTGTTTTCTTCCCGTATTTTTAATTGGTTGTCATTGCCCGTGATTTTTGATAGATCACGTTACTCCGTTCCCCCACTCACATCTATATACATTTCCTGACCTTGCCCTCTTCTTGTCTGCGGTCTTTTCTCGCTCGTTTGATCAGATAAAGGCAACCCATTTCGGGCTTCGCGAAGTGATCGTGCGTGCTCTCTGGATTTGGATTTTGCTCGAGGCTAGCGGCAGGTGAGATCCCCCCTTTGAAATCTTCCTCGTTATTGGCTTTGAATTGGGTAACAAGGGCTCTTGTTTCGGCATTTTAAGATGAGTTTCCGTTAGTAGTTGAGGCGTGGTGCTGTGCCAGCCCGATTTTGTGCTTTTTGGGTTTTTTCTAAAGAGGGTGTCGGATGCTTTAGTAGACCGCGGTGGCATTGAGATTCTCAAAGGAATTGAGAATGCGTATTGTGTTCCCTTTTTTTCCTGAACTTATGGATATTTATTTAGCGAGTCAAAATGTTGATTCCTTCTCCCAATCCTTGATAGCATTCATTTGCTGTTGGCATTGGCAAACAGAAATTAGCAGCGATTTGTTGAACCATGACATGATTTGTCAGGCATGTGGATAAAAACTGGGCAATACCAGTCGCAGCTTCATCACGGACAGGTTGTACGATTTCAACAAAACTGGCGAGCCAGACCCAAGCATGGACCCAACCTTCTTGTCCCAATTGAGGGAGCAATGCCCACCGAACTCAACGAATCTAGCGTACCCCAACCCTGACTTAGGCTCGAGCTACAGCTTCGGCAAGTCCTTCTACTCAAGGGTCCTGCACCACCAGGCGGTCCTCGGCATCAACCAGCAGATCTCTAGCAACTTCGACAGCTCACTGATCGCTTGGGAGTATGATCTCAGATTCGGGGACTTCCAGAAGATGTTCGGCATGTCAACAATCAGGATGGGGAACATCAAGCTCCTGCGGAGGATCAGGGGTAGATTCGCAAGAATTGCCGAGTCATGGACGGGAAATAAATCCCAACCGAGATCGAATGATCTCGCAATTGTTAAGTTCTCGAAAGGTTTTTCTTGTATTCGATGATGATAATGTCTTGGGTGGTAATATAATGAAACGGAACACGAGGCATGAAGAATAACGAAAGTGCTCTTATCATTGTTGTTAGTAGTCCAATTGTTTCGCCTTATGAACAATCCAAGAAGCCATATAATATCAATCAAATCGGCAAATGAAACAATTTTATGAAGAGCTTTGCAAAGAACTCGTCGTGCCATTGCCCCGGCTTCTTCATTTGGGGCATGGTGAGCCATGTTTAATTGTCTGTAAACACATTCCCGGATCTAGTAAACTTACTTTCTCACTCGCGCGATGAATGAAAAATGCTTCCGGCAAGCCATTACAATATATGGCCAAAGGTTTAGCGACAGGGAACTTGAATGGCCAAAGAATTTCACTTCCTACCATCTTTCCTGTCCAAGACTTCCAAATCTTCGCCCAAACATGCTCCGATTTGAGATTAAACAGTATGGTAAACGAGCTATTGACTCATGATCAGATGGACGGGAGGATTTTCAGCTCCTGCTTTACTTAATGTTGGATATTTCAATAATTTTGAAATGTTAGAAGTCATCAAGCCACGCATGCACTAGAATTACAATTTTTTTTTAAAGAGTAAAAACTTAGTTCCAAGGAAATCACTACAAATTAATTTGGCTAACAATATCCAATGTGTTTTTTCCACAATATTTGCTATACCAAACAACAAAATTCGCAAAAAGATAATATATTCTTGAGAATTATAGTTCAAAACGCTATAAACTACGTGAGTAAAGATACTCACACACATATATAAGATAATAGTTCACGTTCCATTACAATACCACTTCATCTTCGACTACATTTCTTACCCCTAAGTAAATGTATTATTATTCTAGTACTATTTTGATCTTGTCAATTTTATGTAATATCTAATCTATTCCTTTTTCTTATTTTTAATTTTTTAAAAAATTAAAATTTGGAATAGAAACTTTTGCGATTACCAAACAGGTTTCTCGTTTTTTTTTTGTTCCAGAAATAGAAATTTTGTGCAGTTATCAAACAGGTTTTTTTGCTCAGAAATTGTCCTTAATGTAGAAATAGAAAAGAACTATTTCAAAAAAAAAACTCTTCCCAGACAAGAAATTTTACCATGCGCAGCCTTAGGTGAGGTTGCCCTCGTCGGCCATGGCCTCTGGCCAGTCACCAGAGGCTAGGCAATCGCCACAGGAAAAAAAGGAGGGAGAGAGAGATGAAAAACATAAAAAATAATTTTAAATTTCAACAAAATATCAAAAATTAATAAAATTTGTCCACGTTAGCGCCGATATCCACATCTGCAAATTCCAACCAAAATTGGCCAAATGGATTCAATGGGTAAAAGTAAAGTTAAAAGGTTTGGGACTGAATTGATAAAAGTGTAATAAGTTTAAAATTTTTTGGACAATTTTCCCAATGGAACTAACTCAGTTGGATGAAACAATTGAGTTAGCTTTCATAAGTTGTTTTTTTTTCTTTGAAATATGAAATTTGCTTTTCATTATTGTCGTGGCGACCTACAGCACAAATATAATATTTTCACCTAAGGTGATCATTATGAGAAAGTCCAAATCCAAGCTTATCGATATATTAAATTGGATACACTTTTACTTGAAAACTTAAATTAATGAGTAGTGAAGGAGTTATCATATATTAACTTTTCCACACAGCTCACACTTATATTTCAATAATTATGAAGAACTTAGGACCTCTCTATCGATATGAAGAGTGAAATATAGTTCATTTTGTAATTTCTAATGCAACACTGTTCTTTATTTTTAAAATAATGAGAAAAATCAAAATAATAATTAAGATTCATACAATCTTGAGGGCAAGAAAACTCGTGACTTTGTCCCAGCCACGTGATTAGAAGGAAGAAACTTCAACTGTAGGAATAATCTGTGCAAAACATGTGGACACCTCAAATTTTGCCGTATCTTTTCTAAATCAAATATTTGTCCTAGAGTTCAGCTAAAGTTGGCGAAAGTTTGAACAAACAAGAAAAAAGGTACAAAAAAACGTTACATAAATATCTGAAAAAGTGCTGTTGTAACAGCGTCGGAGCACTTTTTTGGGGAGAGTCATAATATCTCGACTGATGAAAGCAGATACATTGTAGCGAAGGTTTTCATCGTAATAACTAATCTTCAATGAGCAACATATGTACTTCTGGACTAACAAATATAAACGGGGTGACAGTGGAATTGAGTTCAACTAAACCACTTTGTGGCTTTTGTCTACTTTGTATCCTTTTTGTTTTTTCTCTGTAGATCTAATCTTTTTGTGTCGATTCAAAACATCCAACGAAATATTGGTATGCTTATGAGCTATGTTACGCTTACTCAAAATTTGATGCTTATATAAATCATAAGCATTTTCAGTTTTACTTGAACTTTCTTAAAAATAATTTCATTACTTATTATTGTATATTGTTATGTGCACATATATGAACTCACTATTTACATTATGGGGGCACATAAATTGTTAATTGTCGATCTTAATATTAGACATTTTGTTTCAATGTCAGGTATTATTCGGTGGTAAGATAAATGTGTTTGTTAGTGTGAATTTTATTAGGTTTTGCCGTATCCAAATAAGGTAATTTGACGCGTGTTCCATTTAAGGAAGGACAAACTAGAGTTAATTAGATAATACATATATATATGTTAAAAAAGATGAAACGAGCTTTTTCAGGGGAGTATAGGAGGGAGAGCAGTGAGACTATAAATCCGGTGCTTCTTTTATTTTTATTTCTTTCCTTTCATTTTTTTGCAATCTACTACCCATTTTCCATGTTTAAATCCAGAGAAAGTATTCTTATACTAATATTTACGCAAAGTGTTTAATTTTTTTTACTACAGCTCTTTTTTTCACCTTTATTTTAGTTTTATAATCTATAGTATACTCCTACAACATTGTCTCATGTAGCTGTGAAAATTAGGTTTTGCCATTTTACTAGCGTACTATGTCTTTTTTTCACCCTTCCATTTGAATAGAAAATACGTTACATATACATATAAATATATAATAACAGGGTTCTAAAGAGTAAAAAGTTGTCAATAAAAGGAGTCAAACAAGAAACCCACACTGTTATTGGAAATTGATGAGTTGGCAATTCCCCATATATTTGTCCCATCTTACCATACTTTTAGTTCACCAGTAATGGAATCCGTCTCGTGCATTGACTGTACGGTGGTTCAGAGGTTGCGAAGCCTCCAAAGCGCTTGCCCTCCTCCATGCATCAGTAATCTTTATTGGCTTACATATTAGTGTGCGTGTGTATTTCAGCAGCAATCAAATTTTCCAATTCGTGATTCTAACGTTATCAGGATTGAGGCAAGGATTGAGTACATTATAAGTTCATACATATAACGAGGTTTGTTTGAATTGATGTATCAAATTAAGCAAAGTGAAAATTGGTACCTTATTCTTTTGACCATCCAATGCATTGACATACTACTAGTATGGTCATGATTTCACTCGAATCAAATCAGTTTAAGATTTTTTTCATGATATTAACCATTTAATTAATAAAGATTTGAACATATCATATGGGTATATTTTCCGATTAAAAGAAAACATGACAAACAAAATTGCAATATTTTTCAAATTATAACATGAACACGAGAAATATTTCATGCATGTAAAGTAATATGAATAAAGAAGAGCATGAAAGCATAAAATGAAGACGAAAATTCTTCGCTTGATAGCTTTCCTTAGTTTGTCAAACTTTTCATCTTCGTGCCATCGACGTGGCGTGAAAAAGGCGCCCGAACTATTCATATATCCATATATTAAATGGTAATAAAAAAAATTAGAAATAATTGTCATACGAAATAAACTAAAATATGGTGATTGGAAAAAGAATTGTTCGATATCTTACAGATATGTGCAAAATTCAATTTGTATTTTTAAGAAAGATACAATCTTGTATTTCCCATGAATGCATATCCATAATTCCCTCGATTTATTTTATAATATGAATATTCACATAATTCATTTTCTTATGAAAATTTTGTTGGGTTAATATATTTACAGTTATTAATGGTTAAAGTTAATTAATTTTTCCAGCTTTGTAACATTCAGTTTGGTTGTATTATGATTATTGATTTATTTTTTGACTTACATTACATATAGAGAATTCCAAATAAGGGCCTTAAATATCTTCATTTTCTCAAAAGATGATCCAAAGTGAACCTTGTTTCAAATAGAGGACTTGAAGTGATTATATCAGCCTCAAAAGAGGGTTTAATCTCATTTTCCAATGGATCAAGGCCATTTTCGTCCAAGAATATATATATTTTTATTTTTCTTTCTTTTCTTTCCGACATCATGTTGGATAGCTCGTCTTTTAACGTTTACTATGCAGTAGAAATGAACAATTCAACTCCCGTAATCTTTCCCCTCGAATTACTTTCTATCTAACTACGCTTGCAAACTGAGACGGATTTGAACACATGGATGGTTCAGCTGGAAACCTGGCTTCGTTTTTTTAATTTGATGTACGTTGATGTGTATCTGGTAGTTTCAAACTGCCTTACTGTTCATCTTCTTCTTAGCATCTTCCTTTTTCCTTTTTTTTTTTTTTTTAATAACGAGCAAGGGTTGTTGGGGCTAGCTGGCCACTAGGCAAGAGCCGCAAAGCCCTCGCCTATATCTGGGTGAGGCCATTGTGACATCAAGCGAGGCTAGCCTTGCCCAGATCTAAGCAAGGCAGCCTCATTCATGGCCACGATCGTGTGGGTGAGGCTAGCCTCTCCATGGCCTCGCTCACAAGCCATGGATGTTTGTGATACTTTGGCCACTCTTCCATGTTCATCTTGCTAAAAGAATAAGAAGATGAATAGGGAAGAAGAGAAATTTTTTTAAAAGAATTGTCTTCGAACAAAAATACCCTTGATGAGTCAGAATATTTGGCTAGCCAGCGAGATTTTTTACGCCCCGATCCTGAAGCATGCGCCCATCCCTCACATAGTCGATTAAATAGCGACGTCCCAAGACGCACCGTCGACCCATTCATTTTTAATACACAAGCGGAAGCATATAAATAATCCCTAGACAATAAAACAATGGGATAGGAAAGTAGGACTAAAAACTCGAACTTGAAAACCAACACACTTATATACATATATAACAACTAAGTCATATATATACATATACAAGCCACATTGAAAAGTCGGTTTCTAAACAAGTCAGGTTCAACAACAAGAAGTCAGAAGATAGGGGTGGGGGTCTCAAGCTTCAACTGGGCTCTCATCTAGATCCTCCTCCGGGTCCATCTCCTCTGGGTCCTCTTCAAGGTCTTCTTCTAGATCCTTCTCCTCAACGATCTCTCCTTCTTCTTAGCTTCAGCTGGAACCCACACCAGAGTACTGTGGAGAGTCAGAATCGTCTTCGAGCTTGCGATCCTACGTATCGATCACCGAGCCACCCTTGGGATCTACAGTCCCCTTCCCGAACGCCACCTCTAGCACGTACAAAGGCACATCACATTCCTGCACCGGACCTTCTCTTCGCCTATCATTGTAATGGTGATACCACAATCGGAACTTATGGGGCACCTTTTGGGTTTTGCCCACATCGACCCAGACGATGGACTTCACCAAAACATACTCCAAATCCCTTAGGGTAATGGTGTATCGGGATGCGATATCCTATCTCAGTAATGTCCTCAGGTTTACCAAAACATACGGGAGGTGGTGCGGGTGCTGCCATCTACAGACTTGAAATGTTATCTCACAACAAGGTGAGATGATGTCTCAGTGAGTTCTACCCCTTAAGACCCGATTAGGAAGCCAATATACCCTAAAAGCTGCTTAAGCACAACACGGGTTAGAGGACTTACCTTGACCTCAGCTCCACCCTGCAAATCAATATCATTTACAGTTGTCTCGTTTCATAACAACCACTCAATTCATAACACCAGATCAAATCATTGATCAATTAACCCAATCCATTACATGTCACCACGACCATTCCCCGGTCGGTACATTCAATACTATCTATTCTCTGAGGTGACATATCAAGTCACCAAGCCAGTATAATATAATACCTATTCTCTAAGATGACATATAGAGTCACCGAGCATATACATCATAACGTCTTTTCTCCAAGATGACATATAGAATCACCGAGCCGGTATAGTATATCTTCATTTCTCCAAGATGACATATGGAGTCACCGAGCCGATATTATATACTGTCCTTTCTCCAAAACGACATATAGAGTCATCGAGCCCATATTGTATATTATTCCAATCATACAATCAATTTACTATTTTTATCATACTCGATAAAAATACACGTGTATGGGTACACAGCCAGCCTTAGCCAAAATACAAGGTTTTCACTTTTGAACCTTCTACTATTTTCAACAGTCCCAAAATAGATTTTTGGCACTATAGACCAATGCCCGGTAATTCTCCAATTAATTACCAAAATTATTAATTTTTGGAATAAAATAACCACCAACACAAATTTTACTCAATTTACACAATCAGGTACTCAAATAAATAAATAGAGAGCACCACTATGACCGGCATGAAATTCCGGTCACCGGTTATCTCGGTTTAATTTCCGGAAAATAAATAAATAAATAAATAAATATGGAAAATAATAAATAAATGCCAATAAATCCAACTTAGGCCCATAATGCCTAATTGGATGCCGAAACGGACCCGGAAAAATTCCTAGTCACTCTAGATA
Organism: Eucalyptus cloeziana; assembly: GCA_014182715.1. Classification (NCBI taxonomy): domain Eukaryota; kingdom Viridiplantae; phylum Streptophyta; class Magnoliopsida; order Myrtales; family Myrtaceae; genus Eucalyptus; species Eucalyptus cloeziana. The sequence continues at coordinate 20,678,233 of CM024636.1, read as the reverse complement.
AATACTAGAGCTCGTCTAGGCCCTAATTGCACTATCTAACCACTTAACATGCATTGGTAAATCATTGAATTAATTATTCTAATCTAATCTATCAATCTAATCACAATTAATTAAATCTAATCAACCCCTAAGCATCATTAACCTACTAAGCGAGAATTAATGAGTTAAACTCACTTGTTCGGTGAGCTAGTCGGTTCTAATCAACGGGGATGCAACGGGGGACAACTTCCTCCAAGGCGAGCCTAGCAACTGAGGTCCGAAACAACCTCAAAATGGGCCAAACCTAAGCTGGAAACTCACTGGTTTTGTCCTATGTTCTTAGCTGCAAAAGAGAAGAAACATGCTAGTTAAGGTAGACACGGTCGGTGATGGATCGGCGGAGGCTTTGGCGGCTTGGAGGGACGATGGCAGCAGCTCACGACGGCGGCAGGGGCTCCAACTGGGCTCGGCCTGACCTGAAGGACCCAGGCACGAGCGGAGGCAGCAAGCTGGAACGGTGTGAGGGCGAGATGAATGTGGAGGTGTGCGTGGCATGTGGGTAGGGCAGAACGGCGAACGGCGGTGGCGTCGTGGGCGACTTCAGCGACTCCGGTGGTCTTCTTCAACTGCTGTGTGCATTGATCAACACAAATGGAGGAGGAAAGGAGGTGTCCGACCAAGTGAGGGAGAGAGAGGAAGGGATAAGGGGACAAGGGGCCTACTTGGCTTCTTTTTCTCTCAAATGGTCCCCCTTGACCATCCCCATCCACAGTTGCATCCTTGGCCCTCATTTAGCCACCAATGCCTTCTAGAAACTAATTGAAATGGTCTAATTGTTGTAGGCTAGAGGGGGCACATGAATTTGCTAAGTTTCCTCTCCAATTGGACTTCAATCCACCTTGAATCCATCCAATTTGGCTTTGATAAATTCCGTTATCGAGTCAATAATCAAATTGGTATTTTTCCTCACCAATTGATCCCAATTGCATCCTAATTGCATGGTAAAAAACGGTCCCTGCCTTTTTTCTGGACAAAAACTGTCATAGGATCTCAGGTTTCTGAAAAATCTTATGAGACTGAGTCGACGCTCCTAGAATTTATTGTGACATGACAGAACTTTCAATTTCTGAAATCGGACTCAAATTCGCGGTTAATTTTAATTTGGCGCGATTTTAGCGTAACCTAGGCTACCGGGTAACTTTCAAAAATTTTTAGTGCAAATGACCCATGGTCGATTTTCTTCAAGCCACAATGAACTCATTTGACAAATTGGCGACTCTCGGTTGTCGTGAAAATCTTGAGGATTCAAATACGAACACAAGATACCAAAACGACAGAAAAAAATCAATCTAGTGCCGCCGACAAGAATTTTCCAATTTAGTGGTGTCACCCACGATTAGCCACACATCTTAGTCGAACTGACCTATCTTTGATCTAAAATCGATTTTTAACTATGTTGTAATGGCCTCTAAAGATGGATACGGTCGAATAGTCGATTCCTAGTCAAATTCTCAAGTCTATTGCCTTAAAATTCCTTAATGGCTTCCCTAGATAGTCTAGTTATCTTGAGAGTGATCAGCTCTGAGAACAGCCCTATAGGCGTGTCAATGAAATGCTCGATTTATTCAATAGAAAACATGATCGAAAATCTGGGATGTCACAAGGTTAGACCATCATTTTAAATTAACATGGTAACTTTAGGCCCTTATTGAAACAGGATCCACTCTAAACTCTTTGAGAAAATAGGGGCATTAAAGATCCTTATTTAGAAATATGCCCATGAAGACTTATATAAAATGACTCCAATCTTCCTTGAATCTTCATAAGATTATGACATCGTCATAGTTCAAGTTGTGTAAAATTCAAGTTGGATAAATTGGGCAATCTTGAGGAAGCTCATCTAGCTTTAACATCATCAATTCTCCAAACCCTTGACGCTTTTTATTTCAATTAGACCATGACAGTACCACAAGTGAAGTTCAGTGAACTTATTTAAATTTGATAGATTAGGTAATCTTTTCAATAGAGGAATTTCTATGATCTTTAAAGTTTTGAGATTCTCCAAATCTTCAATGCTTTGCACGTCAATTAGATTATGGCAGTGCCCCAATGCAGTTCATTAAACTTTTTCAAGTTTGATAGATTTGGTAATCTCTCCAAGTAGTGGAAATTCTATGAGCTTCAAAATTTGAGACTCGCCAAGCCTTTGATGTTTTGAACATCAATTTGATTAGAGCAGTGCCCAAATGCAGAATAACTATGTTCATCATGGAAAAACTGGTGATCTAAACTTTCGGGGTTAAATGATGCCAAGAAAGCTATCTCAACTTGGAAAGCTTAAGTGTATTCTTGTGTAGATTGGCAAGGAAATCATTTGAAGGTCAGTTATCCGGAAAAACCCTCACTTCAAGGTATCTCATATAAGATAGCCTCTCAACTTCTTCGTTTGCAAAAAGTATAGCAACTGAGGGCCAAACTTTCGGCAATTTGTTCCCTACGACAGTAAAACAGAATGGCAAGTTTATTATATTGCACAAGTATAATCGTCTTTCCGAACATGAAAAATAAATATAAGCATTAGTTTGTGTGTGTATATAAAACAAGTTATAACATTAATCATGAGATAAGAAATAACTTCCCTTATATATTATTGAGCAAACAATTATAGTAAAAGTCGTGAAATTTGTTTGCTTTATGGGGATGAAGTAATTGAAATGCAACTTTACCTTTGTTTCTATCACCACGTCCAAACCTTTCTTGTGGTTCCACAATTGAGTCTGTTTTTCTCATTCCTTATTAAATTCTCCAACAGCAATGTCTCTGCAAGACCTCTTAGCTGATCATGCATCCATAACTTATTGTCTTCACCAATATGGAAGTCATTTTTTAAAGGACCTAAGGACCTTCCTCTAGAAGAGACCGGAATCTTTCCACAAGTGCTTTGATCAAATCCAGTGAAAAGAAAGTTATATCAAGAAAGATATACTTTTGCCAATCACCTAAGGCATCATAACATATTTTCAACTTTATCTTTACTTCATTAAAAGGACCTTTTTCAACTTCTTCAATATCACATCCCAAACATCTTTGCTTTTGCATGAAAGTGGTTTACCTATAACCTCAAGGGCAAGAGGAAGACCTCCTATATTTTTAGTTGGAGCTAGTAATATCTCTTATAGAGTGGTGAATAGGTGATTTTAACAATTATTAATAATTTAATGTGGAAGTAATAATTAAATTTATTATCAAAATCAAGTGAAGTCAGAGTTTGAATATTGGCAGTGATAGGATGATATTCAATGGTGTGCAAAATTCTATACAATTAATGAGCAAGAGTTGAGAGATAGAAGAAATTGCACCTAGAATTTATAGTGGTTCAGATTAGAGAGTCTATGTCTACACTCCCACATTGACGACCTACTAGTTGGATTTCACTAGTCAATCAATAAAAAAGTTACAGAAGTGAGTGATAATACTCAGGTTTGTGAAGTCTTCCAGGACTCTCCTTGGATTGTTGCCGGGGATTTCAATGCAATCAAAGGGCCGTCTGATAGAGTGGGGGTTCGACCTCTGGATCCCCTATTTTGATGAGTTTCGCCTTTGTTTGGATCAAACGGAGCTGGTGGATCTTCGGTACATAGGTTTCGGTTTACTCGGTCAACCTCGTCTGGCAGTGCGAGGAAGATGCGAAAAATAGATCGAGTTCTTATCAACTCGCTTTGGAATCACCGGTTTTCCTTTTCTGAGGCGGCCTTTATCAATCCCGGAATATCTGACCATACTCCCATGATTGTAAGAGTGCTGGAACCGGTTGCTAAGACCAAGCCCTTTAAGTATTTCCACTTCTGGGCTGAGCACCCAGATTATTTGTCCTGCATCAATCAAGCTTGGAATTGCTCCATTGAGGGAAGACCTATGTTTTGTCTGGTATCTAAACTGAAAAAGGTAAAGGCTCGCCTTAAACTGCTCAACAAGGACTCGTTCTCGGATATTTCCGTAAGAACGGCCGAAGCTAGGGAAGCTCTCCGCACTACTCAAGTTGCTCTTCATGATGATCCTTCTAATGTGTCTCTTGCTGACCTGGAAAGAAGTCAGCGACGTGCCTTCATTGAATTGAGGAACCATGAGGAATCTTTCTATCGCCAAAAGTCCCGAGTTAATTGGCTTAAAGAGGGGGATCGTAATACCAGATTCTTTCACAACTCGGTTAAGAATCGTCGGACCGTAAAACCATATTCTCTCAGAAGGGATCCTTCGGGTGTCATGGTAAATGATCCTTCCTTAGTTCCACAGATTTTTGTGAACTTCTTCTCTGAGCTTCTAAAGGCTCGGACTGCGTATCCTTTGCCTTTCGTTCCTTTTTTGAAGGAGTTTATTGGTCATCCTCTCTCGGATGGACAGTGTACTTCCATCTCATCTCCGATCTCGAAATTGGAAATCAAGGAGACTTTATTCTCCCTTGCTAGAGGCAAAGCCCCTGTGCCCCGATGGGTTCCCGGTTGAATTTTATAAGACTAATTGGGATACCGTTGGCCCTTTGGTGCTAGAAGCGGTTCAAGATTTCTTCAGCTCGAGTTGCCTTCTCAAAGAGGTAAACACTACTATTCTAGCTTTGATTCCCAAAGTTCAGAACGCTTGTGCTGTTACGGATTTTAGACCCATTGCATGCTGTAACACCATCTATAAGGTGATTACAAAGCTTTTGGCTAATCGTATAGCACCTGTCTTGAATACGTTAATTGGCCCCTACCAAAATGCATTTATCAAGGGTAGAAGAATTAGAGACAATATTATTCTGGCTCAAGAACTCTTCTCAGGTTTTCATCTTGATCCTTACTTACCAAAGTGTGCAGTTAAGGTTGATTTTCAAAAGGCCTATGACACGGTTGATTGGGATTTTCTAGAACTGACACTCCGTGCCTTTAAATTCCCGGAATGGACTATCCATTTGATTATGGTATGTGTAAGGACTCCTAAGTTCTCGGTTTCCATCAATGGTGAGCTTCATGGGTTTTTCTCTAGTGGCCGTGGCTCTGCGTCGGTGAGATCCTTTGTCGCCTTACTTGTTTACTCTTCTCATGGAGGTGTTTCTCGGGATTTTAGCCTCTCGTACATCGGTCAAAGACTTTCATTACTTCTGGAGATGCAAAAATGTCAAATTATCCCATCTCTTCTTTGCCGATGATGTGTTCTTGTTTTGCCAAGCTGATTGGGGTTCCGCTACTATCCTCAAGAAAAGCTTGGACTTATTTTCGAATTGGAGTGGACTCTTTCCGAATAAAAACAAGAGTGAGGTATTTCTCTCTGGAGGCCTATCTTCCCGAGAGAAAATATTGCGGGCGTTTGGATTTCGGGAAGGTCGACACTGTTCGTTACTTAGGGGTGCCGATCATCACCTCAAGACTCGGGAAGGCGATTGTGTCTCCTTGATTGACCGTATCACTTCTCGAATTCAATCTTGACGCACCGGTTTCTTTCTTTTCTTTTGGCAGACTTCATTTAATAAGGTCACCCCGCATTCTATACAAGCTTTTTGGGCTAGTGTTTTCTCCTTGCCTCGCTCTCGTTATTGATAGGATCGAAATGCTTCTAAGACAGTTCTTGTGGAAAGGCACCGAATTGGGACGTGGTGGTGCCAAAGTTTCTTGGGATGACGTTTGTCGCCCTAAAGAAGAGGGCGGTCCGGGCTTACTAAACCGAGAGATTGCAATACCGCCTCGCTCCTTAAATATATATGGTTCCTCTTTGTGGATAGAGAGTCCCTATGGTGCCGTTGGATCCATTCCTACTTTTAAAGAAGGATAGTTTTGGAACTCTTCCACACCAACCCAGTGTTCGTGGGCGTGGAAGAAGATCCTCCGATTACGAAGACATTTTAGACATTCCTTTTCTGGAAGATTGGCCATGGGTACTGTCTCCTTATGGCATGATAATTGGCTTGACTGCGGACCTCTTTCCCTTGTCATTCCGTCGGATCGTTTGACAGCTGTCTCCCTCTCTATTCGGCGTTGCGGACCTATACTCTTCCGCGGTAACACTATGAGAGCTATCCTGTCCACTTTGGGAATTGCTATTCCGTTGCCTAATGGAGATCGTGACCGTTTCTTGTGGCGAGAAGATCCGACCGGTAAGTTCTCGCCTGCCTCTCGCTTGGAATTTCATTAGGACCAAGAAAGACCCAAGAGAGTGGGCTTCTCTTATTTGGGATAATAGTTTGGCTTCCAGATTTTCAGTTTCATTTGTGGCTTCTCGCAAAAAGGAGACTGCCAACACAATCTTTCCTTCTTTCCTATGGAAGGATCGAATTCTCCGTTTGTTCTTTTTGTGGTTCGGTCCCGGACTCTCTCGATCATCTGTTCTTTCAGTGTGAAACAACGGCTATTTTGGCATTCTTTTGGGCTACGAGATGTAATTTGCCTTGGAAAAACAGATCGTGGAATGACAACCTTTCATGGGCTATCAAATTCCTTGCCGGCAAAGACTTCTTTCATAGCATTGCTCGGTTCGGATTTGGTGCCTTATGCCATTTCATTTGGAAAAAAAGGAATGCTATCATATTTCGTGGAGATTGCTCGACCATTCTAGCCTTGAAGAACCACTTGATCAAGGTGGTTAGAGATAAAGCTTTACTTTTCTCTAACGTTCCGCCTACTCCAAGAAACAAGCGACTTCAGAGAAGTTGGGGGTTCGACCCTTCTATCTTCAGCTCAGCTCCGTGCGAGATCCCTTCCGCCCGTGTGCCTACTCCGAATTTAGTTTAGTGGGTCGGCTTTGGGTTTGTCCAGCCGTGTGGCTGTTTTGCTATTATCTTTCTAGTTTTCTTGTTGCTTCGCTTCGTTCTCTCGCTTCGTTCTCCCTGGGTCTTTGATTCGGTGCTCTCTCACTATTCCTGCGCCTTGCAGCCATAATGGGAGTTTTGGTTCCGTTTTTTTTGTACATTTTCCGCAGCTTATATAAATTCTTACCTTTAACCAAAAAAAAAAAAAAAAATACTCAGGTTTGTAATAAGACTCACTATATCACACAATCACCATTTCAATGCCTCTCAAGGATTATAGTTTTATGGCTCATGAAAGACAAGTATGTAAGATTGAAGTTCTCTTGAACTTTGGAATAAAAATTCTAGACCTCTTTTCTCTTTGGCAACTTGGTCTCCTTTATACTCATTCACTTCCAATCTAACTAGTGGATAGTCTTTAGAGGATTACTCTTCAAACAACCTATTGGACAAAGAAGATTGAGTAGCCATTTAGAGATATAATCTGAATCTTCGTTGATTTGATCGCCCATACAAAATTCTCTTATTAAGGAAGGTAGTTTTCCTTTGGAGTGATTGTCAATCAATCAAGATGTCATGCGTGAAGATTTTGCTGCAAAACATTCTTTAAGATTGAAGATGAATAAATGCTTTATATATTGGAAATCCAAGCCAAATCACTAGCTATAATGATATATATAATGGGGTTTGTGTCTAAACATATATCAATAAGTAGATTCCATAATATGATGATATTTAGCTTTAGCATAGAATCTGAAGAAATCAAATGCTTTGATATATTCATGTGAAAGCTTTGATGATATCCTCATTGTTGTTCCGATGATATTTATGTATAAGCTTTGTTAATATTCTCACAGCTACTCTGATGATATTCTCATATAAGCTTTGATGATATTCTCGCTACTCTAATGATATTCATGCAATAATATTGGTGATATCCACAAAATAACTGTCTTAAATTTCAGCCGCAATATTCAAACAACAGTAGATAGATTCTAAATATAATCAAGATTGATATAGATTTCTCTTCATGTGTAGTTCCTAAAACAAAATACTTCTATGCAATTATCAAATTTAAGATTAGACCATGGATGGTTTTGTCAACTTCAAAATATACTCAACAATCTCCCCATTTTTATGATATCAAAACTTTCCATATAGACATGACAATAATTGATTCGAACAAATCTTGTAAGTGATTGCTTGCAGCTTGTACGCTTACTACTAAATATAAGCAAGCAATAAACAATTATACATATGATAAACTCTATACTTTGAAAAGTAATATGCGAAAGAGTGCTTTGAGTATATCTAGCAAGATTTACAAGAGTCGGTACGTACCATTATAGGACTATAACATCTTCCTCGTACATAAAAAAAATAGTAATAAGTGTAATCAAAGTCCTAAAACTCATTACGAAAATGCAATTGAGTCATAAAACTTGTAAAAAGTGCAATCAAGTTTTAAAGCTCGTTAAATTGGTTCAATTGAGTCTTAAGTTAACACCGTCAAACTTATTAACGGATAATACTGACTTGGCACTAACATGGCATTTTAAATGATTTTTTTTTAATATTCTACGTGGCTTTTAAAATTATTTTTTATTCATTTTTTTAAATTATATTTAAAAACTAAAGAAGAAAAAAATAAAATTTATTATTTTTTTAAAACTGTTTAAAAGAGAGAGAGAGAGAGAAATGGTAGCTTCGTCACTGTTGCCGCCCATCGCTAGAGGGGTCAATGACAGTGGCGATGGGCCGATGACGTCGCCGGCCTTGGGTAGGGTTGGCCAGTTATCGCCCGCCCAAGGCGAGGCCTCGCCAACCTCGGGCGAGGGCCAACAACCCTCACCAAGCATAGGTGAGGGTGCCCAAATTTGGGCATGCCGCGAGAGCGAGGGCCGATGAGGCCTCTCCCAAAGCAGGTGATGATTGCCAACCCCTCATGAGGGCCGGCGTGCCCAGGTCTAGGTGCCCCCGCCCGTGCGTGGCAAGGGTCACCGGCAAGGCCTTGCCCCGGTTGAGCGGCACCAACCACACCCGCCCAAGGCCGGTAATTGTCACCGACCCCTCCAACGGCGAAGGAGCTACCATTTTCTTAGTTTTTTCTTTAATAGTTTTTTAAAATAAATTTTAGCTTTTCTTTTTACTTTTTAAATCTAATTTTGAATAAAAAATAATTAAAAAAGCCACGCAGAAAATGAAAATTGATTTATAATGCCATGTTCGTGCAACGTTAGTGCTGTTAAAATAAATAAATTACGATTAATTAAATAAATAATGAATAATTAAATTAAACTCAATTAATTAATCTAATCATAATTAATTAAACTAATTGCCGTTAATATTAAACTAACCATCCCTAAACGTAATTATCCTCCATGATCAGAAGGTTAACTCACCGATTTCTGGCAACCGCAAGCTCGTGGTGACAATGGCATGACGGTGACGAAGACACGAGTCTCACAGGACCAACGGTGGCATGATCGGCACGGCGAAGACGGCGGTGGTCACGGCTCAAACCCACGGCCGAGGGGGAGGCTCGGTTCAGGAGATGGCTCATGGTGTTGAGCGGGTGGCTTGCGGATGGCGATGACTGCACGGCAAATGGTGTGAGGGACGTGAGCGGTGGCTTGCGGCGGCGAGCAAGCAACAGCATTGAGCGAGCGGCAGCACAACGGTTCTTAAAGCTCACGGCCGTGAAGGGTAGGAAGGCTGCCAAAGATGGGGAGGCCAAAAGGTGGTGGTGCTGATGGGAGGGGAAATAGGTGCAGTGGTGCTGGTGGTGGGGTGTAGAACGGTAACAGGGGAAAGGAAGAAGAAGAAGACGGCGGCATGATCAGCACGGCAAAGATGGCGGCAGTTGCGGCTCAAACCCACGGCCAAGTGGGGAGGCTCGGTTCGGGAGGTGGCTCACGGTGGTGAGTAGGTGGCTTGCAAATGGCGGCGACAGCACGGAAAATGGTGTGAGGGACGTGGGCGGTGGCTTGCAAGAACGAGCGAGCAACGGCGTTTAGCGAGTGGCGGTGCGGCGACGGTTGTTGAAGCTCACGGCAAAGGGGGCCGTGATCGAAGCGGCCGCGGAGTGTAAGATGGCTGCCAAAGATGGGGAGGCCAAGAGGTGGTGGTGCTGATGGTGGGGGAAAAAGGTACAGTGGTGCTGGTGGTGGGGAGCAGAACGGTAGCAAGGAAGAAGAAGAAGAAGAATAAGTTTCGGCCGAGGGAGGGGGGGGAGAGGAGAGAGGGAGAGAGAAGAAAGGACAAAAGAAAAGAGGTGGTGTGGGTGGGGGGTGGGGGTAAGAAAATATTGAGTGGATTTTACACTCCACGTAGGTGAAATGTATCATCATACAAAAGTCGACACGTGGCAAATTTAGGCCCACCTCCCGTCTCTCAACTTCTCCGTTAACACTCCGTCGTCTCTCTCCTTTACTCTCTCTCCTCCCCTCCGTTTTTGCCCACACCTCTCTTTTCCTCTTCTCTCTTACTTCTCTTTTTTTCGAGAAAATTTCCCTTATTAGTCTGACACACGCATGGGAAAAGACAAGAAAAGCAGAGAGAGAGAGAGAGAGAGAGGGGGGGGGTGGGAAAGAAGAAAAGAAAGTGAGGGAGGAAGTCTTCTTCTTCAGTCATCTTCGACCGAGCATCCCCCACTCCCAATGCCGCTGGTTCCCACCGCCTCGACGAGCTGCTCTTGACGCTGTTGGTTTTCCTAGCATGCCGCCACCGCTGCCTCGAGCGCCGCAGCACCCTTTCTTGCCACTGCGGATGTGACCCGAAGTTTGCAATGTGACATCCTGATTTTACAATTCTGGTTTCAATTGAATAAGTCGAGCATTTCATCTCCGCGTCTATAGCTCTCTTCTCTGAGTTGGCCACTCACGAGATAACTAATCTATCAGTGAAGCCGTTAAGGAATCTAGACGCAATAGACTTGAGAATTCGACCAGAACCGACCGCTCGACCGTGCTAATCTGGGCAAGGATCATTACGGCACATGATCGATTAGAGACCGGAGATAGGTCGATTCAATGAAACCATGTAATTCAAAGGTGGGTGATTCCACCTAATTGCACAATTCTTGTTGATCGGCACTAGACCGATTTCTCTGTCGTTTTGGTACCCTGTATCCGTATTTGAAACATTGAGATTCCTACGACAACCGAGAGTTGTCAATGTGTGGAAGATGTACTTTGTGGCTTGCAATTAATTAACCACAGGTCAATTGCACTTAAAATTCCTAAAAGCTACCCGGTATATTAGGACGTGCTCATATCGCGCCAGATTGAAATTAACCGAGAAATTGAACTCGATTATAGAAATTGGAAATTCTGTTATGTCACAATTCATTTTAAGAATGTCGACTCATCTCCAGAAGATTTTTCTACAAACCGAGATTTTTGGCAGAAAAGCAAAGTAAGGCCGTTTTTGTTCGAGATTGTCAGATGGCCGTTTTTAATCAAATCTTTGGGATGCAAGTTAGATCACTTGATGGGGAAAAGTCATAAGATGGTTGATGACACATGGGTTGATTTAATTGAGCTTCAATTGGATGGAATTGAGTGAGAATTGAATGAATTTGATGTACAAAGTTACAAAATTCGTATGCCATGGGGAGAGGAACATTTTTGCACCCATTGGCAAGCTTGTGGAGGAAGCTTGAGGAGAGAGAGTGGCTGAGGTCATGTGATGTCATGGTGGGGGCAAAGCCAATGAGAGAATTACAAGTGTTGAGCCCTAGAGAGCCCAAGGAGACCCCCCTTCTTCAGCAGCCTTCTTCTCCCCTAAAGTGTGGCTTTTTCCATTATTGAAGAAGCTTGAGAGCTCAGAAAAACCAGAGGAAACCAGCTGAGCCAGCTCCACCGTCGCACACCCACCGGACCAGCCAAGCCCGTTGTTTTTCTCCTCTGTTTTCCCCGCGTTTCAGTTTATGCTCCAGCCGACCTTTCGCCAAAGATCCGAGTAAAAATTTATCTTCCCGGACGAATCAGCCAACGCTCCACCCACCATCGCGAAGAACACATCCAAACCGTTCAGGAGGACTTGACGGTACCCCGAAAGGATCCCTATAGCCTCCCGAAATTGGGCACGAAGGAACGGCCCGCCGGACCGCCTGGTTCCGCCCTGCTCCGCCTGTTTCGCGTTTTCTTGCTGTTTCGCCCCATTCCGACCCTTTCCTTGCCCATTCTATCCACCCACAAGATCCACAAGACCCCGGGAGCCACCGGTTGCCAACCACCCGCTCGCCGGAGCTCCGATTGGCCCGTTTCTCGCCGTTTCAGCCATCGGTTCAGCCTCTGCAGTCCAAGAACAAGCAGAACCAGCAAGGTTTCGGAGACTTCGAGGCCCGTTTTAGGTGTCTTCCCGGCCTTGGTTGGTGTCGCCGCCTTGAGGTTTATCGACCGCCTTGGCGTCGTGGTCGCCGTGAACTCACCGGCGCGCAAAACCGGTGAGTTTATCCTCTAAACCTCGCTTAGTAAGTTAATCATGCTTAAGGGGTGTTTAGATTAGTCTAATTAGGTTTAGGTGGTTAGATTAGTTTATTTTAATGTAAATTAGATTAGTTGTATGATTAGTTTAATGGGTGTTTAATTAGGGCTAATTGTATGATTAAATTAGTGTAATCTTGTTTAAGCCCTAATTAATCATTTTTAATTATTTAATTATTTCGAATTTATAAATATTATTTTATTAAATTATATTATTATAATATAATATTTAATTATTTAATTTTCGGAATTAAATTTAATTATTTAATAATTTCGAAAATTTTGCGGGATGGCCAATCGTTAGAATTTCGTGCCGATCGCAAAGAAGGCGGCCTGGGTTTGTGCTAATTGTATGTTTAAATTGAGAAATTGAGTGATTGATGATTATGGTTAATAATTCCAAAAGTGTGGAATTGAGTGATATTGATGAAGTTGTGGTATTTAACTTGAAAATACCCGGTGTTGGCTTTTAGCACCGTAATTGGTTTGTAGGACCAGTTTGAATCGATTGATTGATTGAATTGAGGAATTGATTGGGTTATTGTTGAATTGACAGCTTTGGTGAGCAATTGTTCATATATTTATCAGCTTGTGAGAGCAGTATACTGTATCGGCCTATGTGCTTCGATACGTCAGCTTGTGTGAGCTAAGATCGTTTTATTAGCTTGTGCGAGCACGATCTATATATCAGCTTGTGCGAGCTATTATCTATATATTGCAGCTTTTGGCGAGCTATTATATTATCTATCAGCTACAGCTTCTGGTGAGCTATTATCTATATATTGCAGCTTTTGGCGAGCTATTATATTATTTATCAGCTACAGCTTGAGTGAGCTACCGTTTATATATTATAGCTTTGGAGAGCATATGTCGTATTAACGACTGGTTTGATAGACGGTATGGGATGATAGATAGTATTGGTTGATGGATAGTATGGATTGGAATGGAAGATAGATAGTTTGATTAAATTGAATCACTGGATCAATTGTTTGATTGAGAATTGAATTGTACTAACGTGCAGGAAGGAATTGAGGCGAGGTAAGTCCTCTATCCTATTTGTGTGGCTAGAGCGCCCTGAGGCTTATTTTCTTCCTAATCGAGTTTTAGGGGGTAGGACTCGCTGAGACATTGTCTCATCCCAGTTTGGGGAAAATATTTAAGGTCCTTAGATGGCAGTCGTGGAGGACTCGAAGCCATGGACATTTGTGAAGGTAGAGATCGAAGAATCGGCGAACGTGTCTGACTAGTGGTCATAGGACAGTTCCCTTTTTGTTGAGCCTGTCTATTTTGTAGACAATCCAGTGTTGTATATAAACCTATGTGTTTATAAGAAGGCTTGTTTGGTTGTGATTGATTGCCTGCTTTTCTATCCCAAGTTAAATGTTGTCGGGATTTGTTTCGCTCCGCATGTGCAATAAAAATAAATGGGTCGGCGACGTATCCTGGGAAGTCGCATAATTTCTATCGACAGTGGGATGTTCGCGTGCTCGAGGTTCGGGGCGTGACATGCAACTTGTCACCGCCTTCCCTCTTGTAGTCAGATTCGCCTCCCTCGACATTCTTGCCGTTCCGTCACCAACGTCGCTGATTCTGTTCCACCATCGACGACGTCGTTGTTGTTCCGCCACCGATGATGCCATTGCAGATGGAATTTGACCTTGGATATTATTTCATTAGGAGTCCCAACAATACACCAACCGTAGGGACCAAAATGTGAAGGCAAGGTACTCGTGCCATGTTTGGATGGTGGGATTGGAGTTGGAGGGTGATCTAAACCAGAGACAGATGGAGCAAGCGGTGAGGAGACTCATGGTTGATGGGGAAGAGATGGGGATGAAACCCGCAACTTTCAAAGACGAAATCGAACTAAGCATCAGGAAAAGATATTTGATCTTGTTATCTCTAATCTGATGATGATCGAGCGGAAATAAAAAACTTGTTGGGATATCTAGTCTTGTTATCTGACAAACCCAATACAATGCAGCATAAGAAACCCTGCAGCTTTCGCTGAGCTCAAAAGGAGCATCATAGTTTTAACCCTGGTTTCATCCTGAAAGTTGTCAGCTTCTCCCAATGCAATTTGCAGGTACCCCAAACCCAATTGAAAAAAATAAAAATAATGATCACAACCTGCGAGTTACAACACATGCACTTCATAGGAATCCTTCCAAGAGAATGAATTAACCATCCCAAAAAAGAACTAACTTAAGTCCCTTGGGACAAGGCTGTAAGCGAATTCGGCGCTGAAAGGGGAAGCGAAATGCGAGAAAACCGAAAGATTTTGAGGAACCGATATCACATAAAACAGAAGTTACTATAGTTATGTTACATTGCCATAATTCCGATCTATTACACCGCCATATCAGAGACGAGGATTGAGACTCACAACTCAGGCCAACTCACGACATGTGAAAGCCACACAGCAGACAGCACACACAGACACTCACTTTGTGTACATGTATACACAACTCGCCCACTTCTCTCTCCACTTCTCTTTTCTCCAACCACCACAACCATCACCAACTCTCCTCCTCCTTCCGTAATAGACTTGCTCCAAGTGCCGCTGCCGGACTCGTCATCTTCCTCAAGCAAGACGATTGTCAAGGTAGTGGCGGCCACTGTGGCCAGCTTGCTGGTCGTCACCACGCCTGTTCCTGGGTATTGTTTTTTCCCATCCACCATGGACGACACTGGCAGCCAGCCATGGACAACACTTGCTCGACCTCAAACTTGGAGCTTTGGTTAGCGCTCGAGTTTCGAGCTCGGCCTCAAGCTATCTCACCGCAAACGAAGCTCAACGCAGTCTCCATCCGGCAGATTGCCGTCCCTCCTTGACCTGAAGCGGCCATGAGTCGACTCAAGCCATGGCAGACGCGAGAGGAAAGAAAAGAGAAGCGGAGAGAGAAGAGGGGGAGAGAGAATTGTGGGCAAAAACGGAGTGGAGGAGAGAGAGTAAAGGGGAGAGAGACGGAGCGTTAACGGAGAGAGTGGACGTGGACAGATGGGCCCAAATTTGCCGTGTGTCGACTTTTATATGGTGATACATTTCGCTTACGTAGAATTTAAAACCCACCCAATATTTTCTCGGGGGAGGGGTTGGAGGAGGTGACGTGAAGGGGGAAAGGGGAGAAAAGAAAGAGAGAGAGAAAGAAAGGGGAAAGGGGGAAGAATCCAGAAGGGGCCCCGCGCGGGGGTGGGGCGGTGGGGGTGACGTAGGGGAAAGGAGGAGACAGAGAAAGGAAAAAGGGGGAGAAAAAGGGGATGTCACAAATTGCCTATCAGGAAGTAAAAAAATTTGTATATGGAGGGCTGTTGGGCCAGACTTCACGACTCATCATCTCTATTAGGAGACTTCACGTGTCATGCGCTCAGCATCTCTATTATTATTCCAGCTATTAGGCCAGACTTCCACGTGTTCTGCACAAAACACGTGAAATCTGGGCTAGATGATGAGTGCAGAACAGGTGAAGTCTGGCCTAATAGCCCTTCCATGTATTTAAAAGACGGGACGCGATATTTGGCTGATCGCGTGATTATGTTTTCCCTTCTGCTCCAAACGGCTTGGGACTGAAAATCTCTGTAAAGTCACGATACTTATATGAGCATGGTCGTGAAAGAGTCTCTGTATTTTGCCATTTTCAAGAAAACCCAGAAGAAGCTAAACCAGGTCCATCTCTCCTCCTAAAATTTTTCTACTCTTAGATCAGTCCTTGTGAAAATTACCATGGATAGTGAACTTCATCGACTTCACATCTTCTTCCTGCCGTTCATGGCTCATGGCCACATGATCCCGACTATCGAGATGGCCAAACTTTTCGCAACCCGAGGCATCAAAGCCACCATAGTCACCACCCATCTCAACCTCACCGTTTACTCGAAGCACATCGAGAGAACGAAGCACTCTGGTTTGGATATCGACATCGTAACTGTCAAGCTCCCTCCGTGGAGGTCGG
Source organism: Eucalyptus cloeziana (assembly GCA_014182715.1). Lineage (NCBI taxonomy): Eukaryota > Viridiplantae > Streptophyta > Magnoliopsida > Myrtales > Myrtaceae > Eucalyptus > Eucalyptus cloeziana. The sequence continues at coordinate 20,662,034 of CM024636.1, read as the reverse complement.
GTTGCCTGAGGGCTGCGAGAACATAGAAGCCATCATTTCCAGTTCCGGTGCGACCAGTAGAGAACTGTTGGTTAAGTTCTTTAAGGCCTTGAGCATGCTCCGAGAACCTCTTCTGCGGCTCCTGCAAGAACATAGACCCGATTGCCTCATAGCAGATATGCTCTTTCCATGGGCTACAGATGTTGCTGCTGAGTGTAAAATTCCTAGAATAGCTGTTGAAGTTTTTTGTTTATTCTCGATGTGCGCGTATGAAGCCATTAGTCGATATGAACCCCACAAGAAAGTTTCATCTGACTCAGAAGCTTTTATTGTGCCTGACCTTCCTGGGGAGATACAGCTGACTAGGCATCAACTAGCTGATCATCATAAACAAGACAATGATTTTGCCAAGTTGTTGAGAGAAGTATATGCATCGCAGTTAAAGTGCTTCGGAAATGTTGTTAACAGCTGTTATCAACTCGAAAAGGATTATGCAGATTATTTTAGGAATGTGATGGGCAAGAAGGCCTGGCTTGTTGGTCCCCTCTTATTGTACAATAAGGACGTGGAAGATAAAACGCATAGAGGAAAGGAAGCATCTATTGACGAGGATGAGTGCTTGAAATGGCTGGACTCCAAAGAACCTAATTCTGTCATTTATGTGTGTTTCGGTAGTGAGGCCAGCTTTAATTCTCAGCAGCTTATGGAAATTGCATTAGGACTTGAAGCTTCTGAACAAAACTTCATATGGGTAGCCCAGAAAGGGAAGAAGGAAGAGCAAAATGGAGATGATGATGATGATTGGCTACTGCAAGGTTTCGAGGAGAGAATGGATGGGAAGGGACTGATCATAAGAGGATGGGCACCCCAAATACTGATACTTGATCACGTATCAGTAGGAGGATTCATGACTCACTGCGGGTGGAACTCAATTCTGGAAGGAATATGTGCTGGGCTTCCTATGGTTACGCGACCGGTGACTCATGAACAATTCTTAACTGAAAAGTTGGTGACTCAGGTGCTTCAGGTTGGGATTGGTGTTGGGGTGAAACGGTGGGTTGATATCGGAGTTGCTGGAGATATCGTCAGTAGAGACGACATCTGCAAGGCGGTGAGGCAGATTATGGTGGGTGAAGAGGCTGAGGAAATGAGAAGAAGGACAAAAGCGCTCCAGGAAATTGCTAGAGCGGCTGTTGAAGAAGGTGGATCATCTTATACAGACTTGACTTCTTTAATTGAAGAACTGAGATTACATAGAGCCGCTACTCGTGAACAAAAGTAGTAGTGCACTGCTATGTTCTGTAGTAACATCTTTTCTTTACATGTTTTATTGTTGCCTAATCTGCAATTTTGCAGATCTAGCTACTCATATGTACTTGATTAGGAATGGCCGATGAAGCTCTTATATTTTCGAGTTGACTTTATATTTGTATTGGTAGCGACAATTATCTCTTCTTCCGAGATCGTTTCTATGGCGAATGTATGCATGTCAACAAGCTATAGAAGAAGATAACAATGGCAATGTCGCGACGTCGCCGGGTGCACCACTTAGGGTTCAGTTAATGAATTATTAAGCTTGATATTAACTCGAGCTCTTTCAAACTCATACTAATTCGCATCTTAGGGTTTAAGAATTATCACTAACAGTTTACAGTGGACTGAAATAAAATATTTGGAGAAATACTTTATTCTTACGATCTAGAGATTTTGGATATAAAGACTTGGTTATACTAGATTTCTCTGATATATTTTTGGTACCGTTCTTTTCATGAAAAACTGTTTGGTAGGAAGCTTACATCCATTTTATTACTTCTTAATATTTGAATGCACAAACCACTAATTTAACACCCAATAAAGCAGTAAATAAACTGTAGGATTTAGTTCAAAACAACGAAAATATCTACAATGTTGGCTTAGAAATCACATCAACAACTTTATATATGATTTTTAATTAACAATAAGACACTCGATTTTTGGGACTTTCAATTATTTAATAATGAGCCCTAAAAAAAAAAAACTATGGGCAATGCGTTTAGTGAGAATGCAATGACATGCAAAATGTGTCTATACTAAACGACATAAGATGTCCAATCAAATAAACCTAACATACAATCTAGGGAAAATTTCAAAAAAGGACCCGAAGTGCCCTTATTTTCTCAAATAAGGGTCCGAAGTGAACTTTATTTCAAATAAGGACATGAAGGGTGCGTTTGGTAACACTTATGTTCCAAAAGTGTTCTGAACGAAATAAATAAAAGTGTTTCTCAGGGAACAATTTTTGAACAAAAAACGCGTTTGGTAAACTTGTTCCTGAATAAAAATGAACGTAAAACACGTTTGGTAAATTTGTATTCTTTTTTATTTCTTTTATTTTTTAATATTTTTACTTTCTTTTTCCTTTTTATTTTCTTTTTCTTTTTCTTTTTCTTTCTTTTGGCGGCCGCCGGGCCCGGCCATGGCCGGCGACCGGCCGACGAGGGCCGGCGACTCCGCCCGGCCACGGCGAGGCTCGCCGGCCCGGCGAGGCCGAGCCTCGCCGTGGTTGGGCGAGGCTCGCCCGCCCGGGCCGGGCGAGGCGGGCTCGCCCAGATCCGCGAGCCCGAGCTCGCCAGCCCACCGGCGAGGCTCGGCCCGCCGGCCATCGCCAGCGACGCCGGCCCGGAGGTGGCCCGCGAGGCTCGGCCCCGCCCGTGGCCGGGCGAGCTCGGGCTCGCCGAACGGGCGAGCTCAAGCTCGCCCAGCCTTGCCTCGAGCCGGGCGAGCTCGAGCTCGCCAGATCCGGCGAGCCCGAGCTCGCCAGCCCACCTGGCGAGGCTCGGCCTCGTCGGGCCACCGCTAGGCGACGCCGCCCGGAGGTGGCTCGGCGAGGCCGAGCCTCGCCGTGGCCGGCGAGCTCGGGCTCGCCGGATCTGGGGCAAGCTCGGCAAGCCGAATCCGGGCGAGCCCGAGCTCGCCCGGCCCAAGGCGAGGCCGAGCCAGGCCAGGGGCGACGCTCGGCTCGCTGCCTGGGGCCGGCGACGCCGGCAAGGTCGCGCCCTCTTTGGCCGGTCGCCGGCCATGGCCGAGGCCGGTGACCGGCCAAAGAAAAAAGAGAAAAAAAAAAAAAAAGAGAAGAAAAAGGGAGGAGAGAGAAAATATGTTTTTATTTTTGTTTAAACAAGAAACAAGTTTTTCTTGTTTCTTGTTTCTGTTCCAAAAGTGTTCCAGGAACAAAAAATAGATTTGGAACAAAAACGCAAACAAACGCGTTTTGTTCTTTTTTTTTGTTCCCCGGAACAAAAACACAAAAATTGTTTAAAAACAAAAAAGAAGTATTACCATGCGGGCCCGAAGTAGCTTTGGTTGTTTCAAATAAGGGCCTAAAGTGGCTTTGGTTGTTTCAAAATAAGGACTCGACCGTGCCGGATGCCGTCCAACTAAATTTTTCGATCGGACAAAGGTATTTTTGTCATTTGGCATTTCTCCTTTTTTTTTTCTTTTTTTTTTTTTCTGGTTCTTCTTCGTCCTCTTCGTTGATGGCTTTCGGCCATCGGCAATGCTCACAAAGGGCTGGGCGAGGGTCGCCTTTGCCGACGAGGGCCACCCACGCTAGCCACAGGCGAGGGATGGTGCCGCTTGGGCGTGGCGACCCTCCCCTAGGGGCCATCTATGAGGTCGGCTCTCGCTAGCTACTGGTAAGGGACAGTGAGGCCATCCCTTGCCTAGCCCTATGTGGGCATCACCGGTGGTTGGCCAGCCACTGGCGAAGAGGAAAAAGAAGAACCAAAAAAAAAAAAAAGAGGAAAGGAAAAAAGGAAGGAAAAAAAGGTGGAAAATGGCAAATAACGAAAATACCCATTATCGCCGAAAAGTCAGCCCTTATTCAAACAAACATAACCATTTTAGGTCCTCATTTGAAAGAACATCCACTTCGGGCCCTTATTCGGAAAGTGATGGCACTCAAGTCTCTATTGAAACAACGCCAACTTCTACTTTATTCGGAAAAAGTGAGAAGACTTGGGTCCCATTTAGGAATTTTCCTTACAATCTATGTGTCACGCAACATTAAATAAATGATCTAATATAATGACGAGCAAATATTAAATGTAGCTATTCTAACATGTCGAGCATATTAATTTAAATGGTCCTAAAATGCGATTTACCAAATGACGTGCAATATGCAACTAATTCTACCTGACACACATAATATTTTTTGTGTTTTTTTTATTATTTAAAATTCGAAATTAAAAATGCCCTGTATTAGAACATGCCATCTAAATTAAGAAAAAGAAATCCAATTCATCCTAAAGAAATGTTTTTGTATTTTTTTATTTTGAAAATTCAAAATAAATAAATTACTTAACATGCAATCTAATCTAATGCGGACAATGTTATCAACAAGAATCAAATCAATTCAAATATATTTTTTGGGTTTTCTTTTTTATGGAAACAATCAAGCGAAGGCATAGTTATTTAATTAAATAAGATGATCAGCAAAGTTTATCTTATTTAAATTCGGGACAAAATAAATAAAAGATCATATCCAAGTGGTTAGGGATATTGATGGAAGGTTATCCATTAAATTTGGAAACGGGTAAGTCAAGATTGTATCCAAATAGTGAAATAGTTAAAGATAGGATGGAAGATTTTCCATGCCACCGACATCATATCTCCTAATTAGAGATCAGATAGCCATACAAGCACATTGTTAAATTAGGAAAGTTTCCTAACTTTGGGTGATTTATTAGGATTTTGTAGATATACATTATTTAATTAAATATGCAATCGAATATAGCAAATCACTCAAAATATGCAATAAAATATATCAAATCAATTATGAATAAGATAATTCCCTAATTTTGAGGATTACTTTCCAAATTAAACACGACATAATCGGATCGGAACGCAACCACTGGCTCAACAGTGGCGGTGGTGTGGTCAACGCTCGCGGTGGTTGATGGCCAGCGGCTTACGCGGGTCAGGGCGTGGCGTGGTCGCACGGGTTGTCGAGGGCGCTGGACTCGGTTGCACGTCGACGGAAAGAACTCCAGGACCTCCCAAGTGGATTCATTTTCTTCTCTTCGGTGACTTCTGTTCTTGTCCTCCACACTTTGCAATCTCCACCTACTCTTCCCCACTCTTGGCACTAGATTGATGATTGGTGATGGTGGGGTCTCATTGGAAAATCCAAAATTTTAAATTAGCTGCTAGTGATCTTTGAGTGCGCTGCAATCACAAGGGACCTACAAGAAAAGGACACCTTAACTATAATGGTTCCTGCTGGGAAACATGATGACGAGGAGAGGACCCCAGAGAACGCTTGGATTAATGATGGCCGAAAAGATGGCGCGAGTGACGAAGCAATCGGCAATTTCGAAGGGAACCAGCAACCGTGTGCACGGGGCTAAAATTTCTTGACTTCAGAACTTGGTCCGAGGGGCAACATCTCCTCAACGAACATTTTTCCAACCTCATAAGCTTGAAATTTCTTAAATTGGATTATGTCAATCTTTCTGGAAACTCTGATAATCTTCTTTGAGAAATAAGATGGCTTCAATGGGCATGGTTGCCTTCAACATTTTCCGGTGATGAACTTTCACATGGATAACTTGGCCATCCTTGATCTAGCATGAACCAAGATCACGGAAAACTGAAAAGGCTGGAATCAAATAAAGGTCGCGTACAGCACATATTCTTTATGTAATAATTTGTCTTTAATCAATATATAATATCACAGAATAATTTCTTTTGGAACGATTTTTATGCTACAGATGCCTAAATTGAAGGTTCTGAATCTCACAAGTTGCACAAGTTTAGTTAAAACTCCTGATTTCTTCGATTTCATCGACTTAGAAAGGTTAATTCTTGAATGATGTGGAAATTTGATCAAAATTCATCGATCCATTGGCCATTTAGGATGCACATGATAAACATTCTATTTCTATTTCATAACTATTTTATTGTTTCAAAAACAAGTCTAGAACAAAAAATCCATTTGGTAACACAAATTAATTTTTCTATTTTTGAAACAATTTTTTTGTTCAAAAATAGGTTTGGAATAAAAATGAAAGATAAAAACTAATTTCATCGCTCGTCCTCGTTACTATTCAACCACCCACTCGCCACCGGCGACAGCCGGTCATCGCCATTCGCTGCTCGCTGTCCACCTCCACTACCGCCACCACCAGTCGCCCCCCACTATTTGCCGCCGCCCCGGGAACATAAATTTTGTATTGTTATCATACATGTATTTTTTTTTCAAAAACTAATCCAATAATAGAAATAAATAAAAAATCAGTTTCCATTTCATAAACTAATTTTTGATTAGAATGATTATCATTCGCATCCTTAAAGCATTTTGTTGTCTTAAACTTGAGGCTCTGCACTAAAACTGTACAAATTACCAAATGACCTGGGTGACGTGGAAGCTTTTAGCTTCTCATTGATGGGACGTCTATACAATATATTCCCGTTTTTCATGGCCTTATGATGAGCCTTGAAACTCTTAGTGCCACTCACTTCCAGTCAATTACTCAGATTTACAAGTTTCATCAGTCATCTGCAGTCCTTATGAGACCTTGCATCAGATGGAGCAGAAATTGCTGAGCTCCTAGAATCTATAGCAGCTTCGGTGAAACTTCGGTGTTTATCATTGAGATACTGTGGTTCACTAATAAAACTTTCACAATCCATCGGTCAGTTCAAATCATTAATTGAGATGAACCTGTCACGCACAGAAATTATAGAATTATTTCATGATGATTTTTTATTTGATGGGCCAAGTTAAGTCCGTCCGCCCATGTTGGGACAAAACCGAGCTCGGAAGTGAAGAGCCCATGAAAGAGTGCAGTTATTGCAATAAATAAATAAATAAATAAATAAGGGGGAAATAATCTGACTTGTAGCATATGAGAGAAAACATGCTTCTCAATGACATGTAATATATAGGTCTTTGCAAGATTGAATTTTAGCTAAGATCAGGTCACTTGAGCCTTAAGCTATACTCTAATTGGCTAATTCCCTTATGACATGAATTGATGACTTGGCATATCCGAGGGACCATTTTAAGCTTCCAATGAATGGACAAGATTATGTCTACTCTTGAATAATAATAGAACGAAGGATGTAGAAGCACTACGAATTTCCAGAAGTAACAATCAATCATCATCAATCAATGGATCAACCATCACTCATTTCAACACATTCAATCTATCATTCCAAGCATATAGAAGCACCAAGGGTCTGAATCCTAGCATCGGCTATCTAATATAGCCTCGACTATCTAAAAATTTGTAAGTGGAATCAGTAATGTTACCATATTTTTTATTTCCCGATAGGCAATTTTGCTTCCATAATAGAGATGATGAGTGCAGAACACGTGAAGTCTAGCCTAATAGACTTCCAGGTAATCAAAAGACGGGACGCAATATTTGGTTGATCGTGTGATTACGTTTTCCCTTCTGCTCCAAACGGCGCGGGACTGAATCTCTGTAAAATCATGATATTTATAGGAGCGTGGTCATGAAAGAGTCTCTGTATTTTGCCATTTTCAAGAAAACCCAGAAGAAGCTAAACCGGGTCCATCTTTCTCCTCCCATAATTTTTGAAGCAGTATACTCCTTCTTGATGAATGGAGCTCCATGGCTTCAAAGGATTCCTCTGAGACTGCAACGGTACTTAATCTGTGGCAATCAAGATATGTCAATCTCCATGACACGCCTTCGATCAATGTTACATGTTTCTGAGCACGTTCCCGCGTTCGTTTTCGGTATTCGATCGTTTGAGTATCGGATTGGTTTTTAGGAATTTGTTTCCAACATTGGTATTAGAGCGATGCTGTTCATGTTTCCCTATCATTGTTGATGTTTATAAATTGCTTTTGGCTGAAATTGCGAGAAACGATGTCATTGGACGCTCGGGGACATAAAATCCCAACACCTGCTCCTGTTTGCCTTTCTTTTTTGATTTTTCATAAACAAAAAATTATTTTTGATAGTGCAGGATCGTAGTCCTCGTCGAGATGAGAAAAATGACGGGTGGATAGCCGCTAGGGACCACCTTATAATATTACAATTTTGCCATTGACAGTTATTTTTACTAGCATGCCCCTTATTGTTCGATGTTATTACTACTTTGCCCCTATCTGACCCTTTGACCCGACCCATTGACTAGAGTTGATCGGTCGTTAACAACCGTTGGCTGACGTTGACCACCGTTGACTGGCAAAAAAAAAAGGAAGGAAAAATATGTTTTTTCGATTTTGTTTGTTGTAGATTATATGTAATCCATTTTGTTCGGCGTTTGTTGTAGGAACAATGATGCGTTTTGTACGCATGCCTATATTTCTAAGAATGGACGAACAAAAGGCGAGACTTGAAGGGCTGAAAATAGAATTAGCTAATTATCGGCGGAATGACGGTGATGTAGTGTCACACATGGTTAGGGCCATCAGAAGTAATCTGGAATGGTTATCTTATACCGGATTTTCAGAAGGTGCCGGCCCTAATGAACACTAATCAACCAAAATAGCAAGTGGTGTTATATCGTCAATGGGAGGTCAACGTGGTCCCAGAGTATAGAAGGCTTGCAATAGCTTTTGTAAGAGAGTACTATAGAATTCAGGCAACCAAGACTTCAACCCTCGAGTTGAGTGTCCCATGGCGCAAAATGAATGCACCTTGGAGGAGCCATAAGGGTTCCCTGAAGGTCTTTTCGTGGTTGACCAACGTGCTTTTAGAATTCTCAAAAGATTTTACTAGGAGATTAGAAGAGTTTTTTCCAATTTATGAGATAAATGAGTATATTTGGGTTTATTTATTTATTTATTTTAGATTAGTTTGAGATGTTTTAGGTGTAAATATTTCTTTCTATGTTGATATATTTCCTCTGAATATATTACCTAGTGTAAATGACATGTAATATATAGGTCTTTGCAAGATTGAATTTTAGCTAAGATCAGGTCACTTAAGCCTTAAGCTATACTCTAATTGGCTAATTCCCTTATGACATGAATTGATGACTTGGCATATCCGAGGGACCATTTTAAGCTTCCAATGAATGGACAAGATTATGTCTACTCTTGAATAATAATAGAACGAAAGATGTAGAAGCACTACGAATTTTCAGAAGTAACAATCAATCATCATCAATCAATGGATCATCCATCACTCACTTCAACACATTCAATCTATCATTCCAAGCATATAGAAGCACCTAGGGTCTTAATCCTAGCATCGACTATCTAATATAGCCTCGACTATCTAAAAATTTGTAAGGGGAATCAATAATGTTACCATATTTTTCATTTCCCGATAGGCAATTTTGCTTCCATAATAGAGATCATGAGTGCAGAACACGTGAAGTCTGGCCTGATAGCCCTTCCATGTAATCAAAAGACGGGACGCAATATTTGGCTGATCGCGTGATTATGTTTTCCCCTCTGCTCCAAACGGCGTGGGACTGAATCTCTGTAAAGTCATGATATTTATAGGAGCGTGGTCATGGAAGAGTCTCTGTATTTTGCCATTTTCAAGAAAACCCAGAAGAAGCTAAACCAGGTCATCTTTCTTCTCCTATAATTTTTTGAAGCAGTATACTCTTTCTTGATGAATGGAGCTCCACGGCTTCAAAGGATTCCTTTGAGACTACAACGGTACTTAATCTGTGTCAATCAAGGTATGTCCGTCTCCGTGACATGCCTTCGATCGGTGTTACATGTTTCCGAGCACGTTCCCGCATTCATTTTCGATATTCGATCGTTTGAGTATCGGATTGGTTTTTAGGAATTTGTTTCCAACATTGGTATTAGAGCGATGCTGTTCATGTTTCCCTATCATTGTTGATGTTTATAAATTGCTTTTGGCTGAAATTGCGAGAAATGATGTCGTTGGACGCTCGGGGACGTAAAATCCCTACACCCGCTCCTGTTTGCCTTTCTTTTTTGATTTTTCATAAACAAAAAATTATTTTTGATAGTGCATGGTCGTAGTCCTCATCGAGATGAGAAAAATGACGGGTGGATAGCTGCCACAGACCACCTTATAATATTACGATTTTGCCCTTGACAGCTATTTTTACTAGTATGCCCTTATTGTTTGATGTTATTACTACTTTGCCCCTATCTGACCCTTTGACCCGACCCATTGACTAGAGTTGACCGGTCGGTAACAACCGTTGGCTGACATTGACCACCGTTGACTGGCAAACAAAAAAAACAGAAGGAAAAATATGTTTTTTCGATTTTTGTTTGTTGTGGATTATATGTAATCCATTTTGTTCAGCGTTTGTTGTAGGAACAATGATGCGTTTTGTACGCATGCCTATATTTCGGTGAATGGACGAACAAAAGGCGAGACTTGAAGGGCTGAAAATAGAATTAGCTAATTATCGGCGGAATGACGGTGATGTAGTGTCACACATGGTTAGGGCCATCAGAAATAATTTGGAATGGTTATCTTATACCGGATTTTCAGAAGGTGCTGGCCCTAATGAACGCTATTCAACCAAAATGGCAAGTGGTGCTATATCGCCAATGGGAAGTCAACATGGTCCCAGATTATAGAAGGCTTGCAATAGCTTTTGTAAGAGAGTACTATAGAATTCAGGCAACCAAGACTTCAACCCTCGAGTTGAGTGTCCCATGGTGTAGAATGAATGCGCCTTGGAGGAGCCATAGGGGCTCCCCGAAGGTCTTTTCGTGGTTGACCAACGTGCTTTCAGAATTCTCAGAAGATTTTACTAGGAGATTAGAAGAGTCTTTCCTAGTTTATGAGATAAATGAGTATATTTGGGTTTATTTATTTATTTATTTATTTTAGATTAGTTTGAGATTTTTTAGGTGTAAATATTTCTTTCTATGTGGATATATTTCCTCTGAATATATTTCCTAGTGTAAATGACATGTAATATATAGGTCTTTGCAAGATTGAATTTTAGCTAAGATCAGGTCACTTGAGCCTTAAGCTATACTCTAATTAGCTAATTCCCTTATGACATGAATTGATGACTTGGCATATCCGAGGGACCATTTTAAGCTTCCAATGAATGGACAAGATTATGTCTACTCTTGAATAATAATAAAAGGAAGGATGTAGAAGCACTACGAATTTCCAGAAGTAACAATCAATCATCGTCAATCAATGGATCATCCATCACTCATTTCAACACATTCAATCTATCATTCCAAGCATATAGAAGCACCTAGGGTCTTAATCCTAGCATCGACTATCTAATATAGCCTCGACTATCTAAAAATTTGTATGGGGAATCAATAATGTTACCATATTTTTCATTTCCCAATAGGCAATTTTGCTTCCATAATAGAGATGTTGAGTGCAAAACACGTGAAGTCTGGCCTAATAGCCCTTCCATGTAACCAAAAGACGGGACGCAATATTTGGCAGATCGCGTGATTATGTTTTCCCCTCTGCTCCAAACGGCGCGAGACTGAATCTCTGTAAAGTCATGATATTTATAGGAGCGTGGTCGTGAAAGAGTCTCTGTATTTTGCCATTTTCAAGAAAACTCAGAAGAAGCTAAACCGGGTCCATCTTTCTCCTCCTATAATATTTTGAAGCAGTATACTCCTTGATGAATGGAGCTCCACGGCTTCAAAGGATTCCTCTAAGACTACAACGGTAGTTAATCTGTGGCAATCAAGGTATGTCTGTCTCTGTGACATGCCTTCGATCGGTGTTACATGTTTTTGAGCACGTTCCCGCGTTCGTTTTCGGTATTCAATCGTTTGTGTATCGGATTGGTTTTTAGGAATTTGTTTCCAACGTTGGTATTAGAGCGATGATGTTCATGTTTCCCTATCATTGTTGATGTTTATAAATCGCTTTTGGCTGAAATTGCGAGAAACGATGTTGTTGGACGCTCGGGGACGTAAAATCCCGACACCCGCTCCTGTTTGCCTTTCTTTTTTGATTTTTTGTAAACGAAAATTTATTTTTCATAGTGCAGGGTCATAGTCCTCGTTGAGATGAGAAAAATGACGGGTGGATAGCCGCCGAGGACCACCTTATAATATTACGTTTTTGCCCTTGATAATTATTTTTACTAGTATGCCCTTATTGTTTGATGTTATTACTATTTTGCCCCTAGCTGACCCGTTGACCCGACCCATTGACTAGAGTTGACCGGTCGTTAACAACCGTTGGCTGACGTTGACCACCGTTGACTTGCAAAAAAAAAAAAAGAGAAGGAAAAATATGTTTTTTCGATTTTGTTTGTTGTGGATTATATGTAATTCATTATATTCGGCATTTGTTGTAGGAACAATGATGCGTTTTGTACGCATTCCTATATTTCTGAGAATGGACGAACAAAAGGCGAGACTTGAAGGGCTGAAAATAGAATTAGCTAATTATCGGCATAATGATGGTGATGTAGTGTTACACATGGTTTGGGCCATCAGAAATAATCTGGAATGGTTATCTTATACCGGATTTTTAGAAGGTGCCGGCCTTAATGAATACTATTCAACCAAAATGGTAAGTGGTGTTATATCGCCAATGGGAGGTCAACGTGGTCCCAGATTATAGAAGGCTTGCAATAACTTTTGTAAGAGAATACTATAGAATTGAGGCAACCAAGACTTCAACCCTCGAGTTGAGTGTCCCTTGGTGCATAATGAATGCGCCTTGGAGGAGCCATAAGGGCTCTCCGAAGGTTTTTTCGTGGTTGACCAACGTACTTTCAGAATTCTCAGAAGATTTTACTAGGAGATTAGAAGAGACTTTCCCAGTTTATGAGATAAATGAGTATATTTGGGTTTATTTATTTATTTATTTATTTTATATTAGTTTGAGATGTTTTAGGTGTAAATATTTCTTTCTATGTTGATATATTTCCTCTGAATATATTACCTAGTGTAAATGACATGTAATATATAGGTCTTTGCAAGATTGAATTTTAGCTAAGATCAGGTCACTCGAGCCTTAAGCTATACTCTAATTGGCTAATTCACTTATGACATGAATTGATGACTTGGCATATCCGATGGACCATTTTAAGCTTCCAATGAATGGACAAGATTATGTCTACTCTTGAATAATAATAGAACGAAGGATGTAGAAGCACTACGAATTTCCAGAAGTAACAATCAATCATCATCAATCAATGGATCATCCATCACTCACTTCAACACATTCAATCTATCATTCCAAGCATTTAGAAGCACCTAGGGTCTTAATTCTAGCATCGACTATCTAATATAGCCTCGACTATCTAAAAGTTTGTAAGGGCAATCGTTACCATATTTTTTATTTCCCGATAGGCAATTTCGCTTCCATAATAGAGATGATGAGTGCAGAACACGTGACGTCTGGCCTAATAGCCCTTCCATGTTGTGACATCCCGAATTTTCGACCCGTCCCGAATATATGAAATTGGCAACTCGTCGACGCGCCAATGGTCCTTTTTCTCTGAGCTGATCACTCATGAGTTAACCAATCTATTGGGTGAAGCCGTTAAGGGATATAACCGCGGTAAAATCCCTAAAAGCTACTCAATAGGTCGGATCGGACTAAAATTGCGTTCGGTCGATTTTAACCACGAAATTGAATTCGGTTTCAGAAATCGGACGTTTGAGCATGTCACGGTTCATTTTTAAGATGTTGTCTTGTCTTTTGGAGAAATTCCATTGAGTTCAGGATTTTTATGGAAAATTGTTTCGGACGTCGCGAAAATTATCAAAATTTCAGATTGGTTTAATTGAAGAGAGTTTTGACTTCCAAGCTGAACTATTTGGCGTTAGGGACTTGCAGAAATAGTAGGGCATTTTTCTTCTACGGCAATGGACACCGAATTTGGAAAATTTGATGAAGATCTGAAGCTCAAATTGAGAAATTCGGAGCTTGGTTTTGGAGGCAGCAATTTTGGGCTTTTTTTTTGTCAATCCTACTCTAATTCTACTCTAACACTCACTCAGACTTTTGCCCATGCCTCCTTGCGGGCGTGGGAGTCACCCACTCGAAATGAAATCTTCCCCACCCCAATCCCCCCCAGAAGGTGGGGATTTGAACCCCAACCTCCCCTTCCAAGATGGAAGGGTGGCGTAGGCGAAACCCAGTGGTTGCAATTTTGGGCTTCAAATGGTTTATTTGATGAATTTTTATTCTAGAAAGAAATAGGGGACAAAGCATTTAAGAGCATTTAAGAGATTGGATAAAATTTTGTTGACTTTGGCTCTTCATCTTTTCCATAATCGCACGTCTCTCTTTCCCTCTTATCCATTCCCCATCTCCTTCGATTTCTTTCACACACCAAGAAAAGCGAACCCCTCCCTCTCAGCCTTTGCCTTTTCTTTTCATTCCCTTGAAGCTCGAGAGTTTCCATTTCTCTCTGCCTTCGCCGCCTACATCTCCACCAAATTTTGTTCCCTCCAGTCAACTAACTTCAAGCTGCACCAACGAAGTTGACCGTCCCATCTTCATGTGGCCACTTGTCCGCATCCCCGTTTCCTTCGGTCAACCAAAGGAACAACTCCCCAACGAAGTTGACCGCTTGCAAGCCGCCCATCTCCACGAAGCCGCTCCACCGATTCTTCTCGCCACCATTTCATCTGCTGCCACGTTCCAGTCCACGCTACTTCTCTCGGTCGGTTTGTTGACCGCGAGCTCCATGTTCGGTTGTCCACGACGCCACCGACCGAAGCAACGCTCTATCTTCGAAGTTGCAGCTACCTTCGAGTCCCTGTCGCAGCACGCCCACGTATCTTTCGCGATCCAACCGCAAGCCAAATTGAAGCCAGCCCGTGAGCAAGAAGCCCACGCAGCAGTCCTCATCTTGGGCCGTAGCTGCTCCAATTGAAGTCCGTGTCTTCAACCCAGTTGAAGTCTTCAGTCCATAATTTCAGCCCGCATCAAATGGCCCAGCAAATCCATCAAGTCCAGCATCTTGGGCCCGTGGCTTCAGCCTAGTTGTGAACCAAGGCCAGCCCATTTGAAGCCCAGCGGAGCCTGCACTTTCAGCCCAAATTGGTTCAGTTTAGTTCAGCCCATTCTCAATCCATTGAAGTTGCATTTCGGCCCACTTGATTCGAGCCCAGTCCAGTGAAGTCCAGCAAGTTCTTTTGAAGCCCAAGCCCGCGAGGCAAGATTTTTGGGTCCGGCCCGAGTGTCCGTCGACGCCGCCAAAAGTTCGGATTTCGGCCGCCGTCGCGACGCCGATGCGGTGTTTTGGTCTTCGCTTTGCCAAGTGATTTTTACTCACTAATGCTTTGTTAGTTTGTTAATTATACTTATAGTTGGTTAGATTTAATTAAATGCAATTAGGTGGTTAGATTAGTTTAGATAAATTAAATTAGAGACTTAACGATGCATGTTAGATGGTTAGAAATAGACATTAGCAAGTAGACATGGTCTACTATTTATTGAGGGTAGCCGGGAATTTTTCGACCACTTTATCGGGCTTCAATTTGATATTTCGAGCCTAAGTGGAATTTTTGGCATTTAAATATTATTTTTCGAAATTAAATTAAATAATTATTTATTTTCCGAAAATTCAACTGTGATGGCAGAACCGGAATATTATGCCGATGATGGTGAAGTCGTTTATTTAATTGGGCTTTATTTCGAGCTAAATTGAATTTCTAATATTTATTATTTAATTTTCGAAATTAATTATTTAATTAATTATTTTTCGGAAATTAAGGCTGAGATGGCCGACGACCAAAATTTCGTCTTTGATTGTCGTGGCGCTTGAGTCGTTTATTTATTTGAGCTCTACGTTTTGAAATTAATTAAATTGTGATATTTTAGGGGTTTGCACTAAATTGACTGGAATTGATTGAGATTGAATTGTTGTTTGGAAATTGGCCAAGTTTGTTTATCTAGCATTCTTATGCTTTGTTGAGTTGTAAAGTAGGTGGAATGGTGAGAATGAATCAAAAGAAGTACCTTAGGGTTGGACGATCGGGCACGGTGTATGGACCTACATGATTCGGTGACTAAAGGATGTCTTGGCGAAAACGGCGCCTTAAAGAACGCATGTATCGGTCTAGTACTCACATTGTTATAGGCATGCATGGTTCGGTGATGGGGAAGATCACTGGCGAAAATGGCGCCTTAAAGAACGCATGCACTTGTCTATTAAACATATCGTTATAGGCATGTATGGTTCGGTGATTAAGGGTATCACTGGTGAAAACGGCGCGTTAAAGAACGCATACACTTGTCTATTGAACACATTATTATAGGCATGTGTGGTTCGGTGAGGTGGGACATCACTGGCGAAAATGACGCCTTAAAGAACGCATACAGTTGTCTGGTGAGTACATGGTTAAAGGCATGCGTGGTTCGGTGATGTGGGATATCAGCGAAACGGCGCCTTAACGCACGCATGTTGCCAGTGGATTAATCACTTTGCGGCGGGTCGCCCGAGAGCAGCGATATGGCTCGTGACCGAGTGCACTATGGGAGGTTTTTGTGGTGTGGAGTCAATGACCTAGAATGGTCCGTCTGACATGTAATCGACTAGTTCGATTAACAGTGATTTGATTGATTGTTCGCTGTGAATTATGAAACGTTTTATATATAACCTTGATTTGTAGGTTGGATATGAGGCCAAGGTAAGTCCTTTGACTCGTGCTTTGTCTTAGGCAACCGAGTAGTGTATTGGCTCCTGGTGAGTCTTAATGGGGTAGAACTCGCGAGACGTAGTCTCATCCGGTTGTGGGATAACATTTCGGGATCCCGATGAGGAGGCGAGGAGGAGGAAGCGAGAAGGAGAAGGATTTTTGGAAGAAGAAGATAGCATAGAGAGGGATCTTGAGTACGATCCGGATGGACTGAGATCCCATCTTTTTGTGAACTCTTTTGATGTGAATAGAGCTAGAGTAAAGGGTTGTGAATAGTTGTGAAGTACTATGGTTTGTATTTTGCATAAAAGTTTGGTTATGAGTTTCAATATGAAAGTATGGCCCTACTTTTCTATCCATTCTTTTTGTCTGGGGATTTTCATTATACTTCGCTGCGCATATAAAATGAGCAGTCGGAATGCGTCGCGGGATGTCGCTTATTAATGTCGGCCAAGTGAGGGATGGGCACGTGTTCGAGGATTGGGGCGTGACACATGTAGTCAAAAGACGGGACGCAATATTTGGCTGATCACGTGATTATGTTTTCCCTTCTGGTCCAAACGGCGTGGGACTGACAATCTCTGTAAAATCATGATATTTGTAGGAGTGTGGTCGTGAAAGAGTCTCTGTATTTTGCCATTTTCAAGAAAACCCAGAAGAAGCTAAACCGGTACCATCTTTCTCCTCCTATAATTTTTCTAATCTCAGATCAGTCCCTGTGAAAATTGCCATGGATAGCGAACTTCACCGACTTCACATCTTCTTCCTGCCGTTCGTGGCGCATGGCCGCATGATCCCGACTATCGAGATGGCCAAACTTTTCGCAACCCGAGGCATCAAAGCCACCATAGTCACCACCCATCTCAACCTCACCGTTTACTCGAAGCACATCGAGAGAACGAAGCACTCTGGTTTGGATATCGACATCGTAACTGTCAAGCTCCCCTCCGTAGAGGTCGGGTTGCCTGAGGGCTGCGAGAACATAGAAGCCATCATTTCCAGTTCCGGTGCGACCAGTAGAGAACTGTTGGTTAAGTTCTTTAAGGCCTTGAGCATGCTCCGAGAACCTCTTCTGCGGCTCCTGCAAGAACATAGACCCGATTGCCTCATTAGCAGATATGCTCTTTCCATGGGCTACAGATATTGCTGCTGAGTGTAAAATTCCTAGAATAGCTGTTGAAGTTTTTTGTTTATTCTCGATGTGCGCGTATGAAGCCATTAGTCGATATGAACCCCACAAGAAAGTTTCATCTGACTCAGAAGCTTTTATTGTGCCTGACCTTCCTGGGGAGATACAGCTGACTAGGCATCAACTAGCTGATCATCATAAACAAGACAATGATTTTGCCAAGTTGTTGAGAGAAGTATATGCATCGCAGTTAAATTGCTTCGGAAATGTTGTTAACGGCTGTTATCAACTCGAAAAGGATTATGCAGATTATTTTAGGAATGTGACGGGCAAGAAGGCCTGGCTTGTTGGTCCCCTCTTATTGTACAATAAGGACGTGGAAGATAAAACGCATAGAGGAAAGGAAGCATCTATTGACGAGGATGAGTGCTTGAAATGGCTGGACTCCAAAGAACCTAATTCTGTCATTTATGTGTGTTTCGGTAGTGAGGCCAGCTTTAATTCTCAGCAGCTTATGGAAATTGCATTAGGACTTGAAGCTTCTGAACAAAACTTCATATGGGTAGCCCAGAAAGGGAAGAAGGAAGAGCAAAATGGAGATGATGATGATGATTGGCTACTGCAAGGTTTCGAGGAGAGAATGGATGGGAAGGGACTGATCATAAGAGGATGGGCACCCCAAATACTGATACTTGATCACGTATCAGTAGGAGGATTCATGACTCACTGCGGGTGGAACTCAATTCTGGAAGGAATATGTGCTGGGCTTCCTATGGTTACGCGACCGGTGACTCATGAACAATTCTTAACTGAAAAGTTGGTGACTCAGGTGCTTCAGGTTGGGATTGGTGTTGGGGTGAAACGGTGGGTTGATATCGGAGTTGCTGGAGATATCGTCAGTAGAGACGACATCTGCAAGGCGGTGAGGCAGATTATGGTGGGTGAAGAGGCTGAGGAAATGAGAAGAAGGACAAAAGCGCTCCAGGAAATTGCTAGAGCGGCTGTTGAAGAAGGTGGATCATCTTATACAGACTTGACTTCTTTAATTGAAGAACTGAGATTACATAGAGCCGCTACTCGTGAACAAAAGTAGTAGTGCACTGCTATGTTCTGTAGTAACATCTTTTCTTTACATGTTTTATTGTTGCCTAATCTGCAATTTTGCAGATCTAGCTACTCATATTTGCTTGATTAGGAATGGCCTATGAAGCTCTTTTATTTTCGAGTTGACTTTATATTTGTATTGGTAGCGATGAGTATCTCTTCTTTTGAGATCATTTCAACGGCGAAGGAATGCATGTGAACAAGCTACAGAAGAAGATAACAATGGCAATGTCGCGACCTCGCTAGGTGCACCACTTAAGATTAAGCTAATGGATTATTAACCTTGATCTTAACTCAAGCTCTTCCAAGTCTATATTAATTCGCAACTTAGGGTTTGAGTTGCTAACATGCAAATCATTTTCATTCAAGAATCACTACTAATCAATTTATGATGGGTTAATTAGAAAGCCATATGAAATATAGGGAGAAATGCTTTATTCTTACGAATAAGAGATTTTGGATATGATGACTTAATTACATTAAATTTCTCTAATGCATTTCTTGGTACTGTTCTTTTCATGAAAAAAATGCTTTATTTTTACGAACTAGAGATTTTTGGTACGGGGAAGCTTACATCTATTTTATTACTACTTAACATGTTAGGTAATCATGTGAATGCTAATTTCCACGGATTAAGACCCTGAGTCCAAGCTATGAGGAACCATCCTCTTGATGGGAACCATTTTTGGTAGTCACCCTCATAGAAGAGCTAGGACTAACACCCTATCCTTTTTGGATGTGTATCGGAATGGCCCAATAAACGGGCTTGTAAATTAAAAGTTCTAATCTAATGAAGCAATATATAAGTTGTTCATTAGTGTATGTGTTTTCCTTGCTATCGTGTTGCTGTTTATTGATAGGGTGTTGATGTTATATGCTTTCGCATGTGTTTAATTGAAAGATAAAAATTAATGGGACAACGACACCTCCCGGAACGTTACAAAATTAATTCCCGCGGATGTGGTGTTCCTGAGGCGGGGAAAAGGTCCAGGGCCTGATAGCCTCAATCTCGATCATGATCTTGAGTTTGCCCCTTGAATTTTTACGGGATCTCATCTTGGCTTTTTCTCATTTCGGATGGTCAGTCACATTTGGAGAACTTCCTCCACCAGTTCATTCGGAAAGAAAGACACTATACATCCACTAGCGCAAGTGAGGCATATAGACAGCATACGTTGTTTCCTCTCTTCTATCCAAACAAATCAAGTAAGTTGCAATGGAGACGAAATTTTAGTGGAAGAGGAAAAAGGTTTTCTGCATTTGCTCAATTCTTGTTTTCTTGTGTGACTTAATATCCAGAGGATGGAGTTCACCAGAAATTACACGTCGCATTGATCCCTATTAACTTAAGCTTTTGAAACCACTTGTACAATCTATTTAACATTTTATGAGACCAAAAGTCTTGGACATTGATTTCTCACTCTCTTTTCATTCATGGCTTTTCTTTCTTGTCAAGCAGTATTCCAACCAACCTTTCATCATGTACGGAGTTCTACAGCTCCTGTCATCTTGTAAACCTCCGTCTGAGGGAGTTATTGAGAAAAAAAAATACATATTACATCGTTTTAAATTAATTGGAACAAAAGCCTTTCAATTAATAAATCCAAAGTACAGTGATTTGGTTTCACTTTTTATAAGATTGGCGTCTCTACACTTCAAAAGTATAACAGAACAGTCCACAAGAATGGATCCATCCCCTTGTCCAAATGAAGAAGTTTTTATATTAAAGAATGCATGCCCTATTGCACTGTGGTTTGATGCTTCTCCGTCATTGACCATGCTCCCAAGGAGCCCCGCATACCAGAATTGGGCCAAAACAAGTTGCGAAAGGCTAAAGATGGGCTAGGAAGCAGAAAAATTAGGCCAGGACGGACGAGGCTCGCCCACTCCAGCAAAATCGGGCCGCTGACTCGGTCTGATGGGGGCATTGGGCCAGTTTCAACTCTAAGAAGCACCGACACTCTCGGAGCGCCGTGTGTGTCGGCGACATCCCGACACGTGTTCGACACTCTCACACTTTCGGACACTCTTCAATACTTAGTCAACACGTGTCAAAAAATTCAGCACTTGGTCAACTTTTCCGACACTCTCCGACACCTGAGTTGGAATTTCGACATGCGAGTTTCCGACAAGTAATTTTCAATAAATTATAGGTCAAAATGTATTTATGTAAAAATAAAAAAATAAGAAAAATAATAAAAACGGGAAATAAGAAAAATCTAGTCTTCTCTTCTCTTATGACTTTCACTTCCCGTGATATACAATTCAACTCCTAGTTTTTTTCTCTTCTCTTACGACATGTTTGTCACGCAAGTCAGAACATGAATTGCTTATTTTTTCTCCAAATTTTATGAATTATTAGAATATAGTTGAATTTGTCAAATTGAAATAATAAATGATATTAATAAATGATGGATTAATACTTTTAGTATAAATTCATTCTAGGCTTTTTTATTTTGTATTTGTGAATTTGAATCAAATTAATTTGATTGAAATAATTATAGAAAATATATAAAAATATACATTTAATATATAACATGTCCTGATGTGTTGGAATTATTTGCCTTTTGAGAAACAACATGTTGGCGTATCATGTCGTATCGTATTGCGTGTCGTGTGTCTGTATTAGTGCCATTTAGTTTGAGCTCTACCATCAATCTAATAGAATACCGCTGTAAAAATCTTAATACAATATTAACCCATTTATTAAAGCCAGATCTACGTTACTTTTTTTCTTATTTCTCAATTTGATTGATGTGAATACTCAAAGATCGAACTCCTTAAAATTTAAATAACAATATATTCTATCTTAGGGATCACAAGCTTTTAGTTTTATTTAAGCTTATGTATAGATGATCTATTGCTTTTCAATGTACCTGCGAAAAGGTAGCACTCAACTCGTATTTGTGGTCATCGTGTGCAAGTTTTAGGTGAAAAAATTGCGTTATTTTTCTTGGGAAAGATAGATAAAAAGAGGAGTAAATGTCGGTGGGGCCATCCACCGGTATATACAACAGTAGCTCTTTCAAATTGGTCTGGCAAAAAAGATTTTTTTTTTTTTTTTTGTCAGTCTACTCTATTCCTATTCAAATTGGTTTGGCAAAAAAGATTTGGAATAGCTCAAAAGTGTGCTATAATTGCCGGATAGTTCGGGCTCACCGGTAGTTTCGACAACGTGGATTTTGGTCCTGCTTGTCATAAAACTTTATCTGAAAAAACACAATGAAAGAAGATAACTTTGTCGATGAGAATACAGCTTCATTGAATTCGAGTTCCCCATCAAAAGCATCCATGGTGCCATCGATGCTCATGTACCTTTCATTTCTGTGACATCATCTCCTTTCATTACCCCAACAGCAAAGAATGTCCTCTTCAAATTGTTTTTCCAGACAAAAGTACCAATGAAAATTTTACCTTAACAGCAATTGCAATTTCCAATGGAGAAGCTTTTAAGGATTCAAAAATGCTGAACCCAAAAACCCTCATTCTACCACACCTTAAAATTTGCAAATAGTTGCAGCGACAGTGCAGGCTCAATCTTCAAATGTATCCTAGTGCTCCTCACTCGCACAGAACTTCGTAGCCTGATAGAGACGAATCCAGAGTTCCAGCGCCTAAATATTTCTGATGCTGTGCCAGTCCAACACCATTTTAACCAACTCCTCGATCACAGAAATATAAGATTTTTCATTGTTTTCATTTTTTTCTATCTTCCACTCTAGCAGATTGTCTAGCAGTTCACGCCCGGAAAGATCCTCTACGGGTGTATCTAGAATACGAAGTTGGGATAGGGTCTTCAAATTTGAAATATCAAGTGTGGTCAGTGACCAGCAACTCATAATATAAAGCTTCGAGATACTTGAGGAGATCTGCGGAATGCATTGGAGACTTGCGCACTGAAAGAGGTAAAGAAACTTCAAGTGAGAAAGGTCACCTAGCTCAGGAGATAGGTTAGTCATGTGTGGGATGCACAACACCAAGGATTGTAATTTGGATAGCTTCCCAAGCCACCAAGGCATGGGATCTTCCACCAACTCAGACAGGCTAGGGATGTCAGGCTCTCCCATTAACAGAATCAGCAGTTCCAAGTTGATCAGGTTTGAAAGATCAGGAATAGCTTCCAAAGACATCGACGAAAGTGCCAGAGAAGTCAAGCTTTTTGGAAGTTTAGGCAAGGCAGATATACCTTCCGAGTCATACCCTTCGAATACTATCAGTGCTTTTAGATTCTCTAGACATTCCATAGAGTCAGGTAACTCTGTGATTCCTGTACAAAATAGATCTAACTCGGTCAATGACTGTAATTTTCCAATGGAGTACGGAAGTTTGCTTATGCGACATCTTTTCAAATTCAAGCGCTCAAAACTTGTCAATGCTCCAATAGAGTCAGGTAGGTGAGTTATAAATGTACTAACTAAAGAAAGCTTTGACAAAGAAGTTAGACAGTTGATTGAACCCGATGTTTTTACTGATGGGGAATTGTGAACATTGGGATTCTCCAACTTATTCAAAGCCCAACATTCGGGAATTTCTCGTATTGAAGTTCCATCAAGGAGAAGTTCTGCTAGACTTGGCAGGCCAACTAGCTCTTCTGGCAAATACTGGAGTTCCCTGCAACCTATTAAGCTCAAGAAAATCAAGTTCTTCAATTTACCGATTGACGAGTCGATTTCAGCCAATCTATAACAATCATCAAGAATCAATCTCTCCAATGTGAGTAATTCAGACAGATCGGGAGTCTTGGTCAAGCGGGTGCAATTCGCAAGATTAAGAACTTTCAATTTGCACGCGCTCTCTGCAACACCAATATAGTAACATGTATATAAATTCTACCAGGAGAGAATAAAATTAGTAAGAAGATTGTTCTGGAACAAAATATACCTTGATATGTCTCCATCCGCCCCAATCATAAGTAATGTTACTCCATGAGAAATCAAGGATAACTATATTATTCATTGAAAAATAAGTCATCGGGAGTGCTCGCAAAGGAAAATTATGCCACATGAGCCATCTTAAATTTGGAAGGAGTTGTCTCTTCCTTTTTAATATATTCATCGGTGAAAAAATGAAAGATTTGTTATGCCAAAGTAGGGCAGCTTCTGAAAGGAAACGTTCGACTGAGTTGGGATTGAGGGATGTGCTACGCTTGAAGGAACCTTAGATTTGGTAGCGTTGCAAATCTTTCAAGAGGGAAACAATACTCCAAAAATTCGTCAAATTTCAGACTGAGGGCTTCGAGCTTTTCATTTCTCTGAATATTGAAACAAGACAAATTAATGAAAAGGAAGATACAGTTAGTTAATTAAGAGAAAAATCTTGGGACAAAGTTAGAATTTCACAAGAACGGTCCTTAATTGTATTTTAGTAATCAAACGTAGTATTCACCTCCTTTCTCAATAGTATGGCCAGTGCATCTTTGTGGTTCCACAATCTACTGTTTTGGGCCAATTCCCCCCACTTTCTTGAGAAGTGATTTCTCTACCAAGATCTTTGAGATGATCATGCATCCACAACTCATTTCCTTTTCCAATTTTAATCAGTGACATCATTTGAAGAACTTCAAGACCATGTGCTGGGCATAAACCACAATCTTTCCACATGTACATAACAATATTCTTGTCATATCCGATGAAAAGACATGCTATATCAAGAAATATTTGCCTCTGGCAAGGATCTAATGCTTTGTAACTTATCATCAACTTACTTTGAATTGCCTCAATACGACCCATTTTCCACTTCTCCAAGTACTCATTCCAGATATCTTCTCTTTGTTCACACCATGATAAAGTTGAACCCATCATTTCAAGAACCAATGGAAGACCTTGGGCTATCTTCACAATTTCTCTAGACAGCTCCAATTTTTCTGGTGGAGGGTGATCTCTTCTAAAAGCATGCTTGCTGAATAGCTGAAGCGATCTATTCGAATCCATCTCACCAACTGGATAAATCAATTTTACATCAAATTCACGAAGAACAATTGCATTTCTTGTGGTTATAAGTATCTAGCTTCCTGGACCAAAGCAACATCGCCTCCCCAATAGTGCAATCAATCGACTTTTTTCGTCAACATCATCCAGAAAAATAAGAGCTTTCTTATTGGAAAATCTTTCCTCTATCATCATTATCCCCTCGTCCACGCCATTAGCAAATGGAAGTGCCCGTTTTGAAAGGTCTGAAATTAGACGATTCTGCAGATAGACAATTCCTTTAAAGTTTGGAGTTTCTCTAACATCGTCAAGGAAACAACAATCATCAAAGTCCTGGGAAAGTTTGTTGTAGACTACTTTTGCAAGAGTCGTTTTTCCGATACCACCCATGCCGTGGATTCCACGATTTTTACATCATCTATGCTGGTGCTTATGATCCCTAGAATATCTTTCACATTGTTGTCAACTCCGACCAAGAAGTCAGTAACCACCAAATAAGCCTTTTTCAGCTCACTTAAAACCTTCGTAATGATATGTTTAACTAGCTGTCCTTCGTGCCTAATGACATAAACGATGAGAAAGGCCAAGGTGAATAGAAAGTAAGTTAGAATCGGCAAGCTGAAATATATGACATCAGGATTTGATATTACTACGCTGTGGAAGCCACAGGAGGCAACAAGAAGTGCAACTGCAAGTGGAACTTACGTATTGCATTGATCAGGAAGAATTAATTCATGGACATACTAGCCAGATGCTCAAACCTTGTGCAGATTTAGAACAGCTACGCAACCGTCAAGTACAGTAGATGATCACAATATCTTGCTAATAAAAGGAACAAAGGATGATCTTATTACGTGTATTTCGTATGCGTACACAAGCATCTCCTTCACAAAATAGCTTTACGATTAGCACATCGTACCCGTCTTAAGAGTTCTGAACAATAAACGATAGATCCATTAAGTTTCTTCATTAATTTCAGCATACAATATGATGAATATTCATATGCATCGCTCGTTACATATATATGCATAAATGTTTTCATATTATTTGTTAATAATATTTTTGGATGAAAGAAGAAATGTCAAATTAGAATGTCGAAACATTACTCGAAGAAAGGGAAATAACGTGGCTACAATTTTTCTGTGTAAAACGAAAAATAATTTTCAAACCTCGTGCGTACACTGGCTTTTTACTGTTAAGTACAACTGAAAAGCATTTGTTCTTGAATTTCTTTCGTAACATAAAGACAAAGGAAAAGCATCCAATGTGTCGTGGTCTCTTGCATTCGCACCAACATGACACAATAGCATTTGTGCAATTTCTATGGATTGATAAGAGAGAAGGATATCATGAGATTGATAGTCCCCACAGCAAAAGAAAAGCAACTGAAAGCAAGAGAGCTTCCATTTTGGCATGCAATGTAAGGATGGAAGATTCTGTACCTATCCCCGTTTTGTATGTCCCATCCCTTTAACCCTCCAACCTCATTGAGAGCAGCTCTCCACTTCCGGATGGTCTCATCGTCCACACTCTTCTTGTTTTCATGTGCAAGCAAGGCCTCACTGTAACCTCCGGTTTGGTTTTGAACCTCGGATGGTTCGACATAGTAGAAAATGGGCATGATTATCTGTCCCTTCCTCCTACAGTCCACCATACGAGCTAGCTCATTAAGGCACCATCTGCTGGAAGCATATCCGTTAGAGAAGATGGGTATGGAGACCTTAGATTGCTCAATAGCTCCAAGAAGCTCTGGGCCAATCTCTTCACCAAAGTGAAGCTCTTCGTTGTCTCGGTATGTTCGGATTCCTGCTTCTTTGAGACTTACGTAAAGATAATCGGCGATGCCTGTGTGAGTATCCGGTCCTCTAAAGCTCAAGAACACTTCATAGTCCCACCCTTCAACTGCTTCAGGTATTTGCACAGGCTTGTGCTTCCGGGAAGAACCAGCTTCTCCAATATCATTGATGGGTGCACGGGTTTCCATTGCAACCAATTGCAGAGAAAATGAAGCACCAGAGTCGCACCAGTTCAGGAAAACAGACTCTGAACCCTATGAAGCCGAAAGTTACTGAACAAGTAGAAATATTACTGCAAATATCTAAAGGATCTCAAGACAAAGTTCCTCAAGACCGCCAATCTCGATGAGGCAAGCCTTGGGGGAACTTCACCTGTGTCTGAAAGGCAGAGCCAATAGCACATACTCTCTAGTTTTATATTGGTACTTTTGCCTTCTCGCGCAGACATTTAAGATGCCAACACCATCAGAAAATATACTTAAACGAAGACCTACGATTGACACCAAAAGTGATATGGTTATTGATAAGCACGTGAACAATCCTATCTGACCATATTTTTTCTGTCATTCGTCTCCAATATATGTTTCAGGTTGTCTTGCGTTGTATAAACACCCGATGAAATGCAGGTTTTATTTCTTTTGCTTTATTTTTGTTCATCATTTAGGGTTGCATGTTAGATTTACCGCTTTCCCTATATCACCTACGTGATGTTTACTTACTGTCTTTTTTTTTTTTTTTTAATTTCAATTGCGTACTTTCTTTTCTTTTTTCATAGAAATAGAATTGCATGAAATCAACCATCTACGCATGATCACCTAGTTAATGTTATCGACCCAAAAAAGTAAAAAGAAATGCATGGACACCTTAGAAAACATGACAAACCGTTAGGTACGAAAGGGCGCTAATAGAAATGTTAGCATAACTTAAGTCCTCAAACCTAGAATCTCTAGTTGCGAAGAAATTAAGGGACAACTCCCCACTCTCGATTGGATTTTCTACTCGACCCCAAAAACAAGGCTAGTGGTGACTCTCGTCTTTTTAGGTTTTTCTAAATAACTAGATTATAAAATAAACCCGTTGTGAGGGGTATGGGTCTCGACAAGGCTCACCATGATTTAGCATACTTGATGTGACAGTAGCCCAAAGAATGAAGTGATACCACCCTTATGAGTGAAGAGTATGATCCAAAAGACAATCATAGTAAAATATCCCTAAAGTCAATATCCACACCCGACATCTTCTTTCGAGGTGCTTCGCCCGTGTGGGTACAAATCACGATACCTTTCATTATCATGCGAGGTGCGAGCTTGGGAAAGCTCATGATCATGAACGAGGGAACTCACAAGGGTTTATTCTGAAAGACGAGGTGATGACGTCTTTTGAAACACGAACCATGAGGAAACTCTCATGGTCAAATACTCCTAAATCCAACCTTCTCTCTCTTTCCTAATAACGATGAGGTCAGGTTGTGACACACACAACAACTTACCCTTGATCAATCCCCTAAGGAAACATCCATCTAATACAATGATCTTCCAACATCTTGCCAAAAATCATTTTTTATGTGTATCAAAGCTAATGTAAGCCCTATTGAATAATGGTAGGGAATTTGGTAGTGGTCTTTCATCTTCCATTTTAAATGTACTCGTGTGGCTTGCGTTGTAAATCTCTCCTAAGTAGTTGTACATCTATGCATACGTCTTATAATTGCTTTGCAATTCCTTGAACACTTTTAGCTTTGTGCTCCTACATCGACTCAAAGTGATATTTTATTTTTTTGGTCATAGACTCAAAGTGATATTCACCCCCCAACTGTTTTCTAACTAGTTTTTTCAACTGAGGTGCATTGATTTTAGGCATTGTAGAAATGAGAATCATGAAGTGTTTAGCTAAAAAAGAAATAGACACTCTCTTGTTCTCAAAAGTGATACTATATATATGCTCATCCATGTACTTTTTCAAATGGAATGATTAGGTGTTGCTGTCAAGAGCACCGCAAATCATCCAATTACAATTAGCCTGAGCACACTTGGCTCTTACAAATATAACATTATTCTTGACGTATTTAATTGCTCTTTGATCAGCCATAAAGTACCTCAAATGTCATGTCGATAATAAATATTGGATTCCTACTATCTCGATCATATGATGGAAACCCACTCCTCCCTCTTGAAATAACATCATCTTCCTTAATTTTACCTTCATCATCTGAACTTGAATGAAGACTTTCTTCCTCATCTGAATGATAGTACTTTGTTTCGTACCCAGAAGCATCTACCATTAGAGGGTCTATTGAAAACTCTATTGGAGAGTCAATGTCTAATTACGAAGTTTCTTCAATGTTAATTTCAATTTTGAGCCCATGTCTCACTGAAAATTCCTTTAAATTTCTTCTTGCATCAACCAATTCAAAATCATCATTGTCACTTGACCGTTCCACATCCACCAAATTACATACATCGTCACCCTCACCATCCAAATTCCTATTATCAACCTCAACCCGATTCCTGTCAATTTTGGCATACCCAGTTACTTTTTTGAATACATTATCAGTCATATTATTAACACTTTCCATATTCACATCAGACAAACCTCCAATTTCCATCTCAACCCCCAATCTTAGCATTTGTCTCTTCATCATCGACATTCTTAACATACAATTCAATATTTTCATAATGAAAATAATGATAAAATAGATCTATCACACTAAAGTTATCCCATAAGTACCTAAAAGTTATCCCAACTTCAAATATACTACTTTCAAGAACTCTATAAAAGAGTTTCTCTATTTTACGCTCACTGAAAGCCTCAATAGCTTCAATTATATTAGATAATGAACCCTTACTTAAGTTTATCCTCTATATCACTAACTCAATTAGACTGCCTTTCATCTTTAGGGTTTAATAAACGCTCCTTACATGAGGATAATTTGTGTATGAGGATTAGAGGAGAGATGAGTATTTAAAGAAGTTTTCAACTAGGTCATCTCATCACAGATTGGACTCAACTCGGCCCATACTAGCTAGCCTCACATTAGACTAATGAAGAAACTTTATATCTCACTTTATTAGACCAAATCTCATAAAACAGTAAATTACAATTTCAATTAATGTAGCCTACATCATAAAACTCTTACACATTGGAATATTACACAAAAATTTAAAATTAAATTGAAAAAATTAAAAAGTTCATGTCCAGAAGACAGAGGGCGAGATGGGGCTTGCTGATAATTTCAAAAGCTCTCTCGAAGTATGTTTGTCGTATTATATGTTTTATATGTTCATATTGAGAATCTAGAGCGCTTCCAATTTTGACTATCTCATGTGTGTCCTTTAATTGACTAAAAAATAATTCCTTGGTCGTCGATTTCTCGTGATCCTGGTCCTCGCTTTGCAGTAAACAAATGCGCTAATTATTTATAGTAAGTAGTAGTTGAAGTGGAAGACATGGTCAGCTACCTGTAATGTATATCTGACTAACCAAAACGTACCTACTTATTTATTATTTCTTCAGAAAATTATTCCACCGAATTCGTCGCCACTTGAATAATAATAACCCACACATGATTTTTTTTTTTTTTTTTGGTAAGGAGCCACACATGATTTTTTGTTAGCTGTCCTAATCAAAAAATACGACTGGTATATAAAAATGCAACATTAAACTATATCCCTTCCACTACAAACAGCAATTTCACAACATGCCTGGCCCCTCCTTGCAAATAGCCGAGAAACAGACATATAGAGGTTTGCAATGAGTCAGCCTGAATCGGCTATACGTGTGAATCGCATAATTTGAATGATTGCGAAACTGCGACTACTGGGCACTAATATCCATTTTCTATGGGATTGGAAAACGACCGCCGAGAAAGCTTCTCAGTTAATGAACGGTGGAGATTTTAGTAAATTATCTTTGCTGCCGGTACGATTAAATTGTTTATTTTAATAACTCGGCAATTGTCTGCTAATGAAAAATTTTAGGTGGACTCTGTTTATTTCACAGGAAATACGATCTAATTAGAAAGAGTTTTTTAAGAAGTCACTTTATCAGAGAATGGCATTGTTTTCCTATGTTTGATGAAGATTGCAATATGAGTAGAAAATTATTTCAACCGTTAGGAAATAAATTATCTTTTGTGGAGTAATTTGTTGCATTGCTAGGTTTCCATGCTTTGTTTGATGGTTATGCGTTAGAGATGCATCTCCAATCACCGTCAATTTGAGTGAGACTTTGAGAAT
Source organism: Eucalyptus cloeziana (assembly GCA_014182715.1). NCBI lineage: Eukaryota > Viridiplantae > Streptophyta > Magnoliopsida > Myrtales > Myrtaceae > Eucalyptus > Eucalyptus cloeziana. The sequence continues at coordinate 20,631,303 of CM024636.1, read as the reverse complement.
TTTCACAACGCTTGTTATAACAAGCATCACAAATCCAATTTGATCTTTCAGCTCCGACGATGTCCATAGAGCCTACAGTAGAGAGCTAATACTAAACAAAATACATGGGTAAGCAGAGACGAAGGCCCTAATGATGTAAATTAATTGATGGGAAAAACCAAATCTCAGGTGAAATGCCTCATGATAGGAAATATGAGAATATTGATCACCAAGAAATTCTTCTGTTCTAAAAATGTGGAAAGTTGAGGAGTGAGCTATTTCAAACAACGTAAAAGCACACTGGTTTATGATCTTTTAATTTGAAACTAAGGATCCGTTCGTTTCATGGAAAATTGGCTATTTCCGAAAAATATTTTCCCAGAAGTCATTTTCCATGAAAATTATAATATTTTCTGGTTTTAGCTAAAGCTTGAAAATGTTTCGGAAAATATTTTCGGGTGTTTGGTAAGGAAAATATTTTCCGCTCACCAGATTGGTCAGCGCGAGCATCTCGCTCGTGGCTTGAGATCGACGAGCTTGAGGTTCACTTGGTGACGGCCAACGACTAGCCCAGAAAGAAGAAGATGAGAAACAAAGAAAAGAAAAAGAAAAAAAAAAAAAAAAAAGGAAAAAGAAAAGAAAAAGGAAATTAATTTGAATTAAAAGAGAAAAAGAAAATTTAAAAATAATTCGAATAAAAGAAGAAAAGAAGAATAAGAAAGGGGAGGAGGAAGTGAGGATTTGTAGAGGTGTGAGATAAGAGAGATCAAGTGAGGAAAATGTTTTCCACTTTTCAAAAGTGAAAAACATTTTCCCTAATTTAGAAGACTTTTTTTCCTTTCATGGAATTCATTTTCCCAAAGAATTCATTTTCCGTGAAACGAATGTCAGAAAATTCGGAAAACGTTTTCCGGGAAATTATTTTCCGCGAAACGAACGGAGCCTAAGTATACAATTTACTTGAATGTCTTAATTAAATTCGGGTGTTGTACTGTTGTGTAATTGATTTTAGGTAAATGGAGGGGCTTCTATTTAGAAACATCACCATCTGCCTGTTGAATTCTGATTAATATAAAATAGGTCCTTCCTATTTTCCCGGTAAGCTTACTCGGTTAATTTCTTATCCTCAACTTGTGGCAAGATAAAAATCCCTAAAAACATAAAGGAATTGAAGAGTCAGAGCACCTTCTTGCTTTTATGTTTTGCACATTGTTTTAGCAATCAAGAGCAAGCATGGTGTTCAAGAGCAGAAAGAACCAGCATGGTGCTTGGCTTATGCACTTGATAATTATGTTTCAAGTACAATTGGTAAATTGGCGCTTTTCCATGGAAAGCTACATATAAAGAACGTCTGTACTTTTCCTGTTAAACAAATGGTAATATATTGTTGCCTCCGACTCCCTTGCTCTTGGATAAGTGTAACATATGGGGAAATAGTAACATTTATAATTATTAAAAAAAAAAAAAAAAGGCATTACACATACAGTAGCAAAAGAGGGGACTATAAACAGCAAACGTTGTTTCCTCTATTCTATCCAAACAAATCAATTAAGTTGCAATAGAGATGAAATTTTAGTACAAGTGATAAAAAGTTTCTAAATTTGCTCAATTCTTGTTTTCTTGTGCTGCTTGACATTCAAAGGATGTAGTTCGCTACAAAATACACATCCTTTTTTTTTTTTTTGATACCCAAAGAACCCTGTACAGTCGGAAATGGCCGAAAGAAATACTGGATGATATTAGCGGAGGATCCCATTGATCTCTAATAACGTAAGTTTTTTGAAAAGGCTTACGCACTCCAATCAACATTTTCTGAGATCAATAGTCTTCAACATCGATTTGACGCTTACTTTTCATTCATGACTTTTCTTTCTAGTGTTTTTTGTGCCAGAAAAGCTTTTCTTTCTTGTTATGTAGTAGTTCAACCAACCTTTCATCATCTATGGTGTCTACCGATCCCGTCATCTCATAAACCTCCGTCATCTCTATACTTCGAAAGAATACCAAAACTGTCCAGAAGGAGGGATCCATTCCATTGATCTCATGAACAAGTTTGAACTAAAATTTGCATGCACTGTGATTTGATGCTTCTCTTTCATAGACTATGCTCCCAAGGGCCCCTCACGCCCTAGAAATGGGCCCAAACAAGTTGGGAAAGACTAAAGATGGGCCGGAAGGGAAATTTTGGGCTGGGACGGGCATGGTGGGCCCATTCCAGCGAAGTAGGGCGGCTAACCCGACCTGATGGGGCACTGGGTCGGTTTAGGCACTATAATCAATTTAATAGAAATATCACTGTAAAAATCGTAAGACTATTAATTAAAGCCATATCTATCTAGATATAACTCATTTATAGTTATCTCACTTTATTTCATGTTTTTTAATTTGCTTGATGTGAATAGTAATTGTAAACATTAAATAAAGATCGAACTCCTTAAATATAACATAATAGATATTCTCTTAGGGATCACAAGCTTTTGTTAACATGCTAAGTTAAGTTTTAATAAAATTGATTTATAGTCAATCTGTTGCTTTTCAATCTACATAACAAGAGCTAGCACTCAACCGCAGTATGCATCTGTTATAGTACTCCTATGGTCATTGTGCGCAAGTTTAAAGTGAAAAAATCATTTTACTTTTCTTTAAATAATATTCAATATGACGTATCAATAAGAGAATAAATGATTATTAAGAGTGGTTACATCCACACAATCATGAGTTTAGAGGCAATAGCTAATTAATACCAAAACAATATGTCAGTGGAAATTTCACTATTTTATTGTTTTGGTCTAATAAAAAAATAGATAAAATATAAAATAAATGGGGAAGATTGAATGAAATCCAAAATTAATTGAAAATAATCTAAAATATACTTTCTGTATGGCATCATGTGCTCGACTGGTGTAGATAAGATTTCCAGTATGATAAGGTTTTCCAAACGTGACAAATCAAGAGAGGTTCTCAGCGAAGAGCGATTGATGATCAGGTTCCGGTGAGCTCAAGGGAATCTGCAGAAGGCATTGCAGATTTGTGCATTGCCAAAGTTGAAGATGCTTCCGGTTAGGAAGGGCGCCTTAACTCTCCGAGATAGGGCGGTGATGTGTGGAACACTCATCGAGGCAAAGGAACTCGTGAAAATACAGATGGGTCATTGGGGCCATCCACAGGCATATCCAACAGTAGCTCTTTTAAATTGGTCTGGCACAACAGATTTGGATAGTCGATAAGTGTGCTGTGATTCCCACACGGTTCGAGCTTACTTGAACTTTAGGCAAGGTGGATAAGTGCTCCAATTGAGCCATGAACGATCAACTCTCACCAGGTCAAGAACTTCTAGTTTTGGCTCCCTGCGACAAAAGTAATGATACAGTAGACAATTATAGAGCAAGGGAATGACAGCAGCAATAAGTTTTCTCCATCCATCCCCATTATATAGCATTTCTTAGCTATATTTAATTCTATTAAAGTTTGGTGGTCAAGTAGTGGATTAACTGTTGGCATTATTTATGCTCTTGAAATATAACACTTCAAAAATATGGGGGACTTGCTCTCATAGCAATTGTTGAAGCTAATGATACTATCTAGAAGGAAGTGAATACGTCGAATGAAGACTTGACGATTTTTTGCTGGATTACTTCAAGTTAAACTTTGGTAGATGCAAAAGCAGTTTAGTAATAGCAAATACAAGTGCTTCCGTCGAATAGATGTAGAGATGAATAAGGAAATGGAAGATATTGCAAGAAAATATGTAGTGATTCTGCGTATCTAGCCTATGTCCACTTTTCTAGACTAACAACAAAAAATAAGCACTACTAATAAACTTGTACACTTCTCAACTTATAAATTACAAAAAGCAACGAAAGCCTTTAACAGAGAGAATCACAAATGGGGAGCGACCGGTTTTCTAGTAGTATAGAGAATGAGACAATACAGAGTGATAAGTTTAACCCTTCAGCATGCTTTGAATTACTTATCTAGACATTTTAATACCCAAACAAGCCATTGGAGACTTGAAGTGTCTCAAGGAGGTCAAAAAGCCTTTCGACTCGGGCACAGTTTGTTGAAAATAGGCCACCTATGCAATCTGCTTTCACTAAAAGAAGTGAGGTTCCCTTCACTAAATGGAGTTGCTACCTATGTCAACTATCCGTCCCTCTGGCTGCTTGTATAAAATGGGTACAATTGCTCTGATCCACTCCATGCTTCCTACGGTTAATTCCAGTCCTGACAACGGCTGTGTTGCCTTTTGTTTGACCTCCAAATCAAATCAAAAGTAGTCAAGGACTTCTTATCCAGGTGGTAGAGGCACGCCAAATTATCCCCTACTTTGTTGATAAAAGGAGCTACCTCTACCAAAGATCGATTCAGTCTATCCAAGCTGCCCATTGAAACACACGTGCAATCTTCAATTATCCAGTCCTTTCAAGCATATTAGCAATCATGGCTCAAATAAGCAGTTCACCTTTTTATGGTCCTTAGTAATCTGCATGAACTTCTCTCGACATGCAGAGCTCTAGTCTACCATTAGTGGTAGTTTCCACCCCAAACCCTACTGGTAATCACACAGCTCACAATCCACCTTTCCACTACACTGGTAATCTCACAGCCCAAACCCCACCTGAGACCCTCCGCTTCCATTTCCCCTGTAGTCATCGGATTCGGCCCTGCATTTCACTGGACCCCTCTGTCCTTTTTCATCACCATCTCATTCGCAATTATTGTCCCCACTCACATCCTGTACTGTCCGACTCTAAATTTAAGGCTTAAATGCCCCAACGATGGAAGAACCATCGGAATTAACCACCTCCACAGTCGCAGACCCTCTTACAGCTCCTTCCACCGACTTGGTCGACCATCCCCTGTCCCCTTCCACAAGTCTATTCTATCTTCCTCGATTAGCTCTCCCGCTGTTGTGTTTCAATCATTCTGATACAACCCCTGCATGCCCTTCCCTTCTGCCCTGGACCATCTGGGACTTGCCTTGGGGAGCTTCTCATGGAAACCCACGATCAGGAAGAGGAATTGCACCTTGCTGCCCTCTGCAAGAATGGGTCGTCTCTGGTCCGAGCAAGACATTGATGTCTGGGATGAATCGCCTCCGCTGGAACAACTCAAGGAGTGCAAAAAGATATTAGTCAGTACAATCATTTCAAATCCCTCTATCAACTTTCAAGCTTTTCAAAATACTTTAAAGCGAGCTTGGCGCATAGAACAAGTTGAGATTACCCAACGCGAAGCTGGGATTTATGTGGCAAAATTCAACTTAGAAAGTGATAAACAGTGTGTGTTAGAGGGTGGTCCCTAGCTTTTTTCTAGTCACCTATGATATTTAAACCTTGGACACCAAATACACCATTACATTGCTATGATTTCACTACTTGCGCTTTTTGGGTACACGTTTTCAGTCTACCCCTGGAATGGTGTCCAGATCAAATGCTCTGTAAAGCGGTTAAACGTGTAGGGAAAGTGTTGGAGGTGAAAATTGATACTAAGGAGGGCACTACTCTCAGAGCTGGCCGAGTCGGAGTTGAACTTAACTTATGACTACCATTGAAGACGAGACAGTTAATTCGTATAGATGGCAAGGCTATATGGCTTGATTTTCGTTATGAACGGCTCTCTCACTTCGGCTACTCCTGTGGTCGACTAGGCCACTATGCAATGTATTGTCCAAACATCCCATTCAATGAAGCAAAATTGGCAGGCAAAGAAAAAATGGCCTTTGGCCAATGGCTAAGAGCAGAAGTCAAGGAGTATAATCCGTATTGGCTTACCTTTTACAGGGCAAAGGCTGACTCCGATGACTCTGATGAAGTGATCCTCGAAACTCCTCCCTCCACGACCACAAAAATACCCGCGTTACCTCCTGCGAAAATCACAATAGTGGGACCTCAACCTAAACCAGACATGCTACACTTCCAATCCACTGAATAGCAACAGACAAAAATACCTACGTTAGCTCCTGCAAAAGTCACAACAATGGGACCTTAACCTAGACCAAACTTGTTGCATTTCCAACCCACTGAACAGCATTAGCACCATCTGCGCCTTTATCCTGAATGTTTAAAATCTGAGAACCCCTCCACCAGTGACATAGTCCCTGTTTCAACCAAGTTGAAGGGTATACAAGAAGAATCACCAACTATCAACAATAAGGACACAGGCAACTAGAAACACAACACCACCTTACTTAAAGCACTTGAGGCTGCACCGCTCTTGCAACAACTTCAAGAAGGCACTACGCCGACAAATCCTCTAACTGCAGCTCTGCTTCTTTCATCTGTCAAGCAGCAAGGCAAATAAGATCAGACACGGGAGGTTGCTTCCCTCAAGAAACATAAGCATTCTCGACTCTCCACCAAGGCAAGGATCGCAAAGAAACTTAAAAGGTACAATACATATGAGGCGTGCACCTCCTTATTCGAAGCTTTAGATGAAAATTTACTATTGGATACACCTGTTATTTCGGCTGAAGAAGAGTGGGTTGAGATGGCTTGCCCTAAAAAGCCACCGATTGAAAAATGAGGCTCCTTAGTTGGAATTATCAAGGATTGGGCTCTCCCCTGACAGTTCAAGCCCTTAAGGCCCTCATGGTCAAAGAGAAGCCTAACCTAGTGTTTTTGATGGGGACGAAGAACAAAGAGGATGTGCTAACAAGACTTCAGCGTCGTCTTAAATTTCCAAATTCCCACTTTATTAATCCTATAGGATTGGCTGGCAAACTAGCCATGTTTTGGCAGTCTCACATCTCTCTACATGTGGAGCAATATACTCAGAATTTTCTTGATACTGTATGTTTAGACTCAAGGATGGGCATAATGATGAAGCTAACCTGTTTACATGCACCAGTGACTTTCCAATCTCGCCAACTACTATGGACAGCTCTCCGTCAGATTGCCTCTACCAACTCCTTACCTTGGGTTTGTGCTAGAGACTTTAATGATATCCTTTACCATTGGGAGAAAGTGGGGAAATGAACAGCAGACTCACATCGAATACATTCATTTAGAGAAGTACTTCATGACTGCTCACTAATGGATCTAGCAAGTAAAGGTTGTGCTTTTACCTAGATGAATAATCGTCAGAGTGAAGACTTGGTGAAAGAAAGATTGGACAGGGTGCTTTGCAATTTGAATTGGCGACTCACTTTCCCTGACGCTGAGGTATTTGCTTTACCTGTTGTGGGTTCTGACCATAGTCCTTTGTTGCTAAATACATAAGCCAAACAAACTAGAAGATGCAGACCTTTTCAATTCAAAGCCTATTGGTTACAGCACCAGGAATGTCGCAACATAATTGCAACATCATGGACCTCAGCAATGGAAGTTGGTAATAATCTGCCACACAAATTACGGATTGTCAGCTTGGCACTAGATAAATGGAGTCGAGTCACGTTTTCAAAGGCCCGGTCACATATCTCAAATTTGCAATAGCAACTACAAATTCTGACAAATCAGACTCATGGCTTTTATGACAAACAGCAAGCCACAAAGTTAAAGGAAGAGCTACAAAAAGTCTGGTAGCAAGAGGAGTAGTACTGGGTGATGCGGTCCATAATAAATTGGTTAAAGTGGGGAGATAAAAATACCAAATTCTTTCATGCAACAACTATTCAGCGAAGACAAAGGAACAGAATCAGCATGTTACAAGACGAAAACTAGCAATGGGTAAGTGATGATCAAACTATGAAAGAGATGACTATGGCTTTCTTTTCAAACCTTTACAGGTCAACAGGTTACCGAGATTATGGCCCCATCCTGGACCAATGTTCGAGTGTGGTTACACCTGAAATGAATGCTATCTTAACTACTGCAGTCACACCAGAGGAGGTACATAAAGCCACTTTCTAGTTGAACAAAACTCAAGTCTCGGGCCCGATGGATTAAATGGTCTTTTTTACCAGAATCACTGGGATATCCTCCAGGAAGATCTTTTCCTTTCGGTCCAAATTTTTTTTTCAAACAGGAGCAATGCCCACAGATCTAAATCGGACTATAATATCTATGATCCCAAAAGCCCCTAACCCAGAACGCCTGGACCAATATCAACCCATTAGCCTTTGCAATTATGCATATAAAATAATATCCAAATTCATTACCAACAGACTCAAACCCTTCCTACCTAACCTAATATCTACATAATATAGTGCTTTTACAAACGGCCGTCAGATCCAGGATAACATTTTAATCGTTCAGGAGGTGCTACACCAACTGAAGACTTGGACCAGGAAGAGGAATTTTCAAGCAATTGTAAAGATGGACATGCAAAAAACGTTTGATCGAGTAGAGTGGGACTTCCTGAAAGACTACCTCCTCAGGCTGGGTTTCCATTCCATTTGGGTGCAATGGGTGATGTAGTGTATCACGACAATCTCTATGAGTGTCAAGTTTAATGGTGATCAACTGAACTACTTCCATCCTACACGCGACCTTCGACAAGGCGATCCCCTTTCCCCTTATCTGTTCATTCTGATGGCGAATGTATTGTCAACACTCATACATCAAGCCCTTGATATGGGACAACTCAAGGAATCTAGTTGAACAAGTGGTGTCCTACTCTTTCCCATTTATTTTTCGCAAACGATGCCATTTTTTTCTTAGATGGGAAAGTCCTGGAATCTATGAAGCACGGACACGTTGTCTATGCTTCCGTGTTGTGTCCGACACGTGTCGGAGCATGTCAGACACGTCAACACGCGTCGAACACGCTTGGACACGCAGTCAACGCTTGTCGGAAATCCGACGCGTGGTCAACCTTTGTACGACACGGTTGGACACGCGTGTTCGGCGGACAATGGAAGGTGGAAGTGACGGCGAGGGAGCAGAGACGGACCGACGGTGAGCCCGCAACAGCGAGAGATGGCCAGAGAAAGAGCAGCGAGGAAGGGGGTCATGTGCGGCGAGCGGCGAGGACATGGCTAAGTGCTGCACTTGCAAACCAAACCAGGAGACATGCAAAAATGGGTTTGAGGGCACTAGAGGCATTGTCAAGAGCGTCGTCTCCGGAAGTCTCAACCAAATCACTTCACTAGTCACACGACTCCTCACCATGGTCCACCCATCTTCCGACTCCAACTCCGGCGGCAGCGAAGCAGCAATTTCACCAAGGTGGAGGACGCGATCGCGGCCATGCCTGATCACGGGACGCGCCGGTTTGTGATCTACGTGAAAAATGGCGTGTATCGGGAGAACGTGGAGATCAAGAAGAAGAAGTGGGTTGTGTGGCAAGCGGCAATGAAGGAGACAGATCTAGAGGAGGAGAAGAGGAAGGGTCGTGTGGCGAGCGGTAAAGGAGAATGAGGTAAAGTGAAAGCTAGGGTTTTTGTTTTGGGGGGGGGGGAAGTGATAGGACAGTTTGTCTGTCAATAAAAAAAGTGGGGGAAAATGGACGACGTGGGGAGGGAAAAAAAAAGTGAAAAATTTGGGGGAAAAGAGAGGAGGGAAGTTTGGGTGCAGATGGGTGGGGGGGGATTTCGAAAAATAAATGTAAATTTGGTACAATGAAATAAAAAAAGTATAAAATTTATTAATATTATTAGTATAAATTCATTGTAAACTCTTTATTTATTTATTTGTGAATTTGAATCAAATTAATTAAAAATAAAAATATTTATTTAATATTTAACGTGTTGGAACGTGTCGAAATTCTCTACTTTTTGAGAAATGACGTGTCGAGTGTCGTGTCGTGTCGTGTGTCCATGTTGCCGTGTCCGTGCTACATAGCCTGGAATGTCAGAATCTAGCTAACATTTTGAACCAATATTGCTTAGCTACTGGTCAAGCAATCAATAGGAATAAATTGGGTATTTTCCTCAGTAAAGATTGTCCTAGTAGACTACAAGGAAACCCAGCGCAACAATTCCGAATCCCTATGCTTCATAAGACTGGAAAATACCTAGGAATCCCGTCAGACTGGAGTCGTTCTAAGCGAGACATGTTTGCCTGGATTATGGGGAGAGTGAACTCAAAACTAGATGGATGGAAAGAAAATCTTATTTCGAAAGGTGGAATAGAGGTTCTCATTAAAAGTGTCATTCAAGCTATCCCTCAGTATGCCATGTCCATTTTTAAAATTCTCATGTCTCTATGCCAGTCCATTGAAAAAAAGATAGCGAGATTCTGGTGGCAAAATGATAGTTGAAAGCAGGGTATTCATTGGAAAAATTGGGATTTACTAAGGGATAGGAAGGAAAAAGGTGGTATTGGATTTAAAGATCTCATTGCTTTTAATAAAGCAATGCTCGGAAAACAAGCTTGGTGACTAATCCAGCATCCTTTATCTCTGTGGAGCAAACTTTTCAAAGGTCTCTACTTCCACTCACAGGACTTTAGCAGCGTTACTAAAGGGGCTCGTCCCTCCTAGGGTTGGTAGAGCCTACTAATAGTGTGGGACTCAATTTTACCTAAGATACAATGGTCGATTGAGGATGGGACAAAGATCAGCATCCGCGAAGACCAATGGCTACCTAGGGGTATTCTTGGAGGACCAGCAGACAGAGACGAGCCACAAATGGTAGCTGCTCTAATTTTACCAGAACACAACCAGTGGAATGTAACTTTACTACATCGTTTCTTCGATGTTGACATCACAAAAGAAATTCTCACCATCCCAGTGACACCTACTTATACAAAAGATCAGATAATATGGATAGATACTCCTCACAGCCAGTACACCGTTAAGAGTGGCTATCATACAATCAGACATGCAGCCATCCCACTAACGAAAACAGTGCATCCTCTTCCTTTCAGACACCTCAGATCCTTTGGAAGAGTATTTGGAAGTTTAAAATCGCACCCAAAATTAGGCTTTTCCTTTGGTCTCCCCCACCAAAGCTAATCTCTTTAACAGACGCATCAGTTTAGAGTCGGCATGCAATTTATGCGCAAATCAAGCCCCTGAAACGATGGAGCACCTTTTTCTCCTATGTCCGTGGACTTCTACAATTTGGTCTCACCCACAGATTAACACTCACACTCTACCTACAGAAGTAAACCGCATAGAAGCTTAGATTGCAGATAGATTTGAAGAGAAACAGCTCTCACCAGGTATGGCGGTTGTTGCTGCAATCCTCTGGCAAATATGGAAGGCACGTAACAGGTTCATCTTCAGTCGCCAAAGGCCCGATCCCTCCTTTGTAGTCGAAGCAGCCTTTGCCCAGTCTCGATTAGCACAGCAACTCTCTTCCAACGCGACAGGATCAACACAAAATCTTTCAGATCCAGGTTTTCTGTGGAGGCCCCTGACCTAGGTGTGCTAAAAATCAACATTGACGGGGCTTTTCAGATTAATAGCACTTCAGGCTCGATAGCGTATATTTGTCGCGATCATACGGACAAAATGACAGAGGATTTACCAGCAGAGTCGCAGCTTCCTCGGCCTTGCAAGTTGAGATCCAAGCGATGAACAAAACTCTGCATCATCTTTTGCGGATCAACAAGTCTCAAGATCCACTAATCATCGAAACGGATTGCCTCACATTGGTAGAGACTATGACTGATCTTCAAAAGACACCATGGGAGGTTCGCTCAATACTGGCTGAAACAGCTGCACTCCTCCCCTGTTTCCCTCGTCTACAAATTAGGTATTGTCGTCGCGAGGCCAACTCGTTGCGGATTGGGCTGCCAAGGCCCATTCCCGTGGGTCTCTATCTTCGTCTTGGGCTGCTTCCTCCCCCCCCATTTTGTTAGATCTAATTCTCTCGGATGCTATTGAAGCGGGGTGTAACTTTACTTTAACTTGAATGAAGTCTCTTTTCAACCAAAAAAAAAAAAAAAACTCACCTAATTTGGACACAATATGCATCTATCAGATAACTACCAAACTAGATTATTTTATAAGGAGGTTTTCCTACCATGTATAAACTAAAATACCATTTCATCTCTTATCTTCGAGATTTTTGACTTGTAGACCTAGTGAAGATATTGAATTTAATATTCTTTTTTGGCCTCAAAGCAACTACCATTTACATAAATCCACGACCAAATCTACATTATACTCCTTTGAAGTGACCTTTTAGATTGACCAAAATGTATTCACTATGAATATTTCCAAAAGCATCTAATATAGGTTATGTTCAATATTTGGAATGTTTGAAGCTAATTTCTCACAACAATGTATGGGAGCAAAATCCCTTTGCAAATGATTGTAAGAAGACCTTTCTGATTAAGGTGCTCCAATTTAGCATTTTAAACAAATTCTCTTGAGTAAACCAAAATCTTCTTGTTCAAAACTATCCTCTAAAGGAATTTGACAATTAATGACATTTACTAAAGTTGGATGACAATGTCATATCTACCAAATGACATTTAAAGTTTTCAATGCCAAAATCAAACAAATTTGATAGCTTCCTCATATAAATTGTGCCAAGTATGCTTTTACTACTAGATCTTTGACATATTCCGTTAAATATACATATACCATCTCGGAATTTCTTTGACGAATTATATGTATGGTGAGCTTTTGTAGCCCATAACATTTTCTACATGACAATCTTCCCCAGTGGAGCTATCCTCTCAATCATAACACGGTGAGCTTCTCTAGCTTAGAATTCTTTCAATAAATACATGACAGGCTTCCGTTGCCCATGGTTTTTCCTTCCACTCAATGTTGAGGTAACATCTTTGGAAATTTCTAAATGATGATTTGTAGGTTGGTGAGCTATTGCAGCCCCGATACCTCTTCATCTCGAGATTGAACGAAGAGAATAGTTTCTGCCTAAGAGGTAGGATAGTCAAAGACCCCTAGCGGAAGTGATGGTTGTGATTAATCCAACATATGTTCCCCAAAAATCTAATGTAGCAATTAATAATCAGTTTAGAGTGCCACAGTTACCTAAGGGGTAGCTTGGTCAATTAGTCCTCAATCAAGACCCACAATTAGGGGTGAACACCAGTCCAAGGTCAACCTTGGACCGACCTTAGATTGGCCCAACCCAGCCGGTCTTAGTTCGGTTCTCAAGAGAACTAGGTCAGTCCTTAATCTTAGGATCCCTAGACCCTACACTGTACGGGTTGGTCTTCGGTCTTAAGAGTTTAGGATTAATCCAATTGGACAACCCTATATAAAAATATATATTATATATTATATATCTAATCAATTATATATTATATGCTTTTGTCTACTCTAAATCCGAGCGTCTCTTTTTTATTCTCTTCACTGTTCAGTTTGCCTTGTAAATTAGAAAGTAAAATGAAACCTAGCCCTTATTTGACCAAAAAAAAAAAAAAAAAAAACCCTCTTCACTCACTTTGACCTCGCTCGCCTTGTCGTAGCTTGCGTCTGTTCGCTTGCCTAGCTTGCCTTATTGCTTGCCTTTGTTCACTCGCCTTACCACTCAACACTAGCCTCTCCTTACTTATCTCAAGTGTTCGTTTTTATGGTTTGTTGCTTCGGCAAATGTGAAATTTCTATTTGTTAGATTATCTTTATATTTATGTTTGATGTGTATTGATGTTCATAGTTTAGTTGCCCGATGTCGCATAATTGATGGAATGTAATTTAAAATAATATGTTTCTCCTTTCAAGGAATACAAAAAATGAAACCAAAGAATAATTGGTTGGTCCTAAATTGACCCTAGAACTAGACCAGACCCATAGGGTCAATTTGATCCTTGGTTTAGGCTCAATAGGGTTGATCATCGGTCCCAAAAATTAGGGACCAACACTATGTGGGTTAGTCCCTGGGTTAGGTGTTGGCACGGCCTAACCCAAACCATGCTCACCCCTACCCTCAGCAAGTCTAGTTATTAGTGGATCAAGTAATGCAATGCCTAAGCTACAATGTCGAGAACATCAAGCCTTTATATAGAAAGTCATATCCAAAATGGATGGATGCAATCTGTTATCTCAAAGGTTTTAAGTGGCTTCTACCTATTATTTGATGAGGGCAATCAATCGACAATTGAACATGTTAATCAATTTGCTGTGCAATATGGAGATGTGTCTCAAGCTGATTGTCGAAGGTTGAGATTGTTTCCTTTATCACTATCCTGCTTTTACTTGGTATACTACTGTGATGACCAATTCTGGTCATACTTGAGAGCAAATGGAAACATAGTTCCATATCCAAGTATGTAGCTTCATCCATGATGTATCTATTTTAGATTTGGTTTGTAGCAAGCGGTAGAACAATAAATCGATACATAAATTTGTGGGCAGAAGGACCCCTGAAGTGCCATAACTTTGCACAAATGGACATTTAAGTACCATAATTTACGAAAGGTACACTTAAGTGCTACATTCGAAGAAAAATGGATCACTTAAATGCCACTTCGGCCAAAATCCGGCCAAAACGCCGACGTGGCATTTTTCCGACGAAGTGAGTGCAAAACGGCTTTGCACACGATGTGACCAAATAATGCAAAAACGGCGTCGTTTTGGGCTGACGTGGTAAAAAAATAATATAAAAATTAATTAAATTAAATTTAGTTAAAATATTAAAAAAAATAATTTTAAAATTAAATTTAGTTAAAATATTTAAAATTAATTTAGTTAAATATTAAAAAATAGGGACAACGACCCCGGTGACCCTCCCCCTCCGTCGCCGGCCCTTCCTAGCGACGGTGAGGAGGCGGCAAAGAGCGATGGCGAGGGCTTAGGCCCCCCTTTTTTTTTTTTTTTTTAATTTTAAAATTATTATTTTGTAATATTTTAACTAAATTTAATTTTAAAATTATTTTTTAAAAATATTTTAACTAAATTTAATTTTAAATTATTTTTTAAATATTTTGATTAAATTAAATTAAATTAAATTTTAATTTAATTAACTTTTATATTATTTTTTTACCACGTTAGCTCAAAACAACGCCGTTTTTGCATTATTTGGCCATGTCAGCGTGCAAAACGACGTCATTTTGCACTTGGTTCGCCGGAAAAATGCCACGTCGATGTTTTGGCCAGACTTTAGCCGGATTAGCACTCAAGTGATCCATTTTGCTCCAATTTTGGCACTTAAGTGTACCTCTCGTAAGTTATAGCACTTAAGTGTCCATTTGTGCCAAGTTATGACACTTGAAAGGTTCTTTTGCCAAAATTTGTGGCTAGATTGAAGAGGGCTAGGAATAGATGTATTACTTTACTCCCAGAGAAACAATTGAGAAATTTGGGTTTTAGTGAATTGAAATTCAATCTTAGATAAAAATTCAAAGGTCAAAATTTAGTTGATTTATTCCAATTGGTAATGAGAGTGTCTAAGTAAGCAACTACTTAAAGACAGAGATAGAGGGCCACATGAAGACTTTACACAAAACGTGATTTTTGTTGAAAGATATAAGCTATATGATGAATCTAGCCAAGATAAAACTTGACAAGAAAAAAATCAAATTTGTCAATGATAAGAGGACACATGATGATTCATGATTACCTAATTTAAAAGAATTCTTATAAAGGAGGTGTTTGTTTGCACAAAAAATATCCAATTTTTTGTTATTATTGACATGTGATAATTTAAAGAATCAACAATTTGAAATAAAAAATAAATAAAGTCAATAATTTTGATGTAATAGTTAAAGAATTAACCGTTTACATAGCGAAATAAAACAATCATAAAGATAGTGGAGTCAACATAACCATGCGTAAAACTTTATTTGTAGTCTCCAATTGTAACTTCTCTTTGTAACCTCCCTTTGTAACTTCTTTCTGTAACCTCCCTTCGTAACTTCTTTCTGTAACCTTTATTAATAACCGTTGATTGTAGACTTTAAATAGCCATACTGTACTCTTTGAAGCCTCCTACATAAATCAAACAAATTTACCATCCTTCAACTTTCTTTACTTTGCTACACTGCACTTTCATTTTCCATACTCACATCATTGATTAAATTTGGGCATGTTTCTTAGCTATAGTTTCCAAATCCGTGCCGTCAATCAAATTCTAACGTGTATCTGCGTTGTCGATTAAATTCTTGCGTAATATCTTTATATTCTTAAGCTTTGTCGTCGATTTAATTCCGGCATAATTTGCCTATGTATTATTAGATTGTAATAATTGTACTTTCCGAACCTTGTCTAACTCCCAGCAGTATTTGTGTTTGTAGAGTACTGTTTGAATTGAAGTTTTTGATTTTCCATTTTCTAGTGATGCGCAGAACCTGTCTCATTTAATTAAAAACTGAAAAATGACTTTCGTTCAAAGATATTTCGTCGTGGGAAAAGTTCTGGCAAAACACATATTAGGAACATAACCGAAGTGGCATCCATCTCAAGTATGACTCTACGGTGGTTCAGCTTGCAAGAAAATTGAAGCCCCTGAAGAGCAGCTCAGAGTTGAGCTTTCATAGCAGAGCAAATGCCAACGCAATTAGCTTTGAGTAAATTATAATTTCATATCTAAACACAAGGCGTATTTGACTTGATGTAACGAACTAGCCAAAGTGAAGGTAATACCTATTCTATTATCCGCCCAATGCACTTACATACATCAAGTGTGGATTTCATTTCACTCGAAAAACCAATATATTTTTTGTATCTATTGAGTTTTGTTGACACCTAAATTTTCTCAATAATCAAGTTGTAAGCATTTGCGATTCAAGATTCTCAATTGCGCCGAGTCTTGTTTCTTGACCAAATGCTTAGCTAGGCATCCTTAGTATTTCCATTTTGTATAGGTGTCTGATTTAACATAGACATAAGAATTAGACCTTTAGATTTCAAATTTTCATAAAATTGGACTAAGGCTGACTTTTTGGTCAAACCAAAGAATCAACCTTCAAAAAATTATTAGAATTTCACTAGTTTTTAATTTTTTTTGAGATATTTGATTTACGGACGGCGAAATTTAAGTATCTCGGACTGAATTAAAAAAAAAAAAATTCAACCTATGAAGCCGGTCAATAATTTGGAACACGATACTTGACATCATAAGATCTAATCACTTAACTGTACATTTCTCGTGATCATGCCAAGTGACGCAAGTACACGAAACCCTATATAAAGCCTATCATATTCTTTAGAGGTAATAAAGGTGGCGGCTAAGAGGGAGCACCCACCACATTTTGTAAAATTGAGAGGAAAGAAAATATGAAGAAGGGGAATATTAACATGATCCCACCTTTATAATCAAAAGGCCTTTTTCATGAGGGGGTCTCTTACGGACACAAAGGGGGAGAGGAAGAGAAAGGAGAAGATAGCTCTCGAGTTTTTCCCCTGCGGAACCCCACGCCCACCTCCTTCGTCTTGCCCGACTGGCCACCTCCACCGTCGCCGTACGATGACCACCGGTGGATACCGTCCCTCGAATGATCTTCTCTCTCCCAACCCCCTGTTGCTCAGCCCTGTGTCGGTTAAGGATGGACTGAGCTCGTTTCTTTTGGTTCCTACCCGATTTATGTCCAACTGAGTCGATTCCTTTGGGGTTGAGCATTTACCGTGTCGGTTTGGGTTTAGACCCGAGTTCCGATTCTAAAAATGGCCATGTCCTGCTACATAACCAGCTGCACATAACCTATTTGATGATGCCTCAA
This sequence comes from Eucalyptus cloeziana, assembly GCA_014182715.1. Classification (NCBI taxonomy): domain Eukaryota; kingdom Viridiplantae; phylum Streptophyta; class Magnoliopsida; order Myrtales; family Myrtaceae; genus Eucalyptus; species Eucalyptus cloeziana. The sequence goes on along the minus strand of CM024636.1, from coordinate 20,613,865 downwards.
TGAAGTTGTGATACATTTTCCGTGAAAGAGTTGCTTAAATTAGTTTGCTGAAGTGTTCACCACACGTTTAAATCACAATAGGAACCTTCTTTTATAAAATCCAAATCCGAACGTCTATGTTCTTCACGTTTCTCTGTTCTGAACGTCACATTTCCATGGTGTTCAATTCTGCTATGTTCTTCCCGTCCTTTTTTTCTTTTTGTTTTGGTTGTGTCGTGGCTGAATGTGCGAGCGATGGACAGCTGGTGGTCAAAATGGTAGTCGATGCACAGGAGCCAAGTAGTATATGAACGTAGGCAGCAGTGATGGTGTGGTGATAGGTGAGACTTGACACTAGTTCGGTGTTCGAGTTGCCAGGATGATGGTAGTTGTCGGAGGTGAAGTTTGTTTTTCGTTTCTTGATACCCAAAATTATCCTTACTATCACAAGAGATGAAAACATTCAAAATTATCCTCGTTGTCACGTGCAGGCTGTGATTAACATCAACCAGCCCATGTAAGTCATGTAAATGAAGGATGGTCAAGGATTTCAAGAGTCCTTGGGCTAGGTTTCGATGGACCTACGAGTGGAGATACACGATTCGACAATAGAAACAGTTGATTGCCACATATCTAAGCCAAGAGATGCTACTGATGGCATAGAATTCAGATGGAATTGACATCAAGATTTAGGCGGAAACGATTGATGCTTAAAAGGACACACAAAATCTAAGGATCAGTTAATACTTACTGAACAAGTCATGTGAGTATTGTCAAACAAGTCAAAAGACAACAAGATATGGATAAAGCGGTTAAGCAAAGAACATGGAGTAACTTTTATGGATGAAGCAACCAAGCGACGCTTACCAAATTGGCCTATAGATATTGCAAGCAATCCAACAAAGAAGCACCCCCCCCTCCCCCCTGGGAACAACACACAAAATTCATTTATCTTACCCTTTTAGTTATCTTAACCTAGATTAGTTTGAGTGCGTTTGGGAACCACTTCCCAAAGCCCTTTGGAGGTCTAAAGGTCCTTGGGCAAATGCCAGCCCGTTTGGCAAAAAATTTTGAGCCCCTATTCCCCAAATGCCAGCTTTGTGAAGCTGAAAGCCCAAGGCAGATGAGGACCTACCTTGACCTTTCGGCTTTTTAAGCAATGCCCACGCGGGCACTGTTCATATATTTTTTTTTTTTTTCCGAAATTGTCCTCACAAATTTTTTGTTTTTCCGGTTCTTGCCCTTGTATGCGACACTATTCATCTTCTCCGGGCAGGTTTGGTTCTGTCTGACTGTGAGGGGCCAGCAACTGCTAGAGGAACGCTCGCCGCGACCCAGATCTGGGGCGGCAAGCGGTCTTGGTCTTTTTCGCGACCCAAATGGGGCGGCAAGCGGTCTTGGTCTTCTCGCGTCCCGGATCTGGGGCGGCAAGCGGTCTTCTTCTTCTTCTTCTTCTTCTTCTTCTTCTCGCGACCCAGATCTGGGGCGGCAAGCGGTCTTGGTCTTCTCGCGACCCAGATCTGGGGCGGCAAGCGGTCTTGGTCTTCTCGCGACCCAGATCTGGGGCGGCAAGCGGTCTTGGTCTTCTCGCAACCCCGGATCCGAGGCGGCAAGCGCTTCTTCTTCTTCTTCTTCTTCTACTTCTTCTTCTCCTTCGTCTTCTCCTTCGTCTTATTCTTCTTCTTTTTCTTCTTCTCGCAACCCGGATCTGGGGCAGCAAGCGCTTCTTCTTCTTCTTCTTCTTCTTCTCCTTCGTCTTCTCCTTCGTCTTCCGCTTCTTCTTCTTCTTCTTCTTCTTCTTCTTCTTCTCGCGACCCAGATCTGGGGCAGCAAGCGGTCTTCTTCTTCTTCTTCTTCTTCTTCTGCTTCTTCTTCTTCCGCGGTCTTGGTCTTCTCGCGACCCAAATATGGGGGCGACCCAAATCTGGGGCGGCAAGCGGTCTTGGTCTTCTCGTGACCCAGATCTGGGGTGGCAAGCGCTTCTTCTTCTTCTCCTTCGTCTTCTGCTCCTTCTTCTTATTCTTCTTCTTCTTCTTCTTCTTCTTCTTCTTCTTCTTCTTCTCCTTCTCCTCCTCCTCCTCCTTCTTCTTCTTCCGCGCCTTCATCTTCGCTCCTTCTTCTTCGTCTTCTTCTTCTCCTTCTTCTCCTCCTTCTCCTCCTTCCTCTCCTTCTTCTTCTTCTTCTTCTTCCGCGGTCTTGGTCTTCTCGCGACCTAGATTTGGGGGCGATCCAGATCCGGGGCGGCAAGCGGTCTTTTTCTTCTTCTTCTTCTTCTTCTTCTTCCGTGCCTTCGTCTTCTGCTCCTTCTTCTTCTTCTCCTTCTTCTCCTCCTCCTCCTCCTCCTCCTCCTCCTTCTTCTTCTTCTTCCGCGGTCTTGGTCTTCTTGCAACCCAGATCTGGTCCTTCTTCTTCGTCTTCTTCTTCTCCTTCTCCTTCTCCTTCTCCTTCTTCTTCTTCTTCTTCTTCTTCCGCGGTCTTGATCTTCTCGCGACCCAGATCTGGGGGCAACCTAGATCCAGGGCGGCAAGCGATCTTCTTCTTCTTCTTCTCGTCCTCCTCCTCCTCCTCTCCTCCTTTTTCTCCTCCTTCTCTCCTTCTCCTTCTTCTTCTCCTCCTTCCTTCTTCTTCTTCTTCTCCTCCTCTGCCTCCTCCTCCTCCTCCTTCTCTTCTCCTTCTTCTTCTTCTTCTCCCCTTCTTCTCCTCCTTCTCCCCTTCTTCTTCTCCTCCTTCTTCTCCTTCTCCTTTTGCTCCTCCTTCTGCTCCTCCTTCTCCTTCTGCTTCCCCTTCTCCTCCTTCTCCTTCTGCTTCTTCTTCTCCCCTTCTTCTTCTCCTCCTCCTTCTCCTTCTCCTTCTCCTTCTGATTCTCCTCCTCCTCCTTCTTATTCTCCCCTTCTTCTTCTTCTTCTTCTCGCGACCCAGATCTGGGGCGGCAAGCGGTCTTGGTCTTCTCGCGACCTTCCGCTTCTCCTTCGATTCTCCTCCTCCTCCTCCTTCTTATTCTCCCCTTCTTCTTCTTCTTCTTCTCGCGACCCGGAGGGGGGCGGCAAGCGGTCTTGGTCTTCTCGCGACCCCAGGCGGCAAGCGGTCTTGGTCTTCTCGCGACCCAAATCTGGGGGCAACCCAGATCTAGGGCGGCAAGCGGTCTTGGTTCTTCTTCTTCTCGCCCGCGACCGTCGCCCCGAGACGACCAACGCTGGGGATGGCGCGACCGCCACGCCATTTGGGTCGCGGTGAGGTCTTGGTTGCCGTGACCCGGATCTGGGGTGGCGGGGGTCGCGGGAGGACCTTGCGCGCCCCGATCCGGGGTCGCGTGCCTCGCTCCCCCGGATCTAGGTCGCGGTAGCATCACGCGACCCCGCTGCGAGCCAGATTCGGGGCGGCGAGGTCCTCTCGCGACCTCAACGGCCCGGATCTAGGTCGCCGGAGGTCGAGGTGTCGCGCGACCTCGCCGCCCCCAGATCCAAGGTCGCGGAGGTCGCCGACGGGCGCCGCCCTTGCTTTGGTCAATTTTTTTAATTTCTTTTGATAATTTTTTTTTTTTTACCACAAAGATCCTTTGTAAATGTAATTCCCCAAACGCCATTTTGCTCAAAGTACTTCACAAAGGGCTTTCAAAGTACAATTTACCAAACACAGTTGCATTTTGAAAAAAACCTTTAACTCAAAGGTATTTGCATTTTCCTAAAGACTTTCCCCAAAAGTGGTTCCCAAACCCACCCTTTATCTATAGCTTCAGCTTTCCATCGTAAATTCAATTCTAGTGTATGTCTATATCCTAGGTAGTGCTATTGATTAAGTTCCAATGTTATCCTACTGTCTAGGATTGTTGATTGGATTCTAATGTTGTGTCCTCATATCTATCTAGGAGCGATACGTTTCATTGGGCCCGTTTGATTCAGCCTTGGAGAAATGCCATTGGGAGAATACAAATACCTTTGAAGTAAAGGTGTTTTCCGAAATGCTAGACTGTTTGGTAAACTATAACTGAAAAGTGCTTTAGGAAAATGCAAGACTGTTTGGTAAACATATATTTGAAAAGCTCTTTAGTGTGACCAAATTAAGTATTTTAGTTTTAGTATTTTTAAAATTACAAAAAAAGAAACAATGACTATATAACCTTTTGCATTTTCATGTTCGAGTAATGTAAAAGATATATATTGGTAAATTTATTTAAAAATTATATTAAAAGAATTTGATTATAAATTAGATGCAAAACTCAAAAAATTAAGTTTTTTAGTTTTAGTATTTTTAAAATTGCAAAAATAAACAATGACTATATAAATTTTTACATTTTCATGTTGAGAGTAATGTAAAAGATATATATTAGTAAATTTATTTAAAAATTATATTAAAAGAATTTGATTATAGATTAGATGCAAAGCTCAAAAAAATAAGTTTTTTTAGTTTTAGTATTTTTAAACATGCAAAAAATAAACAATGACTATATAATATTTTACATTTTCATGTTGAGAGTAATGTAAAATATATAAATTAGTAAATTCATTTAAAAATTATATTAAAATAATTTTATTATAGATTAGATGCAAAGCTCAAAAAATTAAGTTTTTAGTTTTAGTATTTTTAAAATTGTAAAAATAAACAATGACTATATAACCTTTTACATTTTCATGTTGAGAGTAATGTAAAAGATATATATTAGTAAATTTATTTAAAAATTATATTAAAAGAATTTGATTATAGATTAGAGGCAAAGCTCAACTTTTGGCTTAGAATTCTTTTAGGTTTGTTTTCAACTTTGAATTTTTCTTTTAATTATGGTGAAAGTTATTTTGTTGCGGGATTCAAAATCGACAAATCACGGCAATATGTCAAGATGGTGGTGAGCGATTGTCTGGTGGTGCTCGTGATTCGGCGAAGGCCGAGAATGGCCGGGGACAGAGTCTGGTCTGGATCTCTCGTTCACGGCCTGGAGTGGCCAGAGGCATGAGCTATAGTGGAATTAGGGGATAAATACGATTATAGGAGTGTGTTTGGGTTTTATTTGGTTCAAGTGGGTCCAGGTTTGGAGTGGGCTTAGTTCCAGTTTTGAGGTGCTGCGTAGCCGAGTTGGGCTTTAGTACATGAGCCCATTCTCTCTTTTAGATCGTTTGTGTTTTACCTATCCTAGGTCCGAGGCTCACAAAACTAGAGTTTGGCCCATTTTCGGAATTAAATAATTTTTCAAAAAATCTAAATTGTTTTAGAAATAATAATAGAAAAATTTCGAAAATAAAAGATATTAGAAAATTCTTAGAAATAGGCCTTTATTAGATTTGTAAGCTTTAGCACTAAATTTAGCTTAGTTTGATATGGTTTAGTCTTAGTCGACTTTTCTCTTGGAAATGAAGTTGAACTTAATTCGAATTTAGCTCATGGAAGATCATGTCCTAAGGCTTAAACATGACCATATGGATATATTATTTGCTCGATTTGTATCGGATTTTCTTTTCTGCATTTACTTTAAAGTCATTCCAATACGTGAGTGTTTCTTTATCGCACTACACTTAAAAATATATTGATTGTTCATTTCTTTTCTAGATTAGATTAGGACTAGTTTAAAAATTAGAGAAAACAAACCCACAAAAACATATGCATGAATACTTAGTGGCTTTTAATATGTTTAGGATCATAATTAGTAAAAACAATGCATGATCACTTAGATAACAACCTTCCTAGTTATAGGTATCAAAAGGACATTGATAAAAATATTAACGTAATCAAATCCTCAAATTTAGAATCTCTGGTTGGATATGAGGCAAACTTCCTATATCTCATTTCATTTCTAGCCATCCCCAAATGACTAGAGTTGACTTTTAGAAATACTTTGGTTGTTAAGAACTTAAAATGAAATCTAACGTTGGATGAGATATGGTCTTGGGATAGCCCACACCTAATTGAGGGTTGTTGGCCCGTCTTTGGGCAATACTCCTATGCTTGTCTTTTCTCCTTTTGGACGGAAAAGGGAGGCTGCGACGACTTAGCGACTTCGTTGGGGATTTGGTTATATACCTTAGAGGAGGACTTAGGCTTGGTTGGTTGTTTACTAATGTGGTCCTCACTGATAGTGCATGTCAAAATCACGAGGAAAGTGATGTTAGTCGTTAACCACGTGTTATATATTTTTGTAGGATGGGAATTATTAAAGGGTGGTGTGTATGATTAACCCTTTGTCTTACAGGTGGTGTAAGGATGTACAGAATGTGTGGGGTGTTTATATAGAAGTGGTGAATACAATGCTTTTTTGTCGCTTTAGCATGATACTTTGGACGTACAACCCACAGCCAAAATCCCTACCGCATTAGGAAAACCCTTAGGAGGTATTGAAAGGTAAGATCCCACGTGGATGTGTTTCCTGTGGCATTCCCCTCTTGATCCCACTCATTTCAATTAGAAAGTAAAAGGACCAGGATCGTCCGACGAAAGAGCGGAGTGGGCAAACCCTTACGCACTAATTGAAGAGGGAGCCTTGAGACTATTAGATTCTTCACCTTTGGAGTCAAACCTCACAAGTCGCGTGCGACTTGTCTTTGTGATTGAAAAATTTCTCGCCACTCACTATAAGCACGACTTCTCTCTTCACTTGTTTACTTCAAATCGAAATTTTCATTTTTAGAAATTTGCGGAAGTCAATCAAATGTCCTAGGTGATTTAGGCCTATAATTGGAAATTTTGGCAATCGCTCTTGGCGGTGAACCTTGAGTATAATCTTCAAACAAAATCAAAAGGAAAAAGGCAAGGGCTTCCTCTGATATGGCCCTATAGAACAGACGGTTTTGTCTGATTTTCCATTTATGGGTCTAAAATCACATTTTGCATATAAACTTCTGAAAGTCAAGATTATATTTGAAAAAAATGGAAATTGAAGTCACATTTTGTGTAAATATTTGAAAATTAATATCACATCACTTTGCATAAGTCTTTTGAAAGTGAACTCCCATTTTTCATAGATTAATCATTTAAAATTTAGTCACATCTTTGGAAAACAAATCATTCAGAGTTATGACCTCATTTTTGTAAATGAATCTTCTAAAGACTTCATCGCCTAACTTAATCTTTGCAAATTCACTCTAGATGGGTGTTCGGTCGATGGTTCGTATCGATCACCCCGGGGCGTCTTCTTTTACAGTTGAAATTGCGGCAAAACACTTGACCCTTGTAAATAGGGGTAAAAACTGGGGCAACGTGTCGTCGCCTTGCTTTCATCGAAAGAGATGGTCTCATTGAGAGAGATTGTCGTTGCATTTCCATAATAATATTATTCCTTCATCTTTCAAAATTGACAGAATCACCTTATGATGAAGTTATTGGGCGAGAAGCGTGAAGGCCGCCGCCAAGCGAGTCGGCAACCCACCACTAAAGTCCCACAGAATGGGAAATTCTATTTACCTACCCCTTTGTATAAGATTTTTATTCATTTTCTTAGTATTTCTGTTTTTGCAAAGAAATATATGTTCCCTCACGAGTTTTGGCCACTACCCCCAATGACGTTTTGTGATTAATCCGGCTTACCTTTGTGATTAATGAACTCCTAAAAGTCATTTTTCTTTCCAAGAGCATTTCAATTTGACCCCACGTGTCGGGTTTTCACATGTCACCTACAAAGTGTTTTGAAAACAAGTTCCAAAGAAGGCATGCATAAAATTCTATCTCCCTCGCCTAACCCGATTTCGCAAGTCGATCGGTGAAACGATGCTCGAAAGGGTAAAACTGTGATCGTTTCAAAAGACCATCTCCTATTGAAATTGATTTGTTCTTCCATCTCTCTTCTAAATAGGTAAAAAAATGGTCAAATTTTAAAGTTGTGCTCACATTCTTTAGAAGATGGAATGACGTACACTTTCGTCGAATGTTGTCCACCAAATTTACAAGGACGAGAGAGTTAATGCGAGACAAACCCCAGGCGAACAGCGTAAGAAAGACAACCTAGTTCAAAACAATGCCCATAAAGAATCAAGCATTATCCGTCTCTTATAGAAAACAAAGGGTGTATTTGTTCCAAGTTAAAACAACTCATTCATAAATTGACATGGTCATCCATTCTCACAAGGAACAACGAAAGGTGATGGTCATGAAGAGACAATCATGTCCATATTTGAATGAAATGGGAGTATTCGTTACTCATCTCACCCCTTATCGATTATGTAATTGACTCCATTCTCTCTTTTGCACGGATGAGATGATCCGACTTTGAAAGCGGGGCAAGATTTCTACAGAATAAGACTAGATGATCCCTAACTTTGAAAAAGTGTGTTTTTTGTTCATGTACCCGATTCACCTTAATGTTGAAAATGATGAAGAAACTAGTACGAACACCTAGAAAGGGGAGTGAATAGGTGTTTAAAAGAAGTCTAGATAAATAAATGCATAATGAAATAAGTTGCGAACAAAATCTAAATAAAGATCACAGTCGATAAACGAGTCACCGGACTTACGGTAGATGTTTAGAATCTGTTATTCGACGGAACAAACTTTTGAAATAACCTATAAGTACTCAACATAATTAAATAAGAAGAGTTAAGAGAAGAGAAGATTGCACACGAAATTTATAATAATTCAACTTAGATCAAGCTAATGTCCACTCTTCCACGCTAACAACCTTTTAACTGGATTCCACTATATGATCAATAAGATATTACAACTTTGAGTATAACACTTAGTGGTAGATCATACTATCTCACTAAATCACTTTTTTAGTATTTCTCTCACGATCACAAATGTTTAAGCTCACAAAAGATAAGTGTATAATCGAAATTCGCTCAAACTTTGGAATTATAGATTCTATGCTCCGTCTCTTAGGCCCTGTATGATAACCATCCAAATAGAGCCAAATTCTTATTCTTTATTCCTGAGAGTAGTTTGGGACCGGCCTGGCCACTAGTGAGGCTCGGCTTGGTTGGGCGAGCCTCGCCCAGCTGCCGGCGAGGCTTAGCCGTTGAGGGCCGGCCCGCCGAGGCTCGGCGACGCTTCGGTGAGGTCACTGCCGAAGAAGAAGAAGAATAGGAGAAAAAGGAAAAAAAAAAGGAAAAACAAAAGAAAAAAAATGAAAAAAGTAAAAAAAAATATTTAAAAATTAAAAGAAATTGATTTGGAACAGAATTAATGAGCACGGTACCAAACGCAATTCTATTCCAGAATCAGAAATTTTGGACAATTGCCAAACGTGTTCTTTTACTCGGGAATCGTTATTGGGAACAGAATAAAAAGAATCATTTATGATTAGAATTTATTCCGGGAATAGAATCGTTATTAAACGCGCCCTTACTTGCTCCTCGGTTCTTGGTCTCCTTAATTACTCATTCACTTCCAAATTAGCTGTTGGACAGTATCTAGAGGATTATCTTCCAATATACGAGTTGGATAAATATGTAACAAGAAAATTTAGTAGCCATTGAGTGATAGAAGCGAGAATCCCAAATTGATTATAATCGCCCATACAAACAAAATCTTGGTTTCCATAAAGTAAAAATTCTTCGTTTATAAAGTTCTTATCTTTAAGATCCAATTGTCAATCAATTAAATTGAGTCAATTAAATCAATCTTGATATAGAATCTAAACCAGATCACTAGCCGTTATATGTTAGGGCTTGTGTTACGTTGTCAAGTTGTCTCATTCTAGACCTTATTACATTCTAGAATTGTGTCTCATTTTGTATGTAAAGTCTGAGTATGTTCCGTCGGAAGTAAAGTTTGAGTGTCTTCCATCTAAAATAGACTTTACAATCTGGACGTAAGTTTGAATATATTCTGCTTCTGAACATATTTAGCCTTAAGGCCTGGACATAGTTTGAATAAATTTAACTTCAACATTGAGTCCATCTTCTGGTTTTTTAAAGTATAGACTTCGACAATATCCTTTACATGTCCTATCATCTGCATAGTCCATTACTCAAACATTAAACACATTAACATGCTTTGATTTATTTTGTCATCTTCAAAACATCATAAGGGATTTCCCTAACAAATGACATATCTTTTCTCTACGGGTAAACCAATTTAGTTGGGGTAGATGGCTACAAAATAGACCGAGGGCACGAAGGGCCAAGTCACCCGAGTTTTAAAAGGGGGAAGATTTGAATATTTCTCTTGCAATTTAAGCTTGTAGTTGTTGAGGTCCTGCCAGAGGAGCTTGAGATAATATAAATCTCGAGGAATGACTTAGAAATTAAAGTAATCGAATCACCGTCCCTAGAAGAAGATGTGGAAATTGCCTTAGAAATCACATTAGAGGTTGTTACTGAAAGAACTCTTTGGAATCATGGGTTTACCAAGATGATGCGGTTGAGAAAAGTCCTATTAGGTTTTTGAAGTTGACAAAAATTTCTTATTCATATTCTTATTATGAAGAATCGTAGACTTTTGAAGTCATATCATGGACTTTTGTCAAAGTTTATTTATTCTAGAAGTCCTTCCCACTTTGACGCAATCCAAACTGAAACCAAGTCTAGAACGAAGATATAATTGGATTCAGATTTATTGATCTTGCAACAAGGATTTAGTATGAACATAATAGAGATTTATTCTTTAATATCCACCTTTCTAGTAAAAAATCTCACTTACCTTTAATAAATATATTGATGGAATCAATCATGAATTAATGAAATCAATCTTGAAGTCAAGTTCTTTTATGGGAAGTATCTACTTATGAAAACCTAGATTTTGATTGAATGAGCGATCATAATCAACAGACTTTCATCTCAATCTTCAAATGGTTACAAGATTTCCTTAATCGATTATGTCCAACAGATTGATTGGGAGAACTTCCTCTAGAGAATGCCAATAGCTAGTGAGGCGTGGAAAAGTAATTAAGGAGGTCATTTAGTCTACTTGAGGAGAGCGTGAAAATTGAAATTCCATAGTTTGAAGCCTTTCCAATCACTTATTCTTCAACGTCAGCTCTTACAAATTGTATTCAATAGAGAAAATCACAAGAAAAGTGACTTTAGAAACTTTCTTTTAATTTTGTAACTATGTTTTAATTTTGTGTTTATTGAGTTTGAAATGTCCTTTAGAAACTTTCTTTAAGGGTTCGTTCATTTCGCGGAAAATATTATGTTTCCGGAAAATATTTTCTAGGGAAAATGACTTCATTTTCCGATGTTCGGTTGAAACCTGAACTTTGAGTGGAAAATATTTTCCACCGTTTGTTAGCTAATTTAATTGTTTGGGAAAAATTATCAAAAATTGAATTTTAATATTTTTAATTGACCAAAAGATTAGTTTTATTATTTTTTATATTTTTTAAAAATGAATTTTTAATTATTTGTATTTTTAAAAATTGAAATTTTTATTATTTATTATTTTTTTCTTTCTTTTTCTTTTTCCTTTTTCTTTCCTTCCTCCTTCCTCCACCTTCTTCCTCCTCCTTCCTCCGTCGTCACATGCTTGACGATGGTCGGCGCTCGGTGGCCGACTAAAACTCGATCGCCAGATTCGGTGAGCTTGAGGCCCGAGCCTTGCCCAGCTCGTCGGATCTAGCAAGGCCTGAGCTTTGCCCCAGGTTGGCGAGAGCTTCGTCTCGCCCGATCTGGCGAGGCTCAAGCTCGCCGGGCTCATGTGAGCTTGGCTTCGCCAGATTGGGTTAGGTGGAGCCTCACTGGCCTCGGGTGAGGCTCGAGTTGGCTTGCAGCCAGTCGCCCGCCGCCGCCGTGGCTAGCGACCGGCCAAGGCCAAAGAAGAAGATGAAAAGGAAATAAAGAAAAGAAAAGAAAAAAAAAGAAAAAAAGAAAAGAAAAAGAAAGCATAAAAATAAAACAAAAATGTATTGGTGAAAAGAAGCAAGATTGAAGAAGTAATGGAAAATGTTTTCCACTTCTTCCTCACTTTTAAATGTTGTTTTTTCTAGTAATGGAAAACATTTTCCTTAACTAATTCATTTTACTTGAAATAACGTTGGAAAATACGAAAAACGTTTTCCTGGAAGTCATTTTCCGTGAAACGAATAGAGCCTTAAACTATATATCTTCTTCTTAATGTTTAAAGTCTAAACTTACAAATGAAGGTATAAAAAAGTTTTCTATAAATATTCGATAAATTACTAAACAGTTTATAGAAACATTAAAAATACTTTCAAAAGTCAAAGAATGATTGCAACTTCTCCCATTGAGAAAACCTTAGAAAGCTCTAAAAATTGTCTATTTGGTCACTTCATGTGATAAGGATTAGACACCATGTAACAAGTGATACATGTACCCTCTCAAAATATAAGAATTTAATGTAGATTTGATATGAAATAATGTGAATTTCAAGTGAGGATATCTCAAATATGATAGAGATTATCCATCGCCGAATCATGCAACAACAAATTGATGGGACGTGCCAATGCAGAAAAGAGGGGGGTGTGCTTGCATGTCCACAGAAAAGGTGATGTAATGCCTCCGAGAGACAGAAAATGAAACACAGAAAAGGATACATCATTATCAGCCTCAACTGTGGAATGAACAGAAACGAAAGCAATAAACAAAGAACAACGAAGGGCCGGAAAAAGAGAGAAAACAATAGAACAGAAAGCAACGACGTCACACTCGCATTACAGACAGGGACAAAGCTCGAATCTTTGTTTCCCGCATTCCCCTAATGACGTCCTTAATCTTCCCATACCGTATCACAGTTTCTCTCTCCTCTCTCTCTCCCTCCTCTCTGAAAACTGTATGACATCCCCACCTGTCGCCCCCACCCCCCTCTCTCTTCTGGGTCTTTCACTTTCCATGGATTGAAAGCTAAGTCTCTCTCTCGCTGACGCGCGAAAGCGAAAGTGTGGATGCGAAGCCAAAAATTTGTACCCAGAAGAAGATTTAACCTTAAAGACCCGGCAACAATCCATGCCACATGCCCCCTCCACCCGTTCGCAGTCCCTGCCTCCTAGGTCATCATTGTCGTGTCTCAACGTTCTCGTCTTGTCTCTGTCTCCGTGACATCGTTCCTGCGATCCGACTATATATGGCCGACATGGGTTTTCGTTTCTTGTGCTATTTGGGCGTCTGAATGTGTTCTTTTCTTGGTTCATAGCCCTCGATAGGCAATGGGGTTGTTCAGGAAGTTCTTTTACAAGAAGCCGCCCGATGGGCTCTTGGAGATTTCTGAAAGAGTTTACGGTGAGCTTTTCTTTGTAGGGTGAATTATTGGTAGGTTTCACTTTTAGGAGCTTCTTTTCAGTTCATTTTAGACTGTTGGTTGTCGATGGATTGAAGTGGTGTGAAAGGAGATAGCTTGTATGGTAATTTTTAGTTGCTTATATTCCCGCTATCACCATCTTATAAGGTATTCGGAGAAGCTATTTTGTTTTGTGCATGTACATGCCGGCGGTGGCAGAATCTGCTTGGTCTAATGAGACATATGTATTTGTGGAATGATAAGAAATTACCTTAAATTTGAGCCCATGGGACATGCCAATTGTTTACCACTGCCTGTTGAAAGAGTTTCTCTGATGGTTTTTATAACTGAAATGCATAAGGCTAATTTTTCCTTAATTTTGCTTTTTAAGTGCTGTTGGGGAACTGAGGGAGTCTAGTCTTGTGGACTACGGAAGTGCAGTTATTCCTTTAACGGTGAATTCTTTGTTTGTCGGGAATTCAAATAAAATCTCGTGAAAAGGCATTACTCATGAGGTTGCAATTATGCATCATCTCTGATCGAGTAGTTTCTTTTTGTGACTTTAAGGTGTAGAGATCAACCGTCTACGTATTCTACATGGATGATGCGTTCTAATGTAACTTGCGCTGAAAGGATTTCTACAATGAAAGGGTGTACATGTCTCGCCATGAATGCATTTCCTGCAATAAAGGACTGTTGCAGGCCCTCGCTCGATGTTCTTTTTTTCCTATCCTTTTTAAGTAAATTCTAATCATTGTCAACATAGCTCACAGTTCTTTGTCCTCCATTTTTCTGAGATGTGCGTAACCTGCGGATTCACCGTTGGTCCTCTAGGGAGTTGATTCATTTGTGTCCTGTTATCTTTTCAGATGTATCTTGCTTTTTATCATCTTCTCTAGGAATAATATTCATCAGTCTTGTTCATTTATGGTGGAATTGTAACTGCAGTGTTTGATTACTGTTTTACCACTGATGTCTTGGAGGAGGATGAATATAAAGTATACATCGGAGGTGTAGTAAGTGAGCTCCATGACCATTCCCCTGATGCCTCTTTCATGGTGTTCAATTTCCGGGAAGGAGAGAACCAAAGCCATATTGCCAAATTATTGTCTGAATATGATATGACTGTCATGGATTACCCTCGACATTATGAAGGTTGCCCTGTACTTACGATGGAGATGATCCATCACTTCTTAAGATCCTCCGAGAGCTGGTTGTTACTTGGGCAACAGAATGTGCTACTGATGCACTGTGAAAGAGGTGGGTGGCCAGTTTTGGCATTCATGTTGGCGGCACTTCTAATTTATAGGAAGCAATATACAGGAGAGCAGAAAACATTGGATATGGTTTACAAGCAAGCGCCTCGTGAACTCTTGCAACTGATGTCACCTCTCAATCCATTGCCTTCACAGTTGAGATATCTGCAGTATGTATCAAGAAGAAATGTTGGCTCAGAGTGGCCTCCACTGGATAGGGCTCTCACATTAGACTGCATTATACTAAGATTAATTCCTACTTTGGATGCTGAAGGAGGCTGCCGTCCCATCTTCAGGATATTTGGACAGGACCCATTTATGATCGCTGATAAAACTCCCAAAGTCCTGTTTTCAACACCAAAAAGGAGCAAACTTGTTAGGCATTACAAGCAGGTAGCTTTGCTTTTATTCTGCTTCATGGAATAACCTTATATCATCATATTTCAGAATTCATCATCTACTATTATCGCTATGTCTTAATTTCCTTGTGCTTTGTTTGGATTCTCAAATCCTGCCTTAGACCCTAAAAATTGGGTTGCAACCTCGCTTGTGGGAGAGCAGCTGATGCACCTGCACTATTAGTGATACTTCTTCAATTTTTAAATGGCTTTCATGCTTCTCTTCTCTGCAGAAATTTTCTTTGAATTTTCTTGATGATGAGCAGCTAATTCGAATGAAAAGGATTTGTTTATACGAAAAGTACAGTTCATGCTGAATACATGCCAATCTATGATTAAACTCAGTTTCTTGTCTCTGATTTGCTATGGTCAAAATTATACATCATCTAGAGCCTATAGAGTCTTGCGAATAGCCTGGAGGTCACACCGTTGTGACTTGGAGGCCATACCTGGAAACGGCCTTTCTACAGAAGCAGGGGAAAGGCATACACTCAACCTCCCCAGACACAATTCAGGAGTCTCGTGCACTAAAACACCTTGTATTTAGAGTGGAGACAGAGTCAAAGAAAGTCTAAGTAACGGCATGATGGGAGCTTGAACTTGGAACTTCAAGAAAAACTGCTGTATCTCTAACTGCATGAATGTATACAACCATGTTGTGGTGGTCTTGGTTCAGAGAATTGATTCATCTGTATCCATTTCCTCCCATGATGGTAGAGCCAATTTTATTTGCTTCAAGCCACTTTATGAGGGCCACTGGAGAGTCCTCATTCATTAATCTTTTTATTTTTTATTTTTTAATTACATCAACTACATTAGTGCTGATCCATGCTTGCATTTCATAATAAAGTCAGCACAATGCGAATGTAATATGCATATATCCCAATGCAGGCAGACTGTGAGCTAGTTAAAATTGATATCCATTGCTACATTCAAGGCGATGTTGTCCTTGAGTGTATTAGCCTGGATGATGATCTTGATCATGAAGAAATGATGTTCAGAGTGATGTTTAACACAGCTTTCATAAGGGCAAATATCTTGATGATTAACCATGATGAAATTGATGTGTTATGGAATTCCAAAGATCAGTATCCCAAGGATTTTAGAGCAGAGGTATGGCATGTACCCTAAATTAATTATAAACTGATGCGAAATTATTTTTCTTACAACAATTCGTGTCCTTTAATTTGATTTTGTTAGATTCTTTTCTCGGACATGGATGCTGCTTCTTCTCTTATCCCAGTTGAGTTGCCCAGTAATGAGGAGAAAGAAGGCCTGCCTGTGGAAGCATTTGCTAAAGTACGAGAAATTTTCAGCAGTGTGGACTGGACTGATCCAAAAGCAGATGTCGCACTTAATGTGCTCCACCAAATCCAGGCAACAAGTGTCATTTCTGAAAAACTGAAAACTGGTGGTGCTCAGTATGATATAACAAATTTGTTGTTGGACTCAAGTCCGATGAAGGAAACCAGAAAGCAGAAAGAACCTGAAGACAGAAGTGGAGATGAAGCCCCTGTGAAACACTCAATGTCTCCTTCAGAACCATCTGAAGATGATCGTACAACTATCAAGAAAGTGGAAGCGCAAGAAGAACAGGCCCTCAAGCAGAGACCCATCTCTTCCTTGGAACCATCTCAAGATGCTGGCTTAATTGTTCAAAAGGTCGAGGTTAAAGAAACACAGGTTTCTGCCCAGCGACCTGATCCAGCAAAGCTTATTTCACAAAGATTACCTCGCAGTTCTCTGTCTGCTCCCATTTTGAATGCTAATTCATCGCAAGGATCGTCTATTCCTGTGTCAAGGTATCATAGTGCACCTTCAGCTCTCGGCATTACAGCTTTGTTGCAAGACCATGCTGCATCCAAGACTGATGAAATCATCAATCCATTGACAAAATCGTCTATCCCAGCTATTTCCTCTCCCATGTTAAGCATATCTAGGCCAATGCATTCCCGTACAGTGTTAAATCCACTTTTGCCACAACCATTACTGGTACTGCCACGGCAGCCACCTCTATCCAGTAATTCAGTTGGGCCACACACAGTTGTAGATAAGCTTTCTCAAAATGCTCAATTAACCATGGAATCAGAAGACCCTTGCTAAGTGAAACCTTTGGGCCAACCCTATCTCCATTAGATGACAATGCACTTGAGCATGGTGGTCGGTCATCAATTTTATCCGATCTTTCACCTCAATCTTCTTTGTCAGGGCCATTTGATTTTCCTGCTACCAAGATCTCATCTCTGCTTCCTTCTCTTCCTGTTCCAGCTTCTCCATCCCAAGTGGAATCTTTATCCAACATTGCAAAAAGCTTGTCTTTAAATGCCTCTTCTCCAACCCATGTCATCTCAACTGTTGCATCATCGATTGGCAATAACTCCTCTCCATCTCCTCCCCTTCCAGCATCTGAAGTTTCTGCATCAGCTGCTTCCCTCATTTCCAGGGTGCCCTCCACAAAGAGCTTGGCAGTTGTTTCCAAGCCCCCACCCCCCCCCCCGCCCCCGCCCCCGCCCCCGCCCCCACCTCCATCTCCATCTCCACATCCTCATACTGCCTTGGGTTCTGGGTCTGCAGCTCTAGTGCCTCCACGTCCACCTCCACGTCCACCTCCACCACCTCCGCGTACTGAACCTGCCTTGGGTTTCATGATTGCGCCTCCACATCCACCTCTGCTTCCTCCTAGTTCTGACCCTGTTTCAGGTTTCGTGACATCTCCACCTCCTTTTCCTCGTTCTGACCCTGCTCCAGGTTTTGTGAGTACACCTCCAGCACCTCCACCTACCCCTCCACTTCCTTCTTATTCCAGTAGAGCCTTAGGTTCTATGGCTGCACCTCCTGTGCCTCTGCTTCCCTCTCCTCGATCTGCACCTCTGCCAGGTTCTATGGTTACACCTCCCCCTCCCCCACCTCAGTCTGGCTTTCTGCCAGGTTCAACTGTCACAGCTCCAGCAGTTCCACCTCTCTCCTCTGGGTTCTGGACCTGTGTCAGGTTCTATATCAACACCTTCAGTACCACCTCCTCCACCTCCTCCTGGTTTGACACAGAAAGCATCCATTTCGAAGAATTCTGCAACCATTCCTCCACCCCTCCACATCCTCTCACTGGAGGGAATATTGGACCTGTACCTCCAACTCCTAATCCTCCAACTGCACCATTTCACCCAAAGGGGCGGATTTTATCACGTTCAGGTCCAAGAAACCAGGTTCAACAAAAAAAAGCAAACCTGAAGCCTTATCATTGGTTAAAACTAACCAGGGCTATGCAGGGAAGCTTATGGGCGGAGGCACAAAAGTCAGATGATTCTTTAAAGTGAGAACTGTTCAATTTTCACTTTTTACCCATTAGCCAATTTCCATGCCGCCTTTATTCTTTTTTTCCCAAGGTTTTAATATCTATTTGTTAATCTTATACAGGGCTCCAGAGTTTGACATGTCAGAGATCGAAAGCCTTTTTTCAGTAGCTTCAACTTCAGATAGCACTCATGGAAAATCAAGTCGTGCTTCTGGACGTAAATCTGATAAAATTCAGCTGGTACTTCTGCTTTTGCTGTCTTATTATGTAATTTCGAACATCTTTTCCATTGTTTGTATGTCTTATACCTACTACATCTGTTGGCCATACACTAATTGTTTGACTTCCTATTTGCTATTTGGTTTAAGTAACCATAACCAACCTTGTATCATCTTAAGTTCAAGCGGATCTCATTGACCTGATGTCTGCTGAATTTTGCCGATCCATTTTTTTACAAGTTTTGCATGATGATTCTGAAGAAAATTCCCCTATTGTATCTGTTGGGTGGATGAGAATTGGTAACCCTGGATGGAAATGAGGCTACAGTAAGCTAAGATCATCTGCAGCTGCCAAATTGGCTGTGTGTTGGTTTGAGGAAGAAGTAGATTCTTGGCAATTTTTAACGTAACTTATAAGTTAAAATGTATCTTGGCAGCTGCCAATGCCATTGCCTTTATTGCCCAAAAAGAGATAATTCTTGTGTTATAGGATGGACACATATGTTTTATGGTCTTCTGCATATTTATTACTTTTTTTACTATCTGTCAGCAGTTTTTTGCTGGTAAGATTTCTGATGAAGTTAGAAGACTGTTTCTCACAGATTGATCTTCGGAGGGCATACAACTGTGAGATTATGCTTACAAAGGTCAAAGTTCCCTTGCCTGATTTGATGGTAAGCCAAATCTGACATAATTAAGCAATTATTTGGAAGTCAAGAGTCTGATGGGAAAAAGTGTTTCTGTGGAGTCTATTGGTGCCATGATTTAGATATTTCTCTTCCATATGAAAAGGTGTTGTCATATCATAAACTAATTATTACACGATCTGATATATGTCAAGAAGTTGAAAAGTTGGGCTGGAAATGTGTTTCTGTGAGAAATAAAGTTTATATGATGAGGTGACGCTGTTTTCAGGTTATCAAGCAAACTGATGGTTTTATCATCTTTCTGAGAAACGATGTGTTTCTGATCCCTTCTCCAGTTGTTAACTAAATGGGCTGCTTTTACTTGTATTCATATGTGGCATCATAGCAGATTGAGACTAATTATATTATGATAAAGATCTATAATCCATAATTTTGAGTAATGTTCCATAATGGGCTGCCATGGTTTTATACAGGGAGATGACAATAAGAGGACTTTGCTTAATTGAATGGTGTAAATTTTCCTACAGAACACATTCTGTTTGGCATGTAGCAGAATGTAGAGGGATACCAGGTGATGTTTACTCTTGGGAAGAAAACTGGGCTGGCAAAGTCTAACAAGGCAAGATAATATGACCTGAGTGGGAAAACTTACCTGAACATACTGAGAGAGAGAAAATTGGAATGGAATGCAAGATGATATTTCAACCTAATGACTTGAATGTCAACACGAACTGACGCATATATAACTTGTTAAGACTAAAATTTTGACATTCAGTGTTAACAAAAATTGACACTAATAAGAAAGAACCTCTAGCACGGTAACTTAAATTATTGCCTATCCTTACAGTAAACTTGATTGACGCATTGCATTGTGCATTCCCATATAGGAGATTCTCACAGATCTTATGAAGGCAGTTCAAAGAAACAATAACTGCAACTTACGCTAAATTGCAGCTCTGAATTATGATTTTTTCCCTGAAAGGAAAGATAGTTGTACCACAAACAGTGGAGTTTTTTGGTAATGCTGTGCTGTTGACCCTGCCTGTGGTATGACGGATATTGGGTAGTATACTAAAATTCGTGACCATTTAGAACCATGGCTAGCAGAAGTTATTTTTGCTAATCGAAAATTAGTGACTTGGCAACAGTTTGATTTGCATTGACACTGCTCTTGCTATCTAATTTGTGTAAACCAATAATGAACTGATGGAATTTACTTCAACCTTGGCTGAAAGTTGTATCAAATCTCATTTCAATTGACATGGCTGCTTCTCTTCCTAGATAGCTCTTATCGAAACTTAGCAAAATATGGTTACTGAGGAAATTTTCATGTGTCCTTTTCTCATTTGATGCACATGCATTCAAACGTCATGCAGAGTTTTGTCCTTGCCCTAGATGATTCAGCATTAGATGTGGATCAGGTCGATAACCTTATAAAGTTCTGCCCAACAAAAGAAGAGATTGACTTACTCAAGGTACTTTATGATATATGTACTCTGTCTACATGATTCTCTCCTTTTTATCCTTGAAAATGAAGTTGTTGCATATTGATTATTTTGGTCATTTCTTTTATGGCTTATTGTTTTCCTATTCAAGGGTTATACTGGAGACAAGGAAACCCTGGGCAAATGCGAGCAGGTTGGCAATTTTCATCGTCATTTGGCTAATTGCGATATGACTAAACACAAGATCACAGCTTCATGTCCACTATTTATTGTTCTTTAAACTTTCTTCTTGCAGATCTTTATAATGATTATAAGACACCATTCAGTATAAGGCTATAGCAAATCATTTTATTAAATGGAATCACCTTTAGGAAACTGAAAACCACTGTTGAATGTGGATCTCCATGGTTGCAAATCTGTAAAAGTCAAATTCCTTGGCTATACCATTTTGTGCCATTTGATAATGCTTTCATATAAGGGGAATGTTGATGGCATTTCCAAATATATATGGAGTATAACAAAGACTTTTGGAGAAAGGACAGTTTAGATAGCAAAAGCAGTTTAAAAATCCAGAAGAAAAGGAAAGTGCTGTTCTGTTTCTACAGAACTGATTCTATTCCTTCATTCATTCCTCTTCGTCCTTTCTCCACGTAGAATCCATATGATAGAAACAAGCACCGTACAAGATAATTCTTCCAAAACTGCCTTCCTTAAGATATTGTGACGATGAATGGCCCAGGATAGATCTTGCCATACAGATCTGTATGGATCCATACTAAACAATATTATTGGCATGGGCTGTAGTTATAAATCATTTTGTTGTCAATATGGTGAATATTGATTGCTAATTGCAAACACTTACTTGAAAATCGGAATCCTTGTCAAGCATTGATTTTGGTATCCATTTCCTTACTTTTTGAAGATACTTTGGTATATTGATGATAAATTGATTCCTTTCCTTTTTTGGTGGTTCTGGTTTTGTAGATGTTCATGATCGTGCAACAAACCTCTTGCATAAATTCATGTAATAACTAATACTTTGGTTTCAACTGTCTTGTTTATTATTGACAGTTCTTCCTAGAATTGATGAAAGTTCCGCGAGTAGAGTCCAAGCTTAGGGTTTTCTCATTTAAGATACAATTTCATTCCCAGGTTAGATTCTTATTTGTGACTTAGCTGTGCCACTTATTTACAAACTTTAGTTCTATACTCTTTTTCTAGCTTTGTTTGGTTTACTTCGTCTTTCCAGGTTTCAGATCTGAGTACTAGTTTGAATGCTGTGAATGCTGCACGGAAGAGGCAAGCCTTTTCTCCTTCCATCTTCTATCTCTTCTAGCAAAAGCTTTAACTATTTGCATAAATATAACTCTTCTCCAATCTGATCAGATCAGGAACTCAGTCAAACTAAAGAGAATTATGCAGACAATTCTTTCCTTGGGCAATGCGTTAAACCAAGGAACTGCACGGGTAAGCAAAATGTATAAGTTGATTCTTATTTTGTTAATCCTGCACTATATCAGAAACACTGCCAACCGCCTTGATTAAAAGCAAAGAAGCATTACCACTCATGCTTTAGTAGAAAGAAAAAGCCTGAATTTGAACATCTAAATGATGATAAAAAGCATTACAACTTCATGTTGTTAATTTCTCTGTTGCTTTTGCCAAGAATTATTGAATACGTGGGTCTGTGTTTGGACTCGTTGAAGGAAAACAAGGCAATTTCAATAAACTTTGTAAAGCATTAGATGTATCCAATAATTACCTTACAGTATCAATAATGCTAAGTAAATTGACAACCCAATACTAAAATGATAGAAAAAATAGTCTTCGATCAATGCAACTGCATGAGCAACTTGCTAGTGAAAATATATATAATTGGGGAGGCAAATAAGAGTCGGAAGATTTTCACTTGAAAATTTTTTTCTAATACAATGTATAGATCTTCACTCAGAACCTTTTGTTTTGATACCCGTAAAATTCTGTGGAACAAGAACCGAATTTTCTAAAAGCTTAAGAGTATGAAGGTATGGTTTTAATATTTTAATGTTGTAGTAACAGCCTTTGCTCTTCTCTCTTCTACTTTAAGTAAATTATTCTATTTGTCTTTTTGGTTCTCTTGGGTAGCTATGTGCAATAACAGCTCAAGTAATTGACCTCATTAGTTTATTTTTCATGATTCATTACTCTGCCCAAGTAGTATTTCTCATGTTAAAGTACATGGCATGTGAATCACTTATGTGTTTATGTGCTGAGCATGTGTCTATTGAGATTGATAGGGAAGTGATCTTAACTTATTGATTAATTTGGCTCAACTTTATGGCATTATAGCTTTGTTTGCATTATTTTCCTGAAACTCAGCTTCTACCTGCTAACAATTTTGTTGATATAATTCTGACTCGTGTAGGTTCTGCAATTGGATTCCGATTGGATAGCCTCCTTAAACTCACTGATACACGAGCCAAGAACAACAAGATAACTCATGCATTATCTTTGTAAGGTAGAACCCCTGGTATTCTCCTCATTTAACTGATATTTCTTTACTCCTTATTAGTTTCAAGTTCATTGACTTGAATGACATTTCCTGGAAGTGGTTGGGTTGGAGCAGTTAAAATTAACTATTGAGTTAAAAAGCTTGATTATTGTTTTCTTAGCTCTTTGCTTGAACTTTCCTGATCTAGGCTGTGACCAAGTAGATAAATAAGAGGTGATGCACAAGGCAAACATGCATCCTGTATTATGCATTAAGCTTAAAGAGAGAGTGCTTCTGAAACACTTCAGCAAAATACTTAAAAAAGTTCTTACAAGAACAGAACTTGTAATCAGTAAAAAAAGATCATGGAAAGATATTATGAGTATCGTGCCTCTCCATGTTTGCCTGTCCGCGAAGGTTTACTGAGATAGACTTGCACCGGCAGTGTTATTTTTTATGCTCAATGTGGTCAAATATTCACGATCAACTGGTCCAGGGGAACACCTTTCCAAGTACGTCTTACAACGGAGGAACTCATGTATTATGAAATTGCAAGATTTTGTTTCCCATTCTTATTTGCACTTTCGGTGGAATTAGAGCATCACCATAATAATAATAATGAGAGATTTCTTAGAAGAAAAAAAAACTGTGGGGGTAGTACCGAGTACAGCTATGATGAAAGGTTATAAATTTATGAAAGAGTAATGCACTAAGAAATTTTACTAAGAACCTTTTACTAAGTGTTGGTGCAATTTCTTATTGGCTGTTTAAAGAAGCCAATCATTGACTTCACTGGTCCCGCTTATTTCAATATCCACATGAAACTTGGCAAATCACTTAGTAAGTTTTGATAGAATTCTTAGTACATTTAGCATGATCCTTTACAGAAATAACAGGTTGATATAATTTTTTAAAGTGTTTCTGGTAGAGGGACAGCTTTGAGTGACTAAATTAGCAGATGATATGCTTACATCTGCTTGTTTATACGGATTAGTGAGGAGAAATCTCATCCACCTATTGCATTTTTCTTTAATTAGTACTTCATTTGGGTAAAATGTCAAATTACCCTTGTTATGTGCAAAAATAAAGAAAAAGAGACATAATTCTATGTAGCTCAATTTTATTTAATTATATGAGATGGTACTGCAAGAATCCTGATCATTGACAATAGAAAGCAGCTGATTTTAGTTTTTTCTTGCTTCATTATACATTGATATGTTCGCGCTCTGGGATTTATCCAATGAACAAGAATATATTATCTCCTTTCAACGGTCAATTTTCTTTTGTACATCCCTCAAGTTTGGCTCCAATAAGGGTTATCTTAATTTCAGCTTCTGATGAACATGGTTTGAACTTTGCCCCCTTCCAATCCTTAGCTTGGTAAGTGCCGTAGGCCTTGTTTTAATCAATTTGTTGGACAAACTTTAGGTGTTTGCGGAGAAGCTGCCAGAAGTTATAGACTTTCCCAAAGACCTTACACATCTAGAGGCTTCAACGAAGGTGCTTATTTGTTCCTCATTTCTAATGTAATAAAGTTGTATTTTGTGTTTGCATTAAAGGCGATAACTTGTAATTTGCAGATACAATTGAAGTTCTTGGCCCAGAAGAAATGCAAGCCATTAGTAAGGGGCTTGAAAAAGTTGTGCAGGAATTGGCTGCCGCTGAAAATGATGGACCTGTATCAGAAAACTTTGTGAGGTTATTTTCTGCATCTGCTCATTCTGTCCTACTTGATTTTATGTGTGGGGTGGTCCTGAAGTGGAGTATTGGACAGCATGATGCATGTAAGTGGCATGATGCATCCTGGTCATACGGTGCAATTTGCACCGAGTTGTCATGAACCTCGGAATTTATTTTCCTCAATGCGGTAAGGCTAACAGGGGCATGCTGAAGGGCATTGTTGTTGTAACTTATGCTAATATTGCAAGAGACCTAAATTGGTTTGTGATGTCATTCACTGAGTCAG